>CM076570.1:162670408-163151842 GCA_034641835.2 Pinus albicaulis
CTAATTGAGTGTAAACTTCTTGTTTGAGGGATTCCAAGGCAATTAAATGGCAACGATCAATCAACATCACCCATTCCAATATTCCAAAAGTACCTGCTTCAGAAAAACACACGTGCACATGTATGATTCAAATTTTGAACAATATTTAATATTTTTTTGATAACAAAATACACACATATATGTATACATATATATATATATCTAGACATGTATAATATATTGTTAGTTAAATCTGTATGCCTACCTGTGCACATTAGCCATCCTTGGGTTCAATACATGACTTAAATTGTCTTTGCACCAATTAATAACATCTAAATAATTTGCAAGTCGCGAAGCTGAGTGATTCAATTGATGCCTCCTAAGTGCATGTTTTACGCATGCCCCAGCACCATCGTGCTCTAATTTTCCATTCCTTGTCTCAAAGAAATTCCATGTATGTGGAATGTTGTTTCTCTTATGAAGACTAGACAACCAAAAGAATGATCTTGCTGATTTAAATTGACCAGCACAACCATCTAACCATACCCAATGTTATTTAAAAGTGACCCTTTGTTTCAACAATTCATTATAAATAACATTGAAACAATGCTGAACAAAACATGTATCATGTGTTAGATCATCACTAATGTAGAAATGGTAATCCTTAATCACCTCACGATTATTTTCATCTCTATCAAAACAATCGATAGCAAGCTCTACATGTCTATACAAAATATGCACAAATATAGATACTTGGTCTGATTGATAATACTCACTTTGTATCTCTTTTTGTGGACTAAACGTCTAATTCTCAGTGAAATCAACCACTGATAATATTGTTCCTTTTGGGAACACATCACGTGATTTCTTGAACTGTAAATCCTGCCATCGTGCTATATGACAATGTTTAATATATTTGTATATTTGCACTCTGAACTTCTCCATAAAAGATGCCACTAGAATCTTGTCGTCAACTAAAGTGATCTTTTTATGTTGTGCTTGAATCTACAACAGGAGTGTAAGTAAAATTTTCATATCGCTTCCAATTCAGACTGAGATTTGACAATCTAGGATCATTAGGATCAATGGGATACTTTGCATCGTAGAGCTCAAAATGAGAACATTTTGCACATTTTCTTCCACCAACACATTCTTTTTTATAAAATAATTCATTATTATCTCGTGCACATAATATCTTTGATAAAAATTCATGAACACTTGAAGGAGGGGGGTCATTTGACCAATATTTTATGCCAAAATTTACAAATGTGTCATAAAATAATTGGAATCCTACATGGCATCGACAAAAACATGTGTCTCGAACAATGATAGGCCTGACATACCATGGTTTAATCTTCACAAATGTGCTAAGGGAAATATTCACATCAGTATTACTCTCCATAAAGTTCTGGAATAATTCTACTTGACTGACTTGTGTTATATGTTTGGAATGATATTCATAAAATCCCTTAGATATGTGACATCACACATAATCCTTTTCATTTGGCGACACACGAGAATTCAAATCCCAAAACTATTTTACCCTATCCCTCACACCATCAGGAATTCTATCATGATATGGACGCCTGCAGAGATTAGCCCAACATGCAAGTTCATCATTCTCATCTAATTGAATTCTAAACTTTGTATGCCTCCATAAACGTTTTCTTGATGTTTTAAACAATTTTGAAGTTTCTGACATCAACTGACTTCATGAAGTTTGTTTCGTGACTACACCTGTTAAAAGTGCTCTACGAGCATTCTTTTCAACTTGAGATCACTTTTTGGCTAGTGTGGCAAGTGCCGATGTCACATTTTTTGATACCATTTCATTTGCTAAAACCTCTTTCTCACTTTTAATGCCCGATAATTCCACAACTTTTTTGAGAGATTTGTGCTTTAAAAATCCACATAACATCTGAGCTTGTTCTATAGACTTACCTTCAATAATATGTTTCAATCCAAAATTTACTTTATCTCGAACTGTCCTTTCAACCATTGGTGGTCCCAATTCTTCAATTTTAGTTGGATCCATATTTTCTAGATACTTGTAGTTGTATACAATGTTCTTGGAGCTTCCAATTAATTGTAGTAAAATTCGAGGTGTGGTAGTATCTTCTTGTGGTTCTGATGTTGTCCCTGCATAAAAAATAGATTAACTTCTAATTTGAAATTGACATATACATATTTTAATTTTAAAACTATCTTGAACTACAATGTTTAAAAAAATATATATACAAAATTCAAATTGAAGAAACTATTGACTCACCAGTGAGATTGATATCAATATTCTCTTGGAAATTTTTGTTTTCAATATTCTCGTTGACAAGTTCCTCAACATTTCTCATTTCCTCATCATTTTAATGCAACTCTACATCTATTTTATGATGCTCTACCTCCACATTTATTTCATGGCTTAATCTTTCCCTTTCCTCTCGTTTTTATTTTTGTAATCCCTCATTTTTATCCGTTGAATCAGTTATTTTTTGATCGTGCCTTGATAGGAAATTCCTTTGGTTTCCCATGTTCAAAAAATTGGAAACCTAAAATCCAATTCTCTTCCAAATACCCAAAAAACCATAGACTTCAGAATAAGTACTTCATGCTTTCAATAAGAGAGAAAATTAAAAATAAATAATTAAAATCATAAAGACATTTTGTAAAGATACTTCATGCCTTCATAGAGACATTTTGAAAAAATACTCCATGTCTTCATAGAGCATTTTGCAAAAATACTTCATGTATCCATGCACCCAAAAAAACTTCAAAAAAAAATTTGCACTTAGAAAAACTTTCAAAAAAAATTTCGCACCCAAAAAAACTTAAAAATTTTTTTTGCCAAAAAGGAATTTTGCACATAGAAAATATTCGCACCTTGAAAAAAAAATAATTCGAACCCTCGCACCTTCACAATTTTTGGACCCTCACAACTTCGCAATTTTCGTTGGTTCAAAATGGTGTGTGGAATTAATCTTTCGAACAAGAGTATTTATATAAAACTCTTGCCCAAAAGATTGCGTCAGCTTTGAATTAACATTTAGAGATTAAAAAATTCTCATCCGAGAGTATAATAAACTTTCCCGGAGAGTTTATAAAACTCTCGGATGAGAGTTGGCCTTAGCTAAACTCTCGACCAAGAGTTGGCAAGTTGGGTAAACTCTCATACACAAACTCTTGGCCGAAAGTTTTTTAAACTTTCAGCCGAGAGTTTAGCCGCGCAGTTAAATGTAACCTGTGGTGGTTTAAACTCTCGGTCAAGAGATTTAAATTTCTCGTTCGAAAGTTTAATAAATATCTCGCCCGAGAAATCATCTCGGCTGAGAGTTTCTGGTCAACGAAAAACTCAGAAAATTCTATAGTTTTCAGGAACCTACAACTTTGGAGGGGCGGAACGCCTACAAAAAAAAAATATTATATTTCAGACCAGGTACCATTAGATTCATCTCTGAATCTAGTTTCTGATGATGTAAGATTTGTGAAATTTCAATTTTTTATTAATTTCATTATTCAGAAAATTGCACTGAATGAAAATTCAATAACTTTAAAATGGAAACACCAAAAAATTCAAAAAAATCATATTGCAATTTCTCTCTCTGTCTACTTCAAAAGGGTACTCTCAGTTTTCTTATTGACGATCACATTGAAAAGAAAATCTAGGGGTCATAAAATGTACTAAAACATCACCATTTTTTGTCCTCGTCCATTTCAAAAAATAATAAAAAATAGTAATTTAATCTGAAAATTACCGAAAAATAGTCAGTGCACTAGTGCAATATATGTATATTATGATGATATGGTTTATTTCCAAAAAATGAATTACCTTCCCTAAAAAAAGTTAGGGTTCAAAAAATGACTATTTATGTTTGCCTCAAAATTTAAAATATATGCAGTTAGTAAACAAAAAATTTACCCCTCTATATGTCAATATTTAAAAAAAAAAAAAAAAAACATGAGTATGGAGGTAAGACAATTATCCACAAATCTTGTTTTTATGTAAAAGCATAATTTGCATTAAAAATATGAGTTTAATGGAGTTGAAGTTGAAAAAACATAGAAATTTACAATTTTCAACGTCAAAAAAGAGCAAAAAGTGTTTCCCAACTTCACATTTTCACATAGTTGGAGGGCTCTCAACTGTGGTCTTATACAAAAAGCAGGCTCCCCCAAAATTCGTCACAGTTCTTGTTGCAACTCAAACTAAATTAAGTGGTTTAAATTCCATGAATAATGATGGGTAGTTGAGGCAGGAGCTCCTTGATAGAAGATGAATTTTCTTGGTCGTGTAATTTTTGCTACACACAAACTTAACGTAGTCCTCAAATCCCACATCATAAAAAAGGTCAAGATCCAAGGCAGCACTGGGATTCATGACCCACGCCTATTGCTAAGGTGTTTGTTGGTCTCCCGTCGATGGAGTCACTTATATGGTGTTCACTAGTATCGAGTAGCACACTTGATGTCATCATATCCTATTTTATTGCAGTGAGTGTCCACACTGGATGTGTAGTGTGTATGAGCACCTCCATACGGATCACTTGAGGGCAGGACATTGATGTCCTAGAGATTATGTTATAATCCACTCTTTTCTTATGAGATAGAAAGTCTGTTGGAGCAGTTGTGGCTTAGGGTACACAAACCCTCTATTATTTTATCACACAAGACTATGTGCTATCGTGAGAAGGGGTTGGAAACTATTTTGTTTGTATGTCCTAAATGGTTTGTTTTTGCATCAGATGTGTGTGGAGATTTGGGAGGTATTGGTACTTGTTGGAATCGTGAACATTTCACATTTAAGTCTTTGTTTATTGAAGAAACAATCATTTTGACAAGTCACCGAGCGTGGTCGGCGCAACGGTTTTGTTTTATCAACTTGTATGCTCCCTATGATTGTAGGAAATATTTTTGGGAAAAATTAGCAGCTTTGGGGGTCTTGGGTTGGATTCCATTATTATCGCTGGATATCGTAACTTCTCATTGGGAAAACAAGAGATCACGGGGGAAAATGTTTCTATTGATCCATTGGCTAAATACTTTTTTGATTTGTTAAAAGGGTGTGGCCTTTGTGACATTGTCCCGATGCCTCTGGTTCCAATGTGGAGGAATGAGCGTACTTGGTCAGCTGGCATATCAAAATGGATGAATATTTTTTTAATTAGAAGTTCATTTCTTTGTACTTTGAAAGGGGTAAAATATTTGGTTTTCTAATCCTTTCTCTTGGACCATCAACCTATCGGGGTGACATGGGAGGGTTGGTGGAAAAATTTCCATTACCCCTTCAAGTTTAATGTGACCTAGTTGTGTGATAAAAAAAAATAATGATCTTGTGATGGAAGTGTGGAAGATCCCAGTTCTTAGTTACGTTGGGGTACAAATGGCGAGAATTATTACTAAACTCAAGATATTTAAAAAGGAAGCACATGTATGGATTAAATTGAAGAGAGCGAAAGCGTACAAGGTCCTATTGGAAATTGATATCAAGATACGGTATTATAACAACCCTCATGATCCTATGTTCTTCTTGGATTTGTATAACAGGAGGATTATTGAGTTGTAGGGAAGGAAAAACAACATTCTGGTGGTAGAGGAGGTTAAAGGAAAGGTTGCAAAGCAAGACATCGTGGGTGGAGGCAAGGGCTAGAAACACAAAGTATTTTTGTGCATGTGCAAATAATAGGAAACATCGTGATTGTATGATGGGTATTGTAGGGCCGGAGGGACAATGATTATTTGAGCACTAAGAGCTTGAAAAAGAGGTGTACATTCACTTTAAAAGCCACTATACAACTAGGGATAAGGATTTCTAGGTACAATTAGAAATATTAGCTCAATTTCCTCTTATGCTTAAATAGGAGGACAACAATGTGTTGGGCTGACCGATTCAAAGTTCTGACTTGTCGGTAGTAATAAAGACATGTGCAAAGGAGAAAATCCCTGGCTCGAATGGTTGGGGTATTGATTTATTTCACCATCTTCTGGATTTGATGGTGTCTGGCTTATTAGCTTCAGTGGAAGAGTCTAGAATCAAAGGATTTATAACAGGGGCACTTAATGCAACATTCATTACATTAATTTCAAAGAAGGATCATCTTAGATCCTTATTTGATTTTAGGCCCATCTCATTATGTAATGCTTTGTACAAGATCATATCTAAACTAATCATAATCAGGATGAAGAAGACATTTTTTGCGTTTATTTCTATTGAGCAATATGGGTTTTTGGATGGTAGGCAAATCCAAGATGCTATTGGTATAGCACAAGAATGTTTACATACTCTGAAGGTTAGGAAGGAAAGCATGATCAAGGTGGACTTGATCATGACATATGATTGTTTAGATTGGGAGTTCTTGTCAATGGTGTTACATAAGGTGGGTATCTGAATGTTGCATATTTGCTAGATTATGGGGTGTATTTACACAACGAATTTCCTAGTCCTTATTAACGGGTTTCCAACTGGTTTATTTAGAGCCTAGAGGGGATTGCGTCATGGGTGTGCACTTTATCCCCTCATTTTTATCTTTCTTATGGATTTTTTGTGTTGAATGATGAGGATGTCTCACTCTAATGATAAATTGAAGGGTGTGGGGGTTACCTGGAATATACAAGTCACACATCTCACGTTTGTTGACAACTTATTATTTGGAGGCATGACAGATAATGAGCATTGTTGAATTATCCATCAACATATCCGAACCTTCAGTGCGGCCTCAACCCTTTATATTATATTAGAAAGATAAAATCAATATTAATTACATGTGATATTAACTATCCTCAGTGCAGGGATATTTCCAGCTTATTTGATATTTCAACAGTTAGTCTATACAAGGGTTTTAGATACCTTGGTTTCACCTTAAGGAAAATAATTATTGAAACAATGACTGATCCTAGTTGTTGAATCGATTTAATGATAATTTTTCTAGGCAGACATGTAAATGGCTTACATTGCGTGGGAGGTTGACCTTAGTTAAATCTATTCTTCAAAACATATCGGTGTTTTGGATGCACTTGTTTTTTATTCCTCTAGAATTCTGTGAGAGGATCAATGCGATTATGTCGAATTTTATCTCGTGTGGGATGGAGCTAAAGGATAAGTTTCATCTAGTAAGTTGGAGGAATTTATCCATACCAATTGCAGAAGGGGGATGGGGAATTCTACGTAAACATAATTTAATAGATCACTGATCTTCAAAAGCTTATGGAGCACTACTAATGATATTTGTTTTTGGGGACATATAATTAGGAAGAAATATATCAAGGGCCATTTTCTTACAACATGGTCAAAAATGGGGAAAAGAGCATTATAGGAGCATCATACATTTGGCGAAGTATGTGGAAGAATCGTCAATGGTTGTTGGCCTTTTCGAAATGGGTTGTTGGCGATGGTCAATGGGCTGAGATCGAACTGGACTCCTTATTGGGCTTTGACGGATTCCATAGCCTATCAATCATGAGAAGGGCATTTATAATTTTGTGCAGTAGCTGGTAGACACAGACAGCTTGAAGAACACCCATCTTGGAAAAATGAAACAAATATCGGATTCATTGGTATGTTGGCACTGGAATGGGAAGCATGTATTTCATCCATGTATGTGCCAAGTATTAGTATTGTTGTTTGTGAATATCGGTTAAAGTGGGACGGTGTATTGAGGAAATAAATTTTGATTGTTAAAGAGATTTACAATCTTCTTTCATTTCTAGAACAACATTTCTTCTATAGAGAATGGCACGTGGTTTTGTGGGGATGGGGGATACAATTAAAGTTACTTTTTTTTTTTTTGGATGGCTATCTATACATCACAACACTCTTATGTTGGAAATTGAATAGGCCAGAGGTCTCATCACTCTAGGTATGTGCTCATTGTGCTAGAGTGAAGAGAAGAATGTAGAACATATGTTCATCGAGTGCACCTTTGTGAAGGCAGCGTGGAATGGAGTACTAAAAATCCTTAATCTCAATTGTATAAGTATCTAAAAACACTAGAGAAATGATTCAATGTTTGGTGTAAATAATTCCCTACATTTTGTGCTCTCCCATTCTATGTCATATGTGCCATATGGCATTGTAGAAATATGTGTTTGTTTCAAGGTAAGAGGTTGGAGGTCTCGTAGGTGATCCGGAAGTTTATTTCATACTTTTTGGAGATAGGTCCTAAAACTTATGTGGTAAAGAGGAGGAAGACTGTCATCAAGAAAAATTTGGGGACTTTTCCAAGTATATATTTCGATGGGTCCAGTCAGTAGCGCGGGTTTGGGTATGTGGTAGTTAATTCTTTGGAGCCATGTAGATACTTTCACTTTTGGTGGCAAGGTGGAGTGGGGACTAATAATAGAGCATAGATCATCGCACTTTGGGGTGGTCTCACATTTTCCAACTGGCTAGGGTTGAGAAATATTAGTGTGTTCAGGGACACAAAATGTATAATTGACTCGGTTAAGGATTATACTCTATTCAATCCTCATATGTTGATAAACTAGATGAGGCATATGGGGTCCTTGGCGACTTCCTTTCATCATATTTCATATACTCACATTTATAGAGAGTTGAACCATATAGAAGACCTTCTCTTGAAAATTGGAATCGACTCCATCACAAGTAAGTATCACTTTGCAGCATTCACACTGGAAAGATTTATGAATGCAGGGAGCATCAACTTCAATTAGTGTGTGTCTAGAGGATGCAACTCAAAGATAGTCATAGATAATATTTATTTTTGTTTGAGTACATAATGATGAAACTAGTCCACACATTAAAGGTACAATCCTTTTCAATGGTTTAAATGAGAAATAGTTACATTTTGTAATAGGAAAGGGAAAAAGACACACTTAGGAATAGTATTTCATGGAGAAAAATATGAAAAATGTCATCAAATGTAGTCTCTCGTTTTTGAATGGAAAGAAAGCGTTTTTTTCATTTTGAAAAATATTGTTGGAGGAGCATCACCATTCCATGCTCCCAATATGTCGACACCAAGAGAAATGAGGTCTGGTTTAAGAATCTCCAGAGCGACTAGATTCGGCCCTCTCGACAAACCACTAGCTACCACCATAGCTTGTGCTTTACCAACCACTATGAGATCGTCGGCTTCAATATTTGATATTGTGGGATTTTTAGTGTTGTCGATATACTCTTTAATGTCTTCAACTAATTTGGAACCGATCCTCGTTGCCAGTAACACATGACAGTCAGTGGACAAATCCTCTCTGTTATCAGGTTCATTGGCCAGAATCATCCCCACATCGCCAGCTCGTTGCACGACCAGTCCCATATCTGCCCTTCCCTCTTCTCGAAGATCATAAACAACAATTTTTCCACCAACCATAGTGGGATCAAGGCTTCCCTCTAGGTAGAGATTTGTGGTCTCGTCAATAATCAACGTTGTTTTCCAATACACCAAAGGACATTTCTCCTTTCGTGTCGTATTTCCTTTGTATAGGGAGGAGCCTTCATAGTTTTTTTCGTTCCATAGAACGATCGGAGCTGGGAAGTTGGAACTATTTTTCGATGATGCTTTCCCCTATGGCTTTTATGCATGGTTTCGTATTGGAAATTGAAGAAGGAATCAACCCTCTTTTACTAGCCAAACATGAGACAAAAATACCCTTCTCTATGGCTCCGACAACTATGATCGCTATAGAATATCTGTAATCAGAGAGGATATGATTATTACGGCTGCCAATCAATACAGATATCACTTCCTCTTCGTCGAAAACAACCTTCTCCATTCCTACAAGCAGGTCAGAGTCGGCACAACCCTCTGCATAACAGACCTTGTAGACGACCAATCTAGCTTTGGTCGAGATTCTCTAACCGTTCCTATTGAAATATTACTTTCAACTGCAACCCTGTACAATGAGCCGCTTTCCATTTTAATTTTCATATCTTCGATGCAGAGCCGCTTTCTACTTTGATGAAGAGTCAAGATCAGTCGTTTTTTTTTGGTCCGTTATAGGTTTGAAAGAATAGAGGATTTCCATTTATATGAAACAAAGTATTGGTATCTTTTTTATTGAAGTGTGGGACAGTTCGTTTGAAGGACCAGTGATCCCCACGACCACGTCAACAGTCCATAGGTGTTGTGGTCCCCACGCCAAATCAACAGGCCAGTGAACAGGAGGAGAACACGCGGCAGCATTCAATTGGTACAGGTTTTTGGTTTGCCCGGTCACCAGGCAGAATACCAGACCCGAAATATTCATTGAGGCGGATTTAATAGGATTTCGAGTCACACTCAGTCCGTCGTACGCCGAGCCCAAATCGGACCCAATAAGACTTTAGGGCGGATTTAAGTGAGATTTCGGGTCACAACTTAGGTGACGTCAGCAGGGCTCTTTTGGCACCCGAAATTTATTTGCAATCCAGTTTAATTAATTGTTGGGGTCCGGGCCTTTGTCAAAGGTTTAAGGTTGAATTTTTATTTCATATCGCGCGACGGGGTATTTTTTTTTTGTGCACGTTTTATTTTGTGGGCCCGACGAAATTTGTCTTAAACAGACTTTTGTTCTATTTTTATTTCATATAGTTCTTGCCTTATGATTTATGTGTGGCATATGAATGTAATGTTTTGTTTTAATTTTAAATTTATTTTGTTATAAAACGAAAAAGGCCCGTGAGGCATATAAATAATTTTGTAATAGAGACAAAACGAGGTAATGTAAGTGATTTTACACAACAGTGTAGTAATGTTTTTTCATGCACAACAATGCGTTCTTGTTTTTATTTTACAGAGACAGAGAAGTTTTTTTTTTGGAGCACTGCGTTTTGTAGCAGTCTTGTTCATCCCTGTCAATGAGGAATTATTTGTAATAGTTTTTTTTGAAAGTAAATGAAATAGTTTTCAAGTGGAAACTCTATCTCCTGTCAAGAATTTTTAATTTCTCTGTGTTAGAAGAGAAGAGTATTACTCTCTCCATTATTTGTTCTGGAATTTTCAATATTCCAACATCGTATCAGAGCTAGTACAGGCTCTTTGAAGATCAAAGAAGCTAAAGGAAAGGAGCTCTTTGTTGCAGTAGCTTCCCCAACAGTGTGAAGACTTAGCCAAAAAGAATTCAAGGCATTTCTCTATACAGTTTATTGTGTTACTGTTGCAGAACAGTCAGCTATTTTAAATACACAGTCAAGTGTTTTTGAATCATAGTTAAGTGTGCAGAATGGCTGGAGCCAACACTGGTATGGGTATGGGAAATATCCACCTCCCACTATTTAATGGGAAAAATTATGACTACTGGTCAATAACTATGAGAGCTTTATTTACTTCTCAATAATTATGGGAATTTGTTGCGGATGGTTTTGAAGAGCCAGCAAATGAAGAAGAGTTTGAAGATTTAACTCAGGCAGAGAAAGAGTTGCTGAAAAGCAATAGGAAGACTCCAAAGCTCTCTTCTTATTGTATCAAGAAGTGCATGAGAGTGTGTTTCCAAGGATAGCAGCAGCCAAGAGATCCAGAGAAGCATGGGAAACTCCCAAGACAGCCTATCAAGGCATGGAAAAAGTGAAGACAACAAAACTTCAGTTGCTGAGGAGAGACTTTGAAACTCTCTGTATGAAAGAGTCAGATACTATTGACTCATTCTTCACTCATGTGATTGGAATGGTCACACAAATAAGATCTCATGGAGAGACTCTTGAAGACAAGAGGATTGTGGAAAAACTCTTGAGGTGTCTACCCTCAAGATTCGATGTGATTTTCACCACCATAGAGGAGACTAAGGATCTCACAAAGCTCATAATCGATGAGCTACATGCATCACTGATGACTCATGAGCAGAGATTGGGTAGGAGTGAAAACTCATCTCTGGAACATGCCTTTAAGACCCAGATGTCTTTCGGAAGAGGAAGAGGGAAAGGCAGAGGAAACAAGAGAGGAAGAGGTAGAAGCCAAAACAGAGGTGGAAGGAACAGTCCAGCAAATGCTCAAGGAAGGGGCAACAATCCAAATCAGCATCAAGGCCAAGGTAGCAACCAGCAAAGTGGTCATTAGAATGCTCAAGGACAGAGGTATGATAAGTCCAATGTCCAATGTCACTATTGTAAAAAATATGGTCATTATGCTAATGAGTGTAGAAAGAAGCAGCATGATATGGGAAGTAGAACTAGTGCAAATTTCACTAGAGAAAATATCAGCCAAGATAATTTGTTTTTAGCTTGTAATATGGCTGAAGAAAAAAGTGAGGATTTATGGTTTCTAGACTCCGGTTGCAGTAACCATATGATAGGAAAATTAGCAATGTTTTCTATGCTAGATGAGAGTGTGAAGTCACAAGTCACACTAGGAACTGATAGCAAAGTTTTTGTCATGGGAAAAGGAAATGTAAATTTTTTAACAAAGAAAGGTACAAAGAAATCCATAGCAGATGTGTATTATGTTCTAGGAATGAAGTGTAACCTCTTAAGCATTGGATAGCTTGTTCAAAAGGGGTATAATGTATTTTTTGAGGATGATATTTGTACCATCATGGACAAACCACCCAGCAAACAATGTATTGCTGAAGTAAAGATGAAAAGGAACAGGATGTTCCCTCTTAGAATGAGAGCAGATTTGAAGAATGGTGAAGAGAAAGCAATAGTGGCACAAGAGGCTATCCAAAGTGAACCAAAAGATGAAAATTGGTTGTGGCACTTGAGATTTGGACATCTCAACTTTGGAGGTCTTAACTTGTTGAACAGAAAAGGAATGGTAATAGGTTTACCATTGATAGAGAAACAGGACAGCCTTTGTGAAGGTTGTATCTTGGGGAAACAACACTGAGAAAGTTTTCCTTCCGGGAAAAGCATAAGGGCAAAGGCACCCTTAGAGATTGTCCACTCATATTTGTGTGGACCGATGCAAAATCCATCTCTTGCTAGAAGCCACTACATGTTAACATTCATATATGATTTTACAAGAAAAACTTGGTTTTACTTTTTGAAAAACAAAAGTGAAGTGTTTGAAAGATTTTGCAATTTCAAAGCACTTGTGGAAAACCAGAGTGGACTTCACATCAAATTTTTAAGGACTGATAGAGGAGGTGAGTATATCTCTAAAGATTTTCTACATTTTTGTAGAGAAAATGGTATTCATAAGCAGTTTACAACTAGAAATACTCCGCAGCAAAATGGAGTAGCCTAAAGGAAGAATAGAACCATAATGGACATGGTGAGGAGTATGTTAAAGGAAAAGCATTTGCCTAATGATTATTGGGCTGAAGCTGTACATTATGCAGTGTACATTTTGAATAGGTGCCCTACAAAAGCAGTTATGAACAAAGTGCCGGAAGAGGGATGGAGTGGCACAAAGCAAGGTGTCACACACATGAAGGTTTTTGGATGTGTGGCTTATGCACAAATTCCGGATCAACTAAGGAAGAAGTTGGACAACAAGGGGGGTAAATGTGCTTTCATTGGATATAGTGAGGAATCCAAGGCTTACAGGTTATACAACCCATCCACCAAGAAGTTTATTGTGAGAAGAGATGTTCAGTTCATTGAAGAGGAAGCTTGGGATGGAAGCATAGAGAAAACAATGAATGTTAAACACTATTTTATCTCATGATGAAAATGATGATGAATTGGCTGAAATACATCCCCAAACAGTAGCACCAACACAAGAGCAGCAAAGAACACCCTTGAGGAGAAATGACGGTGCTTCTCCAAGCACACCAAAAGTAGGAAATTCAAGTGCTTCTTCAGGCATTTGTACACCTAATGAAAGAGGTAAGAAGTTCATAAATTTGAATGAAATTTATGCACAAGAGGCAGCAAATGAAGTCATAAATTCTTTGTTTGCTTTATATTGTCATGTTGAAGACCCTATCCACTTTGAAGAAGCTATTAAGGATAAGAAATGGATAGAAGCTATGGATGGGGAGATTAATGCCATAGAAAGAAACAAGACTTGGGATTTGGTTGAACTCCCAAAAGGTAAAGATGTCATTGGAGTTAAATGGGTCTACAAGACCAAGAGTAATGTTGAAGGAAAAATAGAGAGACACAAGGCAAGACTTGTTGTCAAAGGTTATAAGCAGAAGCATGGGATAGATTATGAGGAAAATTTCGCACCGGTTGCTAGAATGGAAACCGTGAGAGCAGTGCTGTCCATAGCAGCACAAAACAAGTGGAAATTTTACCAAATGGATGTGAAGTCAGCATTCCTAAATGGAGTGTTAATGGAAGAGGTTTACATTGAACAACCTCTAGGCTATGAGAAGAAAGGCCAAGAGCACAAAGTGTGCAAGTTGAAGAAAGCTCTTTATGGGATGAAGCAAGCACCAAGAGCATGGTACAGTAGGATAGATTCCTATCTATTGGAAAATGGATTTGAAAAGTGTGAGGGAGAACCCACCCTCTACATCAAAGAAAAGGATGGTAAAATGTTGATTGTAGTTTTATATGTTGATGATGTTATTTTCATAGGTAATGATGATTACCTTATTGAAAATTTTAAAACAGTCATGAAAGAAGAATTTGAAATGACTAACATGGGTTTGTTGAAATACTTCTTAGGAATAGAAGTAGAACAAGATGAAAATGGGATTTTTATCTCACAGAAAAAATATGTTAATGAAGTGCTTGAAATATTTAATATGCAGGAGAGAAAAGCAGCGATCACTCCCACGGTGATGGGATTAAAACTCAGCAGAGAGGAAAACAGCAAGGATTTTGATCCTAGCTTGTACAAGAGCATAGTTGGCATCCTCATGTATTTGACTGCAACTAGGCCCGACATAATGCATGCTATTAGTTTGATTTCTAGATTCATGGAGAAGCCAAAGGATGCACATTGGTAGGGAGCGAAGAGAATTCTGAGGTATGTTAAAGGAACTAAAAGGTATGGAATTTTGTATACTACTTCAGAAAGTTCAGATTTAGTTGGATACACTGACAGTGATTGGGCTGGAAGTGTAGATGATCGGAAGAGCACTTCCGGTTATGTTTTTCACATGGGTTCAGGAGCCATTTCATGGGCTTCTAAAAAGTAGCCCATTGTAGCATTGTCTACAGCAGAGGCAGAATATGTGGTAGCTACAGCAGCAACTTGTCAAGCAATTTGGATGAGGAGGATGCTAAGAAGTTTAGGCCAAGAGCAGACAAAAGGAACAGTGATTTATTGTGACAACAGCTCAGCTATTGCATTATCGAAGAATTTTGTGTTTCATAAGAGAACGAAACACATTGACACAAAGTTTCATTACATCAGAGAATTGGTAAACAATGGTGAAATTGATTTGGAGCACTGCAGAACTCAGGAGCAGTTTGCAGATATTCTGACCAAGCCATTGGGATAGAAAAGTTTTGAGTTTTTGAGGAAATGTTTGGGTATGAAAAATAACCCAACAGCTGAAAGTAAGGGGGAGTGTTGAAATATTACTTTCAATTGCAGCCTGTACAATGAGCCACTTTCCATTTTAATTTTCATATCTTCGATGCAGAGCCGCTTTCTACTTTGATGAAGAGTCAAGATCAGTCATTTTTTTTTTGGTCCATAAGAATAGAGGATTGCCATTTATATGAAACAGAGTATTGGTCTCTTTTTGATTGAAGCGCGGGAGACTTCATTTGAAGGACCAGTGATCCCCACGACCATGTCAACAGTCCACAGGTGCTGTGGTCCCCACGCCAAATCAACAGGCCAGCGAATAGGAGGAGAACACACGGCAGCATTCAATTGGTACGGGTTTTTGGTTTGCCCGGTCACCAGGCATAAAACCGGACCTGAAATATTTATTGAGGTGGATTTAATAGGATTTCGAGTCACACTCAGTTCGTCATACGTCGAGCCCAAATCAGACCCGATAAGACTTTAGGGCAGATTTAAGTGAGATTTCGGGTCACAACTTAGGTGACGTCAACAGGGCTCTTTTGGCACCCGAAGTTTATTTGCAGTCCGGTTTAATTAACGGTTGGGGTCCAGGCCTTTGTCAAACGTTTAAGGTTGAAGTTTTATTTCATATCGCGCTATGGTGTATTATTTTTGTGCATGTTTTATTTTGTGGGCCCGACAACATTTGTCTTAAACAGACTTTTGTTCTAGTTTTATTTCATATAGTTGTTGCCTTCTGATTTATGCACGGCATATGAATGTAATGTTTTGTTTTAATTTTAAATTTAGTTTGTTATAAAATGAAAAAGGCCCATGAGGCATATAAATAATTTTGTAATAGAGATAGAACGAGGTAATGTAAGTGATTTTACATAGTAGTGTATTAACGTTTTTTCATGCACAACAGTGCGTTCTTGTTTTTAGTTTTACAGAGACAAAGAATTTTTTTTTTGGAGCACTGTGTTTTGCAGTAGTCTTCTTCATCCCTCTCAGTGAGGAAGTATTTGTAATAGTTTTTTTTGAAAGTAAATGAAATAGTTTTCAAGTGGAAACTCTGTCTCCTGTCAAGAATTTTTAATTTCTCTGTGTTAGAAGAGGAGAGTATTACTCTCTCCATTATTTCTTCTAGAATTTTCAATATTCCAACAGTTCCTTGGGCAAAGCCAAGAAGACTCGACTGGGCCACCTCCAACTCAGCCAAGGTAGAAGGTTCTGGTTTATTGGCCATTAAATGTGGCTGGGTATATATTGTCCACCGTTAGATTTAAACGAATTTAAATCTAGTTGTGGGCAGTATATGCCCAACCACATTTAATTGACAATAGACCAAGAAATAAGTTTTGTGTAGAAGAAGTATGCATCCCATATCCTATAGCCCTCGGTGACTGGGGCACCTCCAACTCGGCCAAGGTAGAAGAAGGGTGAGCTTTATTTTCTGGTTTATTTGGCATTAAATGTGGCTGGGTATATATTTTCCACGGTTAAATTTAAACCAATTTAAATCTAGCTGTGGGCAGTATATGCCCAACCACATTTAACTGACAATAGAATAAGAAATAAGTTTTGTGTAGAAGAAGTATGCATCCCATAGCCCTCGGTATCTCAAGCAGATATAATATAGTTCTATTCGTCGAGATCATCGTACTGAGCTTCATATCCTTTGTGAAAGTAGCGGCTCCAATGATTTCGTTGTTACAGTGGGAAGCATTGAACTTGTCACCCACTTGAGACTCACCCTTCCATCTGGAAGGCACTGTCATAAAGCCTTGATCACTAAATATTTTTCTTTGGAGACATATTCCTGTATCCAGCATGCCCATTATGACATCATCACCAGAATGTGACAGTGGCCATAGACCATGAGTAGAGCTTAACCCTGGAAATTTTGGGGTTCAAGTAGTATGGACTTGATTAATGCAGTCTGGGAGTACATACAAGCATCCATCCATCAGTAGCACTCAATAAACGATCACTAAAACGAGTGCATAATAAGCCTTGGTGTTCTCCATATCATACACGATACGTGAAAAACCACGCAAGGACTTCATACAAGAGGATGGGATTAGTTTAATCTCTCTCACTGGTTGAATACCGATGAAGGATTCACATTAATTTCTCTCACATTTATAGAGAAGAGCAAAGTCTATATTGTTAATGTAAGGTCAAGTGAGAGGAATTAGTTGTATAGACATGGTGTGGAAATACCTCGGAAGAATAATCTCCATTGAGAGTCTGGGAAATTTATTCCAAGACTTCATCTTCGTGTTTGTGAGTAAAACTTCTACCAATATGATGACCGATTACACTACGAAGCTTCTCAAGCTTGGGGAAGTCCCATCATCAATCTTTCGAAGAAAAGGGTGGGGTTAAGCTTTATACTTTGCATAGACTTCATCTTAGATCCATATTAGTTGGTAGACCTACAATATTCGAAGACTTCATCTTAGTGTTTGTGAGTAAAATTTCTACCAAGATGATGACCGATTACACTACCACCTACAATATTCGAAGACTTCATCTTAGTGTTTGTGAGTAAAATTTCTATATTAGTTGGCAGCCCTAAAATATTCGAAGACTTCATCTTAGTGCTTGTGAGTAAAATTTCTACCAAGATGATGACTGATGACACTATGACCAATCGAATATTCGAAGACTTCATCTTAGTGCTTGAGAGGAAAGTTTCTACCAAGATGATGACCGATGACACTACGATCTACAAGATTCAAAGGCTTCATCTTACTGTTTGTGTGTAAAATTCCATCTTAGTGTTTGTGAGTAAAATTTCTACCAAGATGATGACCGATTACACTACGAGGCTTCTCAAGTTTCGGGAAGTCCCATCATCAATCTTCCGAAGAAAAGCGTGGGGTTAGTGTTTGTCAGTAAAATTTCTACCAAGATGATGACTGATTACACTACGAAGCTACTCAAGCTTGGGGAAGTGCCATCATCAATCTTCCGAAGAAAAGGGTGGGGTTAAATTTCACGGGAAGCCCCATCATCAATCTTCTGAAGAAAAGGGCCGGGTTAAAGGGTTAAATGTCAAGCTCTCCCACCATCAAAGTTGAAGTTTTCTTTTTTTCTAAATATTATTAATGTTTTCTTTAGAAAGCACAATTATTTATTAGCACAACCATATTAGTAAATGTGGTTGATATACTCTCAAAACATATAATTATGATTATTATTAATGATACTAATTAATATTATTGCTATTATTAATTAATATTATTACTTTTATTGTTAATTAAATTTAATAAGATTATTTCATTTATAAATAATAATAAGAATAATAATAATAATTCATTTATTCATTATTAATTAATCTTTAAATAATTGATTAAATAAATAAATAAATAATTAGATAATAATTTTTTAATATAAATATGGTTAATTAATTGAATATTTCATTTTTATTTTCATTAGTTAATAAATATTTCATTAATTCATTTAATAATTAAACTCTAACATAAATATTATAAACCTTTAAATAAACATAGTTGACCATGGTTGATTTTCATAATGAGACAATTTTTCTCACAATGTGGCGTTGCATCATGCTCGAACATGGTTGAACCGTTAGAGTAATAAACCCACATAAACTAAAGAGAATATAAACCTTAGGGAATAATATTAAAAACCTAAGCGATTATAAACCTAAGAGAATAATATTAAATGCTAGGAATATGAACACTTAGATTAATAAATCTAGGGGATTGATATTATATACCCAAGAGAGTTATAAACCCAAAGGATGCAAATTATAAACCCAAAGAAAAATATTATAAAAACTAAAATAACTATGCTTGACCAAGCTTGATTTCCATATCGAGACAATCTTTGTCAAGACTACGAGTTGAGAGTGCCCAAGAGAATTGAAAAAAAAAAAAAAATGACGTTGTAATACGAATGCACTGATGATGTGCAACGGGCGCCCATGTTCAGTTAAAGGTTACTCGGGTGGAGGCGTTCGATCAAACGCGTCTTAGGTGGAAGACAATTGGTTAAGTGTTACCCCATCGTCGATTAAAGGCCCACACTTATTTATAAGTCAGTTAAAGGTGATAGATGAGATAGCACGTAGTAGAGTTATATCGGGGGCGCCGTGATGTGTGGGAATCTACCCAACGAGTGGAGCGACTGAGTTGTAGCGGGTGGATGACACGGGCACGAAGAGTTGGGAACCCGAGTGAACGAGTCACTGAGCAGACAGGTCAGCTGAGTCGTGTAGTGGTTGAATACATTGACTTGATTATAAAACTTAACGAACGGGCGTGAGTGCGAAGGTGAACAGGTCAGATGCACATGTGTTGATGGGCTCACCCACGAATTAACCACTGGATGAGTCAATTCATAGAGTTAAAAAGGCGTATATATATGCGACGAGTGTCAAACGTTGGGAAAATCAACAACCATCCAAAGTAGCACAATTGAGTGTGAAGAAAGAAAATTTCGGGAGTTGGGTAAAGAAATACGACTGCAAGTCGAGTCGTGCATAAAAGGTTCGGGACGTGTCGGAGTGTGTAAAATATCATTTGGGACAGGGCTGAGAGTTATTCGGGGCATCCATGTGCCACAGGGAACAAGTACTATGGCAGGCCATGTGGCCACACTGACGGTCAGGACGACATATTGTTGGACGAAGTTCTGAATACACAAAATTTGGGGTCTCTGGTTAGTGCGACCACCGTGTAGGGCGAGTCAGGCCGAATTATGGCACGACAGTGTGATAGGTAGGAAACACTATTGTAGGAATGACAAGTGGGCAAGATGTGACACAAGTTTGGTATGAGTGACAGTTCAGTGCAGATAGTCACTGCCATGGCAAAAAGGCAGCTAGTGACGGGCACGTGCTCCACAACTATCGTGTGACTAGTCCGGGAAGCGGAGGCAAATGGTGAAAGCACTTGACTTTCATCAGATCTACCCAGGATCAAACCTCCGTGGAGACATACGCCTGTTGTGTCTTGGCTAGAAGAGTAGGCGACCCCATAGCAGACGTCTCGGCTCTTGTTGAGGCATAAGTTAATTGCTATTTTGTGCGGCTTGCATGCTGTTGCACATAGCCTAGGTTTATAGTGGCAGCCAGTTGGATTTGAACTTGGGCCTTGCTCAGGCAACTCTCACCAGTTACCGATTGTCCTAGATCTAAAAAAAAAAAAGAAATAAACATGACAAAGGGTACAAACTCTCCTAATTTAACATTGAAAGTAATATAAGAGAGCGATATCGCGTACCTCGTTCATTATGCAGTGTTTTCCTTGATGTCGATGTCGATCCCTTTTCTTCCAAGCTTGTTCCTCGCTATGCATTATACATATGAATACATGTAAAGAAGATCACATGATTACAAACGAAGGATACATAGTATATATGTTTCAAATCAAACTACATGGTAGATCAAGGAGTATCATGCTAAATGAATTAACATTAATAGATTTATTGGAAGCAAAGTATGCTTCGTATTATAAAATGAACAAAGGAAAGCTTTCAACCAATTCCTTGATGTTGATGGCCTCCTTCATATTGGTAATTCAAGTCCAAGCCACACATTTTAATCTCTTCTCCTTCTTCGTCAAATCGACAACATGTAGGCGCGATCAGGAAGAATTCTGGCAACCGGAAATGAACAACCAAGACTCTAGCATGAACTACCTTATAGAAGAGCTAAGGATCTTAAGGATCCACTAATGAGGGGGGAGGGTATTATCTCAAAGGGGTAAAATATTTGGAGATAAGATCAAGGACCAAACATGGCAGTGTTCGACCATATCCTCAACCAACAAGCACCAGAACTTCGTTCTCGAGAATTATAGAGGCCAAAGCTTCTGCTCTATTTTTCGAGAACCTGCTTGAAGAGGAGAAACACGCCTTTACTGCTGAATTCCCGCACTGGAAGTGTTGTTCATAGGATAGGGACAGGGTGACAAGCACGATCTTAATAAGGGAAGGACCGCATTCGGCTTGTAAAGTAAGTTTTTTTACAAACTTTTACAGAAAAGCTTCATGTCATTTATCTTTCTGGTCTTCAGGGATATCTTAAGCATGTTGTCTAAGATGAACAAGTTTATAAAACTTTTGTTTCTTTTTTATGTTTGTGACATGGGCGACACAAAAGATGACACTTTCGATAAGAACTAAGGAATGAGAAAAAATATTATGTAACATATGCCCCTTAAAGCATGAAATTAGAACTAGAATTGATGGTTGAATCGCTTTATCAACCATGGTCAAACACAATATAATATATGACATCTCTAATATATACTGTCTAATAACATATCTCTGAATGGGCATCAAATAACACATGAACCCACGGTATGGGCACAACCATCGTTCTGAAAGAGATCATGGAAAAATATACATGGTATGGTTGCAGCCATCCGTGTAGAAAGGATCATATGTACAACCATGAATGTTCAATAACTCCACGCAGGCTGGAAAATAATAGATGGGATCCAGGGTCTTTGTCTCTATCTCGATCTACCCACTATATGAATATAACCATGTGAATAGATGTGCTGATGTCGAACATGGTAGAAACCACCTGATTATCGATCGATGACGTAAACTATTAACTGGCATGAGAGAAACCACCAATAATGACAATGGCCCTCAAGGTACGTAAACACAATCTACAAATGTAAATGAATGAGTTGAATATGAACATTAGCAGAATCATCCATTAGAATGCCAATGATGTGAACCTATCATCGAACATGAAGAACTTACAACTGAGGCATGCAAGCTCAAAGGTGTTGAAAAGGATTTTCTAAATCATCTTCCTAGATAATGAACTGAAGTTGACAGGAATTGATCCATCGACGGAGGGCCATAATGATTCCCATATCCTCGACATGAAAAGAAGGATTTATCAATATGATAGGAGTGATTAAGGACAGTTGCAGAGAGGGTCAAATATGTTAAAGATGTATGACTTTACAAATAGGAATTCTCTTTTACATATCGACGACACAACTCTATAATTTGGTAATGTTTGATTCAAAATAGGATAAAAGGTCATGATGATGGTATATGATGATCAAATTGGAGGCAAATGGATTTCCCAAACCCATGAAGGCAAGTGGTAAATGAAGGATATCTCAAACTCGAAATGAAATGCAAATGAGCATCATGTTCAAGAGCGACATGTTTCCTTTGGTGCAAAACAAAAATTATACTTCACTTCCATTTTCTCCCGCTAATATCTAGCAAGTACCTCTTTATTTTTTATAGAAATATTGAATAGAATACCATATTCTTAGTGTATAGTTCACCCTTCAGATGAATCCATCCTAGTAAGTTTAATGAGCCCTAGGAAGGAGTAGCTTGGTCTTCTCATGGTGAAAATTCCTTCATCAATTACGTTTTACGATTCCATTATAGGGGTAACTCATTAACTTTTAAAATTTAGGGAGTTTGAAAAGGACTAGAAAAGAAAACTCCTAAATGTCCCTTTTCGTAAATAGTCTCTCAAATCCGAAAAGGTAGAAAAAAAAAATATCTGAGAGAAACTCTTGATCATGTTTGACAAAGGTATTCCTCTTTCATAATTAGTAAATCTCAGCCCTAAAAAGGGTTAAACTTTATACAAATACAACGCCAATTAATTTACTTGAACGAGCTCTAAATGACAAGTGCTCGACGATCTTTTCATATTTCAAGAATCTGAAAAGAGATGAAAGAGGAATCCTTGTAGAGGAATGAGTGGTATAATGGGTAGCAACTGGTTCCAGTAATGATGGAACTGCTCAGAAAAATTAAAGGTCAAGAGGTTGGCTAACAATACCACTCATCGCAACGATTCCCCAGGAAAGGGTAAAACAATCAAGTGAGAGTGTCTAATTGGCCAAGAATATGGTGACGATGGAATGAGAAAACCAAGGCTCATCTGGAAAAAGAGGTAGATGAAAAGGAAATCATGAGAGATAGGATAAAAATAGAAGCTTGAAACATGGGAAATTATACTTGAGAACCCTTGAAGAAGGTTTCATTTTTACACAATCTTGAAATGGGAAAAAAAGCTATTCTTGAGAGTGGTTTCATTTTTTAACGAGTTTGACATAGTAAAAGAAATATCCTCATAGCGACCTATTTAAGATTTTAAAAGGGTTGGCATAGTAAAATAACTATCCTCATGACACCTTGTTTTAGTTTTTAACAAGCTTGACACAACAAAAGGAACTTTGCTCCGAACAATTTTTTTAATTTTTTAAGGAGCTTGACACAGGAAAAGGAACTCTGCTTTGAACACCTGGTTCATGACCGATAAGAGATCATGGCTTCCAAGATGTTCTCATCAGATGTGAGAAAAAAACTCTGGAAATGAGGGTCCAATGCCCCCAGTACATGACGTATTGTATCACTTACTAGATCATTAGTATACACAAGCATGAAACAAGTTTCCACATAATTAACCTATGACATGGAAGATACCACTTGGATGTAAGTACCATTTATGGATGTTGGCTAGTTCGGAGCCAAATTAGGTCCAAAAAATGAAATTTTATCAATAGTCACAATTATTCCTTCATGCCAAAAACAAATCACACAGAAGAGAGAAGAGACAAGGTCTCTGATGACATACGTATAGTCATGCCCAAGGATTAATTTAAAGTCCAAAGGGCCTTGGACAACCATCACCTCTATATAGATAGTATTTCCTCCCAAAGTAATAGGAAAATTAGGAAGGATCCCTAAAATTTGAGTGGTTACTATATTAAAAGCTAACATATTCTGGGTAATACGCACAAGTTGTGGAGAACCTAAATATTTCTGAGTAGTTTAGGATAGAATACCAATAGGTGTTCTTTGATCTATTATTCTGCTAGGTACGAACAAATTATAGGCTTGTACTGTGATATCAAAGGGAAAATAAGAAGGAATACGGTATCTTGTCAGTCGACTCCAATCAAAGGAAGTGACCAGACTACTTGGAGGGGGGGTCGTGGGAACGAGTGAACTACCCGCTTGTGTTACATGAATGGGAGGACCTCCCTCTTGTGTCGTGGGAATGAGATGATTTCCCTCCAATTCAGGGGAATCTGAGGAAACAAAAAGAACCTGATTGGCATGATGTTCACTCTCTATTAGAAAGGCATAATACACTGTAGGTGGAATCAGGTCAACTGTTTTCTCAACCAATGGTTAGTCAGGAATAGAATTGTGAGATTCACTTTCGGAGAGTGTGATTGACTAGAGATAAATTCTGATCAATCACTTGATTAACTAGTGGAGGATCATGGAAAAGCTTCTAGTAACCAGCTGGAAGTCGCGACTGAGAAGCTATAAGGTTATCCAAGACTTTCGAGGCTTCATCCATATAAGGACACAGGGCAACAAGATGATTCCCTTCACATAACCTACAAGGAAATTTAACTTTACCCTTTTTCCCATGTACCTTACTACTACTAGTTGAGGGTTTATCACTAACATGATCTCCAGAGGCTCATGAAAAATGTTGATTTGAGTCAGTGGACCACACTTCTAACACCTTGGAAATACCATGACAATCCCTTAGAAGGTGGTCATCCTTACATAACTTGTAGGGGAATTTGAATTTTCAAGATTGAAAGGAATATTTTTCAACATCATTTGCATTGGTAGCAATGGTCTCTTGGCTCCCCCCTGCTAAATTTTCTTCTTCTTCATCGTCCTCTTCTTCTTCTTCTTCTTCTTAGCTTCCAAGTTACAATAATCTACACTTTCATCAGGCGAAGAGGACGGAAAGGGTGAAGAAACAGGCGAATAAGGCGAGGGGTCAACTTTAGGGTCAACATGAGGTTAACACTGTTGAGGCGGATGCAAAATTGGTTAAGAAGCAGCTTGGAAATTTGGAACCATGGGGGTCCAAAATAACTAAACTGGAAAACCAAAGGTTAATTTCGGGAGAGACAACGTTTCCATATAAGGAGTGCCAACATTTCCAAAAGAAGGAAAAGGACTATGATTCCGATATGAGGGGATTCCTTGATTGGTAAACCCAAGAACTGTTGTCAATAGTCTCAACCTAATATCTACTAAGGAGTTGTGCATGGGTAAGATTTTTTCATGAATAGTATATTTCAGAATTGAACAAAATAAATAAAAAAAGAGTAATCTAGGCATAAGGGATATATGTGACTATAGGAGGTGGTTCATTTTTTCCCTACATGCGGTTATGACATTTATTTGTAGGATGTGGTCACACCCTTTCCTTACGTGTGATTATGACATGTATTTATAGGATATGGCTTCATCTTTCCCTACGAGTGGTTGTGATCAGGATGTGATATATTCTTTCCCTACTTATGTTCCTGCATCATCCTACCCGTGTAGTCCAAGGTACATGGGAAGTACCTCTCATCTGGCCAATGATTTGGGAAAATCTATTTGGGACCATAGCATTACTGATGGAATCGTATATTGTCGTACTCCCTATGTCTAGGATGAATTATGTTTCTTCAGCTTCTTCACTTGGGATCAAGTCCAATTGGAGTTCACCCTTTGGTTATGTGGACTGACTTTTGTCAGTAGAGAGTGGAGACGTCTTCTGACTCACTCTCGATCAATTCTTCTTTATTATTCATATTAGTGTTCAGTAGAGCAAATAAGAGATGATATACTTAGATGTTTCATGATGACAGGATGGCATGATTATTGATGATGGATGGATTGGAAGGTGGAATTATCCCTAGTTGAGAGGGAGTGTTAAAATTAGAAACTAGGGCCAAATTCCACTTTGTACAACTCCTTTGAGGAAGATAATTGTAACAATGAATTCCTATATTCGAGAGGACAAAAATTGACCTAAATATCATTGAATTTGGTTAAGGAGAAGTGTGATTTTTAATATATGTTGCTCTCCTCTAAAATTAACAAGGTTGGCCTCACCTATATGTTAGCTCAATAAGTCGAAAAGTCACATCTCTTCAATCCCACCAACTAGTATGTATTGAGGTGCCCTCAACCTCATTTCAATCATCAATCTCACGAATCTTCTCTCTGAAATAGCTATAGATGATCCTCAATGAATGAAGAAGGGGTTGGGCATCATCTTTTGTGGGATATGTTCCACTGGCAGATGGCCGCGGCAGTTTCAGCTATCATAGATCTATTATGGGCCAAGTTTATTCTATTTTGTACACTGATATCTCTTAGACAGACAACCACATTAGTTGAGGTTATGTTTTGGACCATTTGAAGTAGAGTTCTTCTCCTTGAAGCTAGACACATTCCACAAAAGCTCTTCCGGGTGAATCGAAGGCCCTATCTCCCTTAGATTGGGAGGTTGTATGATTGTATGATATCAGGATGGGCCATGAACCAAATTCTCTTGAATGTTGAAGGTTTTGAGGAATATTAGAGGGTTGGAAATAGCCATGGTTAACATAATAATTTGGACTAATTATCTTCAATGGAAACTTCAGTCAAGGAAGGGTTCTAGGAGCAATGGAAGAGGTTTGTTGAAGCATGTCATCAAACCCTAACCAACTCACTAGAATTCCAAGCCTCTATGGAAATAAGCCTCAACCCTATGAGGGCTCAATATTCCTATCCTATAACCTCATTCTTTTGGACCAACTATTTACCTAAAGACAGGGACATTGAATTTTCAAATTGGCAAGTTGATTTTAACCTTCACATATTGTACTCTCTCTCTAGGGATCATTTGATATTAATAATAATAATATTTGATCAAGGTTTGTCTCCATCTCTAGGTTTTTCCGTGACTTGTGCCATATTCATGTGTCCTCTTGTGTTGGCTTGTCCTCTGTATTATTTATTTATGTTCTTGCCTCAATGTGATAATAATCGTTGTGATTAATTCTAATAGAACTGGATTGATGACTGGGCTATATGAAAAATTGAAGTAATTTCCCTTAGCAAGAACATGTTAATGAAAATTTAAGAACATATCCTCAAAGGAGGTCATAAGAAAGATGAAAGTCCCTCTCAACTGTCAAGTCCACAACTCCATATAAGATGTAGAAACAAGACTAGTATTAGAATATTCTCAAGTCCAAAAACATGGGGCACAAACTATGTCTAAAAAATAGCATGGAGACCTACACTCATGCTCCAATGGTACAATGGAGCATAATTATTTGTAAAATATTTGCTTTAGCCCAATCTGATTCAAAAGTGTTAGGACCCCGCAACTGACTCAAGTCCAAACAGGTAACTATGTCTAAAACTTAGCATGGAAAGCTACACTCATGCTCCAATGAGACAATGGAGCATAAGGATTTGTAAAATTGTTGCCATGGCCCAATATTATTCAAATGTGTTAGGACCTCACAACTGAATATCATGTGTTGAATGATATTTAGATCCCTCTTGGACAATGTGTCTTATAAATGGTTCTCGGAAAATTGTTGTTTAAGGAGAATAAGGAAGCCAAGAGAGAAAGGGACCCATTATCGTTTATTGATATGAGGTTGGCATCCCTTCCTCAACACAAACCCAGGCCCTAAAAACTAGACCACCAATTAGCTATAACGTTTGGTAATCTCAACCAGTATGGATTATAATGAGATGGAAATTTCAGATTTTGGGTTATGGTTTCAATAGAAAAATAGTGTGGAGTGCCAGTTTGAGCTCCAAATAGAATGTACAGAAGTGATCTCTCGTATTTATCTATGGATTCATGTCTGGAAGCGAGAATGGGAAAGTTTTTACATGATAAAGAAAACCTTTATCTGTACCAGAATGGTAGTACTTTTCTTTTATAGATGAACTAAAAGCTGGGAATGGAATCACCAAGTTTTGAATATATTGAAAGGAGGGCAGCTTCTTCAAGAAGACAGATATTTCCAAGCACATAGAGAATAGATGCCTCTGAGGTTTTGAGCTTGCAACCACCAAACCTTCATAAAACCCTGAACCCTAAAAGATGTTATTTGACTTCGAATTTTGTAATACCAACAAATGAGCTTTTTGAAGGAGCAACGATGAGTGATATGATCCCTCCCTCCATGTCACTATTATTTCACAACACAAGCATTACTTTTACTACATAGTTATTATTTCCAAACCCAATCGTCAACCAGGGGATGGGGCAGAGAATTTTCCTAGTGGTCTCTATTAGTCACCATATCATGTTTGTAAATTAACCAAACACCGCCTCAACTAAAATAAAAAACTAGATGTGTCACGTAGATTAAGCACATGTCCTACAGGCTTTAGGGTAGAACTATGATCAACAATTCAATATAATAACAATATTTATCAAAATATATTTACAATATTCGATATTTTCTCCATACATGTTTTCAATATCTACAAGGTTAAGTATTTTATTTGTACCTTCGTGGCCGAGTATGAGGCAATGCCTGTAAGAACTACATATGAGTGATCTCCATGGGAAATGATGGACTCTATCTTCATTATAGCTATGTAATTTAACTACAAATCAACCAAACACCTGATTTTCATGTGGAGATATGTGAGGGAAAAAATATGTGTTCAAAACACCAATGATCGCTCGGCTAGATTACTGGAACAAAACAAGGTTGCAAAGACTTTTTTCAGGCCTGGTGCAGGAAGGATGATACAACCATTTTTTCAGGCTATGAAGGTGTTGAATAAAAACAAAAAATGACATTTCTATATACGCACACTTCCGGTTTTATGTATTTCCCTATAAAATTATGGTTTTAAATTCAATGTTATCTTGGTCTGAAGCCATAAATTAAAATAAATTCTCATAAATATAGATTTAATTACTATGTTTTTTTTAACTCCATCAAGTTCATTAAATAAGTTTTCATTTCTACCAAAAACACAAAGAAGAGTAGAATTTTTTTGGTGGGAAATAAAAGGAATAATAAAAATACAAGGTAGAGCAGAGATTTTTTGGTGGGAAATAAAAGGTATAATAACATTTATGTGTAGAACTTACTCAAATTACCAAATATATAATCAGATCATTAAAATGACACATTTTTTAAAGTAAAATTATGAAACATGATGGAACAACTCAATTTAGAACTTATAGCCAAAGCATCAAGAGTTATACTTGAGTTCTTAAGTGATCATAATAAAAATATTACACATCAGAAATATCATATACACATGGATCATACATAACAAGCTAAATTTAGTAGCTAAAGAAACCTCTTCCTACACCTAGTGTCCTAGATGGCCAAGGCAAGGTGTCATCAAACCTCTTCCATTATTTTTTTTCCAATAAGGAAAAAACATCATTTTTTTATTAATATTAATGCAAAGGTGCAATTTACATAATCTAAGTATACTAAATCTGCTTCACATGTATAATGTGATATTCTAATATGTGTAACATCTAATGCTCACGCAATATCAAAATCCTCATATATAGGATTCAAAAAAATTTCAGAAAAGTCTAGTACTTCTATGTTCATGATGTATGTTCAAATTATTAGATAAACGACTTGATATCCAAGTTAAAAATTGCTATCCTAAGTTCAATGGATATGATCCTGATAATAAAAAAAGTAGATATGCATGAAAATTTAAGTGTTCAACTAAAGGAAATGTGTGCTCTCCTAATTATCCAACACTTCTCCTTGTAGGTATTCTCCATAATGTATTTGACCCAGTAATGATTAGGTATTCTGAATTTTAACACTATAGATGGATTCATAGACCCCTTTGTATCTAAATTTTAACACTGTAGATGGATTCAGAGACCCCTGTAGTGAAATGTAACACTTCGGTATCTAAATTGCAAATTTCCATTTCTGGAGTGACACAATTAAAAAATACTAACATAAATGACTAATTCATATATGTTTTGTACTTGTTATTTGGTCATATTTTTATTCTTGGACTAGAATAGTTATTTACGTTAATCATTATTAATTTTTCCACTTATTATCTAGTCATATATTTTAATCCTAGACTAAATTAGTCATTTGAGTTATTCGTTTTTAGTTTAGTCACTTATTATCTAGTCATATATTTTACCCCTAGACTAAATTAGTCATTTAAGTTAGTAATTTTTAGTTCATTCACTTAAAATTGCTCAAATTTATTAGTAATTCACTTGAAATAATTATGGTGACAATCTTTTTTAGTCACCTAGTCACTAATTTCATCATTTTCTACTAGTGGGTGTTGTGAAGACAATCCCCTCTGCAGATAGAGGCGATCTCTCTAGACCTATAGTGGGTCTATCAACGGACGAGACTAACTAATGAACCCTTTCCTAGTTTTTATTCAAAGTGGAAGAAGAAGAAGAAGAAGAACCTACCTCTTCCTGATGCTATTGTCCAGTCCTTTGGTGAGGACCTTGATTCCATGATCCTTCAGGCTCGCTCCTCACTGCTTATGGCATTCAAATACCTATAAGAGAACAAGATAAAACAAAAAGAAACATGATAAGATACACAACATACATTGAATACAAACTACCTAACAGATCAAGGAGCATTAGGATACATGCATAGATATCTAGAAAAATATGGAAAGTGAAACATTATATATATTATTAACTATAGAAAGAGGAAGCATAGTGGTACAGGTAAATTTGGGCATCACTCCCAAATCCCATATCAGTATCAATTAAGGTCTATCATACTCTAAATCAATTGTTGCATGCCCTAGACAAGTCATCCCATTGATGGTTTTCCTCCATTAAAGTTTCACTACTTAGATGTCAATTGAAGTGTTCCATTGAGCCATCAACGCACCCCTAGAATGTAGTAAATTATTTGCTGAGCATCTACTCCCATGCAAAGTTGTGTTGTAGAGAATCTAGGCTCACTTTACAGTGCATTGATCGACTGTGAGTGAATTATTCATAGGGTTACGAGAATCTTCCCACCCTCTAGTGGCTTCTAGAATTTTTTATAGCTATCACATCATCTGATAAATTCAAATATGGAGCCATTGAAACTCTTATCCTCCTATTCCCATGAACAAGGAAACATCTTCATCCATTTTATGAAAATCCATTCAATGATTCATTAATTTCAAACTAACTTCACTACTTATAAATTGAGCATTGATCATAGTGCACAAGAGAGCAAGAATTTGAATTAGTAGAGCTATGTTGGTGAGATCACAACTCTTGGAGGTGTCATTTGCATGTAATTTATGTTGTTGGAGTGATGGTGTTGGTGTGATGAGGATGGGAATGAAGCTAGAGCGAGTTGAAATCGAATCGATCCAAGTGGTTTTAACTTCTCCTTGTACTTCATAGTAAAGAGCTTTGTTCCTTTCCTAATAAATGTGTCCATGATGTTATATGTGTATTTTAAACTTCAATCGATTCAATTTTTTTAACATGAATAGATAATATTCCTTTATGTTGTTTCATGTCTTTTGTTTTTCATTGAAGGTACCAATCAAGCGAGTTCAGTTCGATTGAGAGCGATGGAAGTGAAAAAAAGGTAGACAAGGAGTAGCAAAAGATTACAAGTAAGTATTCTTCTCTTATCTATTCAATTTAAGGAAAAGGTCAAATATATTTATTCTTTTGTTCTAAGTGTGACCACCGCACTTAGGGAAAACATATCTATCGGTAGGTTTGACTTCCGTAAAAAAAATTGGCGACCATAATAGGGATCGACAGATCATCCCTAGTGGTTTTATCCTTGTTTATCATCCTCTAGTAGACTTTACTTGCTTTATTGCAATTGTTTATTCAATTTAGTGTCCTAAATTGATAGCATAAATTATTGACCAGGGCTAGTAAACTGATGAAGGGTAATGCACTATATGTGCCTAAGTATCCTTTTTCTTACTTCGTTGTTTTTAGTGTTTTATTTATGTTTTGGGGTTTTTTATGTTTGATTTCTAATATGTTACTGTATGCTAAGAAAATGAAATTAAATCTATGTCAAAGAGGAATGCATTAAAACATAATTTGATTGCAAGATCTATTCCTAACTAAGAAGTGATAAAAACAAAGAATCATAATCCATGGACATTACAGCTACTAAATGATCATCCATGAAATAAAAAGTAACTCAAAATACTATAACTTAATCTGATTCATTTAGTTAGAGATTTGTTGGAAGAGCTTGTGAAAAGTATTAATTCTAATGCAATGAGGATCTCCTAAAATTGAAACAAAAAAAAACTCAGAACATTACAGTGGAATCTCATTCATTTATTAGAGGTTTACTGGAATAGTTTGAGAAGAAGATTACTATAATGTAGTAAGGATCTCCTATGAAATGCTGAAACAACTTATGACATTACAACTAGATCTCATTCATGAGTTAGAGATTTATTGGAAGAGCTTTTGAAAGGGATTAAGCATAATGTGATAAGGATCTTCTATAAAAAAATAATCACTAACCCACAGTATTACAACTACGTCTTATTCATGAGTTAGAGGTTTATTGGAAGATCTTTTGAAAAAGACTGTTTGCAATAAGATGAGGATCTTCTATTTAATTGAAGAACAGAGAATGATAATAACTCAAAATAGTACAACTAAATCTCATTCATATAGTAGTGATATATTGGAAGATCTTGAGAAAGAGAATAGCTGTAAGATAATGAGGATCTTCTTAATCTAAATAACAGAAACTGAAATGCTAGTAACTTAGAATATTAAAATTAAATCCCATTCATTTAATAGAGATATATTGGAAGAGCTTGAGAAAAATACTAGCTGTAATATCATGAGGATATTTTATCTAAGCAAATGACATGAAACATAATGCTAAAAGATATAATTTCAGAAAGCAGTCTAAGTAAGGAAATATAACAAAACAGAATTGAAAACCACATATCTAGAAAGAATGTAAAACCTCCTCAAATAACAGGGGCCCTCTGCTATCAATTTGGCATTAAATATTTAACTCCTCAAGGTTGTATTCAGAACAACATCAAAGTTATACTCCTTTTATTATCAAAATGCTTGAGAAATAGAGTATCACAGTAATGCTAAAATATGTATCAACTTGTTCTCTTGGTATTACAGAGCTTTAATTTATATGCAATTACATAATTAACATTGAAAAAAAGTAGGTACAGGTTTAGTTTTAAAGTCCAAATCAAATTGAAACTCTTTTAGGATTCCTGATTTTCTATAAAGCAAAATCAGGAGTCCTGATTCCTGTAGAAGACAATTTGCTTGAATTTTTCTTTGACCACGTGCATAGGTACCTCCAGCTATCAATCCAGTCTTTGTGGAAGGGAAAGAATGATGTAGGAACGATTTGGAATCCACCTATGTGTGCCTTTTCTCCAGATGACACCTGTAACATATTTAAACACCAAAACACTACGGAACGCTTGACTGGCTACAGAATCACTGCATTCTATAGCTAAATTGTTCAAAAATCATTAAGAGAGAAAAAATCACCAAAGTACAATAAGTTAATCATTGTATGCAACCTTTAAGTAATCTTAGTCATTCTCATTGAGTTTTAGGTTTATGAAATGACAAAGAAATGATGAAATGAAGTGAAATTTGGCAAAAGAGAAGACAATTTCAGGGCTCAACATACCCCCTCTACAAAACTCTTGCATGTCCTCATGCAATTTCATCAAAACTTTATTCCATTTAGACTGATACTTCTGCAAGAACATCTAGCCTCCTTTTTCTGCTTCTTCTGGTAGTTAATGCCATTCTGGGTTTCCTCATGAATGATTTGAACCTAAGATCAATGACTGCCCTGTTCAGTTTCTTGATCCTTTTCTTTAGATTCCTGTTTGCTTTATATAGTGCTTTCATTTTCTGAGAGGGAGTGTTTTTCATGCTACTCTTCAATTTGACCTATTCTCTTAAGATTTCATTTTCATTCTTGATATGGTTATTCAATATCTCCAATTCATAATTGTCTCTTCTCAAAATTTATATTGGAGGTTCTTGTGGACTGAGAGATCTTTCTCAATTTTCTGAGGCCCTTTTTTCTAGCGATGCCACATAATCATAAATATGTTGTTGAACTGGATCTATATCTGGGGTTCTTCTGTTAGGGTCTCTTTCATACTGGTGTAAAGGAGATCTATCAACTGGTGATTGGATTGGAGTTTCTTCTTCTTCAATATTTATAACTCCTGTTTCCTTAGTCCTTGTCATTCTCATTATGCCTTTTAATCTAGAGCTTCTCCTCAATTTGGGTGGATTTTCATATTTTTACTTACCACATTCACTTGTTAATTTCTCTTTTCTTTTAACCCTGATTTTTTTTTTGATCTTTGTCAAATTTTCAGAGAGTACTTCTTCACTATCTTCCTATGTTGATGTATCAGGTTTGATCTCAACAGATTTAGCAATTTTTCCCCTACTACTTGTTTTTACAGGTTCTTCTTTAGATAGTGTTTTTCTGGTTCTTCACAATGGTTTCTTAGGAGGAATTCATCCCAAATATCTCCTATTTTCTTCAAAAGGAATTCAATTAATTTTTTTAATTAGGCCATGATGATACAAAGTAGTTTCTAGGAACTGAAGTCTTTTCTGAACATTAGAGGCCATCCTTTTCATACTATTAAGTAGGAAGAAGGGTAGATTTATTTCATCATCTAAGAAATTCATCATTAGTCTAATATGATAGACATCCAAAGTGCCAAATCTACCCCCACAGGTTATGAATTTTTGTAAAATCAACAACATATTCCTCCATTTATTTTTCAAAGCTGTACTAGGAATACCTTTTCTAAGCACTGAAATGTCCATACCTGGGTTTTTTAGCATTTGTTTCTAGGTTTCATTATGAAACTCTTTGTTTTTAAACCAACGCTCTCCCTGTCTTGGCAATTCTATTGCTTCTGCTATGAATTATTATGTGATGGTGAACTTGATATCCCCAATTTCTACTCTGGTCCATCGAATGACCTAGCAAATGATTTCGTGATTTCTTTGTGGAATCCATTGAAATTCTCTATAAAGCCATCCAATTTTCTGTAATAATCCATTAACCTAAGGGTATCCTTCTAAATATTTGGTCCCGATTGGCTCTGATCTCACAATAAGCCCCATTTCTCCTTGATACAAATTTCCTCCTTTCTTTGGCTTATATCCACTACTCTGTTTCTGATCTTCTGTCTGAAGAAAGAGTAGCTATGGAAGGTTGTTTTACCCTTAAAATGACTTCTCTACTAATGAAAACTAGCCTTGGAATGTAATGGCAGTGAGTGGATACGGATGAATGAATAAGGTAATGGTAAAACATGAAAATGATCGGGTCAAGAGTTTTATATGGGATAAAAGACCGTTAAGAGATCTTATGATGATTTTCAAAATTCATCAATAAATGATATGATCTAAGGACGTGACCTAAAGTCACATCAAAGTTTTGTCTGTTAATCTTTTAATTAATGATGAATTGTTATGGAGCGAGATGTAAGGGATTTGGTCGAGGAGTTTTTATGACAGGCAAGGATCAATTCGAATGATAAAATAACTTTAGGAAACATATGATTTGACCATATTATATCTTTCATGTTTTGCTATCAAAAATAATTTCACACAGTTTACCTTAGCCTTTTTGATTTGGCTACTAACTTGTGCTTGTCCTTCATCTGAAAAATATTGATCTTTTAAGCTCCATAATCTTCTTTGACTCACGCATTTTTTATTGAAGTAGGCTTGTAGAGTCAATTGGCTGCAGAACAGGCTTGGCTATAGAATAGATAGCTGCAGAATGTACCTATTAAAACTCTGAAATATGGAATGGAATGGAATGAAATATGGATGAAGTGAAATATGGAATGGAATGAGATGGATCATGGAATATGGAATGGAATGAAGTATGAAGTGAAGTATTAAAATTCAATCTGTAACTTATGATTTTATGATACTTAATTGCAGAAAAAGAATCAATTTTGAAAGTCTAAAGTGTCGGAAGAATTCTGATTTTCACCTTATACTTTTTGTATAAACACGCAAATCAATGATTGGTTTTCATATTTATACTTTTTTTTTTTTAAATGATTGAAGAAAAATACAATTAAGTTAGTTAAGAAGAAGAAATCTTCTTCACTAACTTCATATCAATGTTATCTTGGAATTTCTTGACAAATTCTTCTTTTGAAAGTGGCTTATGATACAATTTCAGTCTGTGTCCATTTACAAGAAAAGCTACCTTCCCTTCATCTATTGTCTTGATTTTTATTGCTCCATTTTCAAAGATTTTCACAATTTCATATGGCCCAAGCCAATGAGTTTGGAATTTACCTTGAAAATCCTTGAACTTTGAATCAAATAAGAAGGCCCATTCACCTTCTTTAAATTTCTTTTATTTGATGTACTTATCATGCCATATAGTCCTTTGCTATTGGACTATGCTTGTTCACTGGACTGCATCTTGTCTGATCTCATCCAATTCATTAATCTTCTCTAGTCTGTGATTTTGTGCCTCTGTTAGATCAAGTCCTAACTGGACTGCCATTTTGAAAATTTGGATCTAAAACTGTATCGGAAACAAGACTTGTTTTCTATAAACAAGTTCATAAGGAGTATGACCTGTTGTGTTTCTCCATGTAGTTCAGGAAGCCTTTTTGCCCAATCTCTTCTATGTAAATGAATAGTCTTTGTTAGGGTCCCTTCAATGACCTTATTGGTAGATTCTACTTGACCATTTGCTTGTGGATGGTAAGGAGTGGATTTCTTGTGTCTGATTTTGTACTTCTCTACCATTTTTTCCACCATTTTTGATGTGAATTGAGCTCCTTGATCTGTAAAAATTTCTCTAGGGACACCAAAACGAGTAAAAATATCCTCAAAAATAAAATTAACTACAGATGCTTCGGTAGCAGAAAGTAATGGCTTGGCCTCTACCCATTTGGTAACATAATCAGTGCAAACTAATATATATTTCTTTTCCTTTGATGGAGGATTAATGGTCTTACAAACTCCAAAGCCCATTTCTCAAAATGTTCAATATGTACCTGAGGTTGCAATGACATCTCACCTGAAGGGGAAGGTTTCCCTACCCTTTGGAAACTGTCACACATTTTGACATACTCTTTAGCATCTTTAAAGAGGGATGGCCAATAATATCCTAAATGAAGGATCTTATAAGCTGCCCTCTTATCAGCAAAGTGTCCACCACAAGGTTCATCATGACATGCCTTGAGAATCTCAAGCATCTCGTCTTCTCGAACACATCTTCTGATAATAAAGTCTGGACCTGTTTTTTATAACTCATTAGAAATCCATGAATATTTTGCACTGTAAAAAATGATTTTCCTTTTTTCTCTTGCATTCATAATTGAAGGAAATTTTCCTGAGACTAGATAATTGGAAATATCAGTAAACCAGGGAGTTTGAGTAGTAATTGCAAAGATATATTCATCCGGGAATTGATCTTCAACTGGAGTATTGTCTTTAATGTTTTGGAGTCTAGATAGGAAATCAGCTACTGTATTTTGTTTTCCAGGCCTATCTAGAATGGTAATGTTAAATTCTTGTAAAAGCAATAACCATCTTGTGACTCTGCCATTAGTAATTTATTTGTTCATTAAATACCTAATTCTAGAGTGATATGTGTTGACAAATGTTTCATAGACTGTTATATAGTGTCTGAATTTATTTATGGCATGAACAACAACTACTAACGTTTTAAATATAAATCTTCCAGGAAATCACATAATATATTTTGGAACAACGCGTTTCGAACTACCAACTGTAGTTCATCATCAGGATAATGATGAACTACAATTGGTAGTTCGAAACGCGTCGTACCAAAATATATTATGTGATTTCCCAGAAGATTTATATTTAAAATGTTATGGATCACAGAAGCTTGCACTCTCAGCTAAGAACTCTTTTTCAGTTTAGTGTAATTCAACTCTGAAGGAGTCAAATTTTTACTTGTATAGTAGATGGCATAAGGAATCAGGTATTTTGTCCCAACATAGCTCCTAAAGCTGTATCTGAGGCATCTGTCAAAATGTGAAAAGGTAATTTCCAGTTAGGTCCCCTTAAAATGGGTGCTCCAAAGATTTTTGTTTTCAAGGTTTCAAAGGCTAACTGGCAGTGAGGATTCCAATTGAATTCACAATCCTTGGTAAGTAGTTTGAAAAGTGGAGATTCTATCCTAGTGAAGTTTTCTATAAATCTTCTATAATATCCTGTAAATCCTAGAAAATTCCTAACATCTTTCTGACGAATTGGAACTAATAGTCTGGAGATGACTTCAACTTTTGACTCATCAACTCTAATCCCATCTCCTGAAATGTGATGTCCTAGGACAATCCCTTTAATAAAAATCATAAAACACTTTTCATGACTTAATGAAAGGTTTTCTTCTTTACATCTTCTTAGAACTTTTTCCAAGTTTGCTAAGGCTTCTTCAAATGTGTTTCCATAGACTGTGAAGTCATCCATGTATGCCTCTACACAATCATGTATTAGATCTGAAAAGATTCCTATTACTTTCCTTTGGAATGTTGCAGGTGCATTGCACAATCCAAAAGGTAATGCTCGGTAGGCATAGGTACCCCAAGAATAGGTAAATGTGGTTTTATCTTGATCCTCAAGTGCAACTTGTATTTTTTTGTAACCACTGAAACTATCCAAAAATGAAAAGTACTTTTTTCCTGCTAATGTATCTAACACCTGATCTATGAAGGGTAAGGGGAAATGGTATTTAAGGGTAGCTTTGTTTAATTCTTGGTAGTCAATGCATACCCTCCATTTACCATTTTTCTTGGGTACAATCACCAAAGGAGAAACCCACTGACTGTCTGAAATGGGATAAATAAAGTTGACATTTAACAATTTCTGCAATTCTTCTTTAACAATCTCTCTAAGGTTTGGATTCATCCTTCTCTAAGGCTATCTGATTGGTTTACAATTTTCCTTTATATAGATATGATGAGTGCAAGTCTTAGTGTTGATCCCTTTCATGTCAGTGTACTCCCATGCATATGCAAAATAGTGTCTCTGTAATATTTTGACTAGCTTTTCTTGTTGAAATTTCTCTAGGTTTTTTTTTATGTTTAAGGTTTTTCCTGGGAATATTTTAATTGTAGAGATGCCAAATTATTCCATGGAGTAAAGAGACATCTGTCTTGATGAAAAAAACTCAATATTGGATTCTTCTTGAAATTTTTCACATTTGTATTCTGAGGAAGATTCATGATTTTCTAAGGTATTCAGAATCTGACTGTTTTCACTAATTTCTGAAATAGTGAAGAGAGGTTGTATATCTTCTTCATCATCAATCCATTGAGTATCATTTAATTCTGTGATTGTTCTTGCTGGAAGATACAAGGTGAATTTCTTGGTTGAATTTCCATCAGAGATGTACATATCACCAGATCTACAACTAATGAAAGCATCATCTATAGCTAACCAAGGTCTTCCTAATATAATAGGATCTCCTCCTAGATCATTTTTAGGAGTTAGGATCACGAAATCCATAGGATACTTCCAAGAATATAAGGACACTGGAATGTCTTCTAATACCCCTTCTGGTTTGATTACAGATCTATCTGCTAATTGTAATAGTGTGGGTGTAAAAAGAAGATTAGGAAGTTTTAGTTTTTCCATGATTTGCCTACTCATGATATTGATTGCTGCTCCTAGATCAATAAGTGTGTTTGGAATTTCAATTCCATTGATATGTATCTTAACTACTGGATTTCTGGGATCTAGATATTTTGGAATGGTAATCTTTCCCATCATTATGTCTACTATTTTTCCTACCAGTTGTATTTTCCTTATCTCTTTTATTATTTTTCTTGTTTTTTTCATACTCAACTCTTTTATTGTCTTTGCTAGAATTGGGATTTCCTTGATGGCTTGTAATAATGGAATATTAATATAAACATTTATTAACTCATCTAGGAAATCATAGTTAGGCATCATAATTTGTTTCTATATACCCCTATCAATTTGCAATCTTTCAGGAAAAGGAGGTGTAGTAGTAGATGTTGATGGCTATTCTAACATAGGAGTTGAAATTATTGGCTCTTTCTGTTTTTCTTTTCCAATGTTTTGGTCTTGAAGAGGTGTTTTCTTCAAAACTTTTATTTACCTATAGAGAATATTCCTAAAAATTGTTTTGTTCTTGTATAACTACAGAAGGTTTCTTTCTTTCAAGCATTCTTCCAGACCTAAGTTGAACATAATTAAGATCTAAAGGAGTAATCAAATAGGTTGGAAATTTTTGACCTTATATCATATATGTATTCTAAGGGTTTTTATTGTTGGGGTTTGTTATTGGCTGGGCAGGCAACTAATTTGCTTTTTGAGGAAATGGTAGTGGAAGTGGTGGATTTTGATTTTGGTTTTGATGTTGGTTTTGATGTTGTGGATTCTGTGAGGATTTTGTTGAGGAGGAAAGTTTGGATATGTTGGATATGAGGGATAAGAGGGTGGATATTGATATTACTAGGAGAACCTTCCATAAGGATTTTGTGCTCCTTGAGCCTAAGGTTGAGATTGATTTTGAAATTGGGACCAGGGTTGCTGCCAAGAATTCCAATTAGGTGGGGGTTGATTATACATTTGATTACTAAACCCTTGTGTTTGAGGTCCCTGCCAAGGTCTTCTAGAGACAAAATTAAGAGATTCTGTGGAATTTGTGGTTGTTTCTTCTTGAAAGACAGCTTTAAGGCCATGGATTGTAGGACAATTCTTGGTCTCATGTTTTTCTGAACAAATTGCACAAGTCTCTCTAACCTTTTCATCCAAAGGACACTCTCTTAGGGCATGCTTCTTCCTACATTTGTGACAAAAGATTGCTAAGCCATCAATTTCAAATTTCTGTTGTTTTGTAACTTAAGAGTGTCTATTTTCTCACTATGACTCCCTAGAATGTCAGTTTTGAATTCATCAAGAATATTTCCTATTTCTGCCCTACTTACTGTTCTAGCTACAGATTTACTTGCCCTTGCAAAAGCAGGGTCTCTTGGTCCTTCTAGAATCTTATATTTTCCTCTTGAAAGATTAATACATAGTTATGCTATATCAGGTAATGAAAGTTGAGATATATCTCATTTCCCCATCATATTAAGAATATCTATCCATTCATCCCTAATTGTCTTCAAAAAAAGAGCTTTCAAAGTATCTTGGTCTAAGTTTTCCATTTTTTTCCTCTTGATGTTATAGTTAAATCTTTCCAATAAATCTTCTAGATTTTCATCCTCTTTTTGCATCATCTTGAACACTTCTTCCTTATGGTTGACTAGTATACAGCAATCCAAATATCTGTCTAGAAATGATTTTCTTATTTCATCCCATGTCCTAATAGACCTAGTGATTAAACTCATAAACCATTTTAATGCTTCTCCTTTCAATGTTGAAGGGAACAGTTTAAGTTTCTGAGCATCTTGTAGGTAATCATAGGTTCTACATAGAACTTCAAATTCAAATAAGAAGGTCTTAGGATATTCACTTTTTAGTCCATGAAAGTTTGGAAGAATAGAGGGTGAGATATTTTTCATAGTTGCATTAGTCTCTTCATCTATTATAGGGAATCCAAAAGGACTTCCAGTTTCCCTTCTACCTCTTCCTCCTTCTGCATTTCCTCTTCCTCTACCTTCTTCTGTACCTCTACCTCTTCCTCTATCTCCTCCTCTTCATCTACCTCATCCAAATAGTGTATGTTCTCCATTAAATACTTCTCCTTCCCCTTCTTCTGCCATGATAGATTCCTCTGAACTGATATAGGGTTCAGTTGGAAGAGCTAATTTTTCTATTGGTTATTATATCAAGGGTATATTGAAGAAATAGTCCTCTTCTTCCCCTTCAATAGGGATTTGTAATTATTCTACTAGAATATATTCCCCTGTGGAAGTGAAAAAGGTTATCCCTTCTGTAGGAGTCCTTGGATCTTCTTCCTCTAGAAATGCTTCAGTGGATGAAGTGGGAGATATTCCTGATGTAATATCTATTCTTGAAACTGCTGGAAGCCTATGATTAGTATAGTATGGAATGTATGTTTGAGTTGGAGGTGTGCTGCTTCTTGGTCTTGGTGGACTGAGTGGAGTTGTGGGAATTAAGCTTATGCCTATTATAAATATACCCCTGGAATCGCTTTCTCTACACATATCATTGTTTTGGGGAAATAGGAAATAAGGCTACTTAGTTACACTTCCCCAGCAACGACGCCAAAATGTTTAGTCAATTTAGTGTCCTAAATTGATAGCATAAATTATTGACCAGGGCTAGTATACTGGTGAAGGGTAATGCACTATATGTGCCTAAGTATCCTTTTTCTTACTTCGGTGTTTTCAATGTTTTATTGATGTTTTGGGGTTTTTTATGTTTGATTTCTAATATGTTACTCTATGCTAAGAAAATGAAATTAAATCTATGTCAAAGAGGAATGCATTAAAACATAATTTGATTGCAAGATATATTCCTAACTAAGAAGTGATAAAAATAGAGAATCTTAATCCATGGACATTACAGCTAATAAATGATCATTCATGAAATAAAAAGTGACAAAAAACACTATAACTTAATCTGATTCATTTAGTTAGAGATTTGTCGGAAGAGCTTGTGAAAAAGATTAATTCTAATGCAATGAGGATCTCCTAAAATTGAAACAAACAATAACTCAAAAAATTATAGTTGAATCTCATTCATTTATTAGAGGTTTATTGGAATAGCTTGAGAAGAATATTACTATAATGTGGTAAGAATCTCCTATGAAATGCTGAAACAACTTATGACATTAAAACTAGATCTCATTCATGAGTTAGAGGTTTATTGGAAGAGCTTTTGAAAGAGATTAAGCATAATGTGATAAGGATATTCTATAAAACAAACAATCAGTAACCCACATTATTACAACTAAGTCTTATTCATGAGTTAGAGGTTTATTGGAAGAGTTTTTGAAAAAGACTGTTTGCAATAAGATGAGGATCTTCTATTTAATTGAAGAACAGAGAATGCTAATAACTCAAAATAGTACAACTAAATGTCATTCATATAGTAGTGATATATTGGAAGATCTTGAGAAAGAGAATAGCTGTAAGACAATGAGGATCTTCTTAATCTAAATAACAGAAACTAAAATGCCAGTAACTTAAAATATTACAATTAAATCCCATTCATTTAATAGAGATATATTGGAAGAGCTTGAGAAAAAGACTAACTGTAATATCATGAGGATATTTTATCTAAGCAAATGACATAAAACATAATGCTAAAATATATAATTTCAAAAACCAGTCTAAGTAAGGAAATATGACAAAACAAAATTGAAAACTACTTATCTAGAAAGTATGTAAAATCTCCTCGAATAGCAGAGGCCCTCTACTATAAATTCGACATTAAATTTTTAACTCCTCAAGGTTGTATTCAGAACAACATCAAAGTTATACTCTTTTTATTATCAAAAAGCATCTTACCACCTTTTGTACATTCAAACATGCTTGAAAAACAGAGTATCATAGTAATGATTAAATATGTATCAACTTGTTCTCTCAGTATTACAGAGCTTTAATTTATATGCAATTTCATAACTATCATTGAACAAAAGTAGTAACAGGTGTAGTTTTAAATTCCAAATCAAATTGAAACTCTCTTAGGATTCCTGATTTGCTGTAAAGCAGAAACAAGAGTCCTGATTCTTGTAGAAGACAGTTTGCTTGACTTTCACTTTGACCACGTGCATAGGTACCTCTAGCTATCGATCCAATCTTCGTGGAAGGGAACGAATGATGTAGGAAAGATTTGGAATCCACCTATGTGTGCATTTTCTCCAGATGACACATGTAACATACTTAAACACCAAAACAACTACGGAACGCTTGACTGGCTACAAAATGACTGCATTATCTAGCTAAATTGTTCAAAAATCATTAAAACAACAAAAATCACAAAAGTACAATAAGTTAATCGTTGTATGCAACCTTTAAGTAATCTTAATCATTCTCATTGAGTTTTAGGTTTATGAAATGACAAAGGAATGATGAAATGAAGTGAATTTTGGAAAAAGAGAAGACAATTTCAGGGCTCAACAATAGTCTTTTGAATGTGTTTTAGTAGAATTAGTGTGTTAGCTTTCCTTTTTTGAGTTTTACTCTGGCACCGACGCACTATTGTTCTTGAAACAATGCTCTGTATAACATTGGTGGCTTAGGGGCAGTGCTGTGCAATTCACTATCTTCCACTCATGGGTGCATTGCTCTTGTGACCAAACAAAATCTATCATATTTTGTATTTTACAATTCATTTCATTGTTTTTTTGGCATAGTTTTCAAGTGTTTGATTTCCTCTAGAGGCCATATTGCCTCTACTATTCTTGCTGCACTTTGGATGTTTGTTTGATCAATGTTTCTTTTTGTTTTATTTGTCATTGTGGAATAGCTCCAAAGTTTAAAATTTTACATTTGATCAGTTATTTATTTTCGGAATGAGGAATTATTATTTCAGTCTTCATTTCTCATGAAAGTGTTGAGTGATTGTTTGTGCATAATAGTTGCTTTTTCATCCATCTAAACCTAAAATAAATTGAAAAGAAATACATGCATTTGCATATAAGGATTGTGAGTGCTGCATAGGAATAGTTAGGGATTTTTCATTTAGATGTGCTCATTATTGATTTCTTACAATATAATTGCTTTATCCCTTGTAGATAAGTGTTCATTGTCAACAATTAAATAGAAAAGAATGCTTATCATCTTTATTTCATTTTATGAATGTCAAATATATCTCACGGTGAACCTGAAATACAAACTTATAAGCAAGGGAAACTTAAAATTTATCTGAATTAATCTAAGGGATAATTGTCACTTAATGATAACATTTAGAGGTCTAGGCTATAGATGTGTTCCAATGTCATTAAACATAGTAACTATCATTAATTTTCAGCCATACATTCTGAGGGTGATACGTCATTCCACGTATGTAAGTATATTTGAGCTCATCCACGTACCTTCGAGTATATCAGGCGGTGTTCTAGTACGAAAAGTATAATGGGATGCTCTCACTGTGTGGCTTCATATTAGACAACACTAATATGGATTGGGCCTACACGTATCATCAAGTATATTTGGGAGGAAAAAATTATGTTACTTACCATCCATAGGTAACCGAGTTGGCCACCCTGTACACTATGATACAACTAACACAAATTTTGGGGATATTTTTTGCACGTAAATAATTCCTTAGTTTACTAGGGTGGTATATTGCAGTTCACAGTTACTCGGTATACCTTTTGCCTAGAATTACCCTATTTTTGTTTATTTTTTTGTATTAAAATCAATCATCAATCATGGAAGAATATCAACCCTTTCCCCATCATTCTCATAGGACATCGAATAAACCACTTTTACTGCCAGAAGATACACCTAGTAGACAAAAGCAATCTCATCCTACCAAGTCCAGTACCTCTGGAACCTTTGGTGCTACATATTCCTCTAATTTACTAGAGTCATATAATCCTTTGAGTACCAAGTCTCTAGTCATTTCGATCGATCCCGGTTTATCTACTACTATTGAGATGGAACCCTCACAGTTACCTAAAGACACTGAAATTCAATCTAGTGAAATGGTAAATCTAGAACCCGAGCTTGTTCAACTAGAATTCAATCCAGAACATCTTGATCTCGATGTTGAACAACAAGAAGATTTTATCTTGCAACCATATCATCCTCAGTCATCCTAACCATTGAGTCTCCCTCTTTACTGCAGAGTTTACCACCTGAAATATATCTTGGGCCTGATGGTGAAGTACTTCCACTTGGTTTGATTTCAACAGAGGAATAACTTCAAGAAGAGAAAACCCCTTCAACTCCCACACATTTTGGGTCAGGGATTCTTTTTTATCTGTCTTTTTTTAATATTCATTTTTCAGGAAATTGCTACAACAATGAGAATATCTTAGGATATTCTAAAGTCGGAGCTGCAACAATAAGCAAACAAAATGATGGTACAGGAACAACACTCAACTCATAAAAACATGAGAGAAATTCATAGATTTCTTATTAAATAATAGCAGCAACAATAGAATACAAGATCTTGAGGAAAATGATACTTAAGATGAGCAATGCTCAACCTCAAAGAACAAGTACATAGATCATGATGAAAACACTGCTGTACAAGTGAACTCAAGCTATGACAGCGCAATTTTATGGAGCAACTGCATGCTACATATGTAAAATACATAAATATATCAATGTATGGCCCAATAGAACATCGAGAGAGATGATCTCAAATCCCAAAGACTACCTCCTATCAATCCTGGAAGGATTGACTCTAAAATACAAATTCTACAAAATGCCGAAGTTGCTAGGCAGCTGTAGCAACTCGGAAATAGAACTAGATGGAGATGGAAATAGATGATGCCCAAACTGAATGTGCCTCCTCCAATGGATCTTTAGGATGAAAGGCTGATCCCTTCACCAAAGATCTCACCCTCCAACAAACTGCAAGAGCCCCATTGTAGATGCTCCTCTCAAAATAACATAGTCTCTGAATGTAACTGCGTTGTATGGCTATGGAAAGAGTTGGCCTTGATGCCAAAGTTTGAAATATTCTTCGCAAAGCCTCCAAACTAATAACCCAAAGGAAAGAGGGACTCTCCTCTGAAAAACAGTCGAAGGGAATGGTGTAGTGAACCCTCACTGCAACACCCAGCAACACAACATTAATCTGCTGCAGGAATAATGTTGTCCTAATGGAGGATGCTTGGCCTTAAGCCTGGATGTGAGGAAAATGAAGAAAAATCCCTCAAGAGACCCCTCAAGAAGGAGAAGGAATCCTAAACAGGAATTCCTTCAGCAATTCTTGCTAAACAACAAAGAATGCTCAATTGTCTCACTAGACAATGAGATGAATAAACATAAGCATGTGAAACAGTGGTTGCCTTGTCCTCCTTTTAAACAAGTGAAAGCCCCTCTCCATGGGTCCCACTCCTATTAGGGTCTCCTCCACAAAATAACCCTTTCCTCATTCATACTATGCTGCTTCTCTAAGTGTGCTCCACCTCTTGGCCCAACGCTGTTGACTTGGTCAAACTTAACCAAACCTCTTTGCAAATAACCTCGTTCACACATGAGGGTGTGAAAACCAGCTCCAAAGATGATCCCCTTTCATACTATGAGGGATTTTATTGAGAATATCATTATGCATGGGCCTCCTTACCCATTTATTCTCCACCTAGGTGAAATCAACAAAAAACAATGTTCCAAATTATTGTCGGAAAATTTTGTAACATTACAGTCCTCCCCTCCCAAATGTTGCTTGTCCCCAAGAAACTGCAAGGATAGAACTAGAAAGCCTCCTCTCAAGGAATGGAGTCTATGAAGTGTTTGAGGAAAATCTTCCTCATGTGGATCCTATATCCCCCAAGCAATCATCCATGCAAAATGAGTCACCTCCCAACTAGACAACTCCTGGAAACTGTCTTCCACCTCTAGCTCTGGCAAGGTAGGTGGGATGAAAATATGCTCATGGTAGAAAATGTAGCCTACCCCACGCTGTCCTTCTATCCACTCATGATAAGTGTAGAGAAAGTTTTGATCCTGGGCTGCAAAATACTTGCCCTCAAGTGGCAAGATGAAGACTATATCTCCAAGGATCTCTCCTCCAACGCTGCAAATCATGCTGGCCCAAGTATCTCCATATATGATGATTTGGAATTCATCAAAATATGGAATTTCCTCCAACATATGGATCACCTCATAAAGTGAAAAATGTGTTGTTAAGGTAACCATATCATGTCCCATGTTCCCCTTTGAACATGTAGTGTAAAAGGTGTGAGGAATTTCTCCCTTGAAGGACACATTCACCCAATGTGTCTCTCCTCCAATAATGATCCCAAGGAAAACTCTAGCAATATCAATCAAAGGAACCATAAGGAGAATCATGCTGGCTGCCATGTGAAGTAAATGAGAAGGACAATGGTCCCTCAAATGTAGCCAACGTAGTTTGACTCTCCACTGCCATAAAAAATAAAATGATGGGTGGCCTCCCCACCATTTGCTTGTTGCCCCATTCTCCTGGAGAAAGTGAATGATGCATTGTGAAATGTATGTATGTTCTCCATGAGAAATTTCCTCCCCATCTCCTCTTAGGGAGTGAACATCCACAATGGCCTCATGTAGACCATCAAATCTAGAAGGAAGGATATCCTTCATTTGAGCAAATCCCTGCAAATGTATGGTTAAGAGATGCATATATAGAGATAAATCAATATGCAAGCCAAAAATACTCTTAGCATATGTTTTGCTCATATAAATGGAGTGGCTCATAGATGAGTCTCCCCTCATCCTCAAAGAGAAAAGAGTTGATTGTGCTAACTCCTCCATCTCCTCATGATCCATGGAGTGCCTCCTCAAGTTCTTCAAGTGGTCCTTCCCACAAGAAGGAAAGAATTGAAATGTGGCCTTCATGGTTGGCCCATGGTTTCTCCTAAAATGTACAACATGTATAGTAAGGAGAATCATGCTCCCAATGGGCATCCTCAATCTCAAGCCCACTATCCAATAAAATCTCCCCAAGAATATAAACATATCAGTAACACATGGAAGCATAGTACAATAAGAACAAGTTGCCAAATGACAACCAGAAAGTTGATGAAGGTCCCACAGAAGGAACCAACGCAGTGCATCCCTTGCCTGCATCAAATAAAATGAAAACAAGTGCTCTCCCAGCCACTTGTATGCTGCCACAATCATTTTACAAAACATAAACATGAAAGTAGAATTTGGTGCCAATGGTGCACACCAAGAATTAGGTGGCCTCTCCCATAAACCACCAATGAGATGGCCAATCTCAATGCTACAAATGGATTCAAATACATAATGATACAATATGTAAGAAGGAATAATCCTCCTTGGTACAACATGCTTCTCATAATAAGACAAGAAGCACAAAATATAAGATGAAATTGTACATTCTCCATCATGTACTCGAAGACTTGAGCTGAAATGGCTCAAATGAAAATACTCCCTTACTCCCAATGAGTAGGAAGGTGGCTGTGATATCCTCATCATCATCATCTGGGCTCTGCATATCTCCATATGCTGATGTATGTCCTGCTAAATGCCCTCCCAAATGAACTCCTCTGCCAAGGTAAGATATGCATCAAAATGCATGGAAAAGAAGTCCTCATATGCTGCATACAGAAACTTCTCCTTGAGACTAGAATCTCTAGTTAAGAAGACTCTTTCATGTGAATAGATGACCATATCATCCACCATATACTCATCATTTCTATCTGGGTCATCTAGAATCATGCATGCACCAACATCCTTGGAGTACTCTACTAAGAGCTAAGATCTCCAATAAGGATCAATCCTTCGTAGGGACAACGCTGGTGATCTGGCATGTGTAGCTCTCCTAAAGCTGCTGTCTTCTACTTTGACATCCCTCTTGCCAAATTTCTCCTCAAAACTTTTCACCTCTCCAAAATACAATAGTGGTGAATCCAAAGACAAAATGTCTCTCCTCAATGACAGATTAGGTGGCCTCCCTAATGGAATGCCTCTATGTAGTGAGACAACTATGTCAGGAGTGGACTACACATATAGTTGGGAAATCTTTCCCTTGATCTCACAGCGAAATACAGTCTGCCTCCTCTTTGCACTAGCTCTCTGAAATAGAGAAGGGTGTGGAATCCTCATCATATAATACTGCTCTCCTTCCCTTCCTCCTTCTTCCAGCTCCAGTGCTACTCCTTGATTGTGCTAGGACCTCCATGAATAAGATCTTGGGGACCTCCTTGCAAATTTGCAAGAATCCCTCTAATGGGAGCAAGAGCTCCTCCTTCCTCTGCATGAGGTACTAGATCAACTCTATAAATGACAGAAATGTTGCCCTCAGCTTCCTCAATATGAGTGGGAAACCCTCCAATGATTGGATCCTCTTTTGGAAAAATGATCTCTTTGCCTCTTTGTGCCAAAAATGAAGATCTTGCCTCCAATAAGGCATCATGCAAGATATCAGCCTCCTTCATAGCTTTCTGCAGTGATTCTAAATCTAGGGTTTCCTCCGTCACATGCAAGGGTTTTGTTTGTTTGAATGTGTTTGTTTCCTCCACATGTGTTTCAGAATTTATCCTACCAAATCTCTTCATCAAAATTCTAATGAACATTGCATAGGAAGAGGTATTTTCATTTTTCAAAGTAAAAGACTCAAATAACCACCATGCATAGACCTTACCTCCCAAGTGCAGCACTGCTACTCTGATAGCTTCATCTTCTGTAATTTTATGTTGCTGCAAAAAGGTGTCTAGCTCTTCTATCCAAGACTTGGATGAACAATTAGGGGAAACATCAAAGATAGATAGAAGAAATCTATCCTCATTATGCTGCTTGCTCCTCCTCACCATGATCTTGCAAAACTATGGAAAATTAATATGATCTCTAAACTTTTGGGTTTGAGATTCATACTCATGCAAGAAACCTCTAAGATTTCCTCTCTTTGGCATTTATTCTTCTTCTTCTTCTCTCATGGAAAGACTAGCCATGTGACTACGTTGTATATCATAGGGCGTAGCTGCATGCTCACATCCCCTACAAGAAAATCTAGAGTTTGATTCAGTTTCAAACCCTCTTGGAGATCCTATACCAATCTCCCTCATTAGCTTCTCAAATTCTTCATGAATGCTTTGTACAGGTTTTGGAAGAATCTTGGTAAGACATTCTTCCCTCTTTTCTCCATATAATGGAGTCTTCATTTTCTCTTTCTTGGATAGTACTGGAAAGTTCCCATTTCAGGGATATTTAAATTCTATTCCAGAGATTGACTACAGAGGCATTTATTGGATATGTCACCTTTCAAAAAAAGGATGAGATCCAAAGGCTACCTGGCCATCTGCAGACTCTGTCTATAGAGCTAAAAATATTTCCCCTTCAGGAATTTAGTACTTTGGCTTGAAGCCATAGGCTGAGCCAAATATCATGCTTCGATACCACTATAATATTCCTTTTTCAAGAAATTGCTACAACAATGAGAATATCTCAAGATATTCTAAAGTCAGAGCTCCAGCAATAAGCAAACACAATGATGGTACAGTAGCAACACTCAATTCATAAAAACATGAGAGAAATTCATAGCTTTCTTATTAAATAATAGCAGCAACAATATAATACAAGATCTTGAGGAAAATGATACTCAAGATGAGCAATGCTCAACCTCGAAGAACAAGTACATAGATCATGATGAAAACACTGCTATACAAGTGAACTCAAGCTATGAAAGCGCATTTTTATTGAGAAATTGCATGCTACATGTGTCAAATACATAAATATATCAATTTGTGGCCCAATACAACATCAGGAGAGATGATCTCAACTTCCAAAGACTACCTCCTATCAATCCTGGAAGGATTGACTCTAAAATACAAAATCTGCAAGATATTGGAGTTGTTGGGTAGTTGTAGCAACTCAGAAATAGAACTTGATGGAGATGGAAATAGATGATGCCCAAAATGAATGTGCCTCCTCCAATGGATATTTAGGATGAAATGTTGATCCCTTCACCAAAGATCTCACCCTCCAACAAACTGTAAGAGCCCCACTGTACATGCTCCTCTAAAAATATCATAGTCTCTGAATGGAACTGCGCTGTAGGGCTATGGAAAGAGTTGGCCTTGATGCCAAAGTTTTCAATATGCTCCGAAAAGCCTCCAAAATGATATCCCAAAGGAAAGAGGGACTCTCCTCTAAAAAATAGCTGAAGGGGATGGTGTAGTGAACCCTCATTGAAACCCCCAACAACACAACATTAATCTGTTGCTGAAATAATTCTGTGCTGATGGAGGATGCTTGGCCTCAAGCCTAAATGTGAGGAAAATGAAGAACAATCCCTCAAGAGACCCCTCAATAAGGATAAGGAATCCTAAATAGGAATTCCTCCGGTAATTCTTGCTAAACAGCAAAGAATGCTCAATTGTCTCACTAGACAATGAGATGAATAAACATAAGCATGCGAAACAATGTTTGCCTTGTCCTCCTTTTAAACAAGTGAAAGCCCCTCTCCATGGGTCCCACTCATATTATAGTTTCCTCCACCAAATAACCCTTTCCTCATTCATACTTCACTGCTTCTCTAAGTGTGCTCCACCTCTTGGCCCAGCGATGTTGACTTGGTCAAACTTAACCAAGCTTCTTTGCAAATAACCCTGTTCACACATGAGGGTATGAAAACTAGCTCCAAAGATGATCCCCTTGCATACTATGAGGTAATTTATTGAGAATATAATTATGCATGGGCCCCCTTACCCATTTATTCTCCCCCTACGTGAAATCAGCAAAAATTAATGTTCCAATTTATTGTCGCAAAATTTTGGAACATTACACTTTTCCTCATTTGACATACTCTACTACTGTTGATCATGTTCAATCTCAAGTTCCCATAGATTATTTAGAGTATTTTTTGGGTTATTTAACCATATCTGAGACAGAATCTCAAAATTTACCATCGGTTACAACTGCGACAACATCTATTGTTGCTTCATCTTTGATGTTTTCTATGACACCCAAGTCTCATATTTATGGTGGTCCGTCTGTCCCACTTGGTTACCAAGATTTAAATGGAACCTACTATGGTGTATCCTCTAGTCCATGGACTTCACGCATGTCATAATATGAAGTTTTATCTCGTTCCTCTCTTACGATGATTTAACGACCTCATCCTTTATTGACTTCATCAACTCAATATCAGGCTGGTCCATCCCATTACCATCCATCTTGTCCAATATCTATTGGACTCCCATCATATGAAATTCAGTATGTACAATATCATTATACTCCATCTGTTGGGGCGCAGTAGTTGTTTGGGCCATATGGTAGTACTCCTTCATTTTTAGGTCAATCTTGTGCTAGAATTTTTGTTTGTCAATGACAACCTACCTTGCATATTCAGTCGCAAATAGTCGTGTATCAATATAAACCAGTTCTACCTGTTGCATCTATACCTACTGTACATGTTATTAATTATTTGGTTATTTCTCAGTCTGCTCACGCAGGTCCTTCAACCCTTAACCCTCAAATTTCAGCTCTACAGACTCTGTCTTCCTAGGCTGGTATTCAACAATCGTTTTTATCAGGAATTTCACAACCACATGCTAGTTTACCTTGTCATAGGCTTATACTAGCCTCGTTTATTCATAACCTTGTCCAAATGATCTTGGTGGGAAAAAATAGTTTTATCAAATCCCTTGAAATCCATAATAACCATTTCAACAGTTTCAAGCTTATCTAGGTCCTTCTCAACAAGCCTATCAAGGGTTTGGTTAACAAACTTACACCTATCTGAGTTACCAATAGAAAAATCCTTATTTTGGTGCACAATGGCCTATTTCCTAGGAAATTCCATGTTATCCTGGTTACACTCAACCTGAACTACATCTATAGTTATCATTTGTTGCAACAATAGTGTTAACCTATTTGAACCAGCTCACTAATGATCCCATTCATTATTTACCTTGTTGGCCGGTGATTCCTCATAAATTACACTTTGATATTCTGAAATTCAATGGAAATTCCGGAGAAGAACCATCTACACACATCATGACTTATCATTTACAGTGTTCATCAAACTCCTTGAATGATGATTATGTTAGACTGAATCCTTTCCAGTGAACGCTTACTGGTTCAGATGCGAAGTGGTATATTTAATTACCACAAGATTATTTTGATAACTTTATAGCTTTAGCCACCAATTTTTTAACCCACTTCTAGTTACCCATCATATGTGAAACTAGAACGGAACTTTTGACCAACTTTAGATAGATGACTGCTACTCATATATCAGATCACATTAATGTGTGGTGTTGTTGTCGTCTAATGTTTAAACCATTTATTCCTGATTAGATTTTAGTTGAGCGGTTTATAAAATCCTTGTTGCCATCTATCAATGAGGACGTGGCTAAAGGCAGTGTTGTCACTAAAGAGCAAGTAATTTCTCATGCCTAGTATCTGGATCTGATTTATACTCAATCTGGTATGCTCTATGAAAATATTTTGAATGCACTGTGACCAAATTTTACTGTTCCTCCTTCTCCATCTGGTAAGGAAATTCATGTCGGCAATGGTGTGATTGGATCTGCTAACACTCCACCAGCAAGCCTACCATCGATTTCTACACTTGCTATTTCAAATAAAGCCCCTATTGCATTTGATATTACGTCTTCTTCTAAAATATATTTTTTTCCATCTGACATGGGAAAAAGTGACAAGAAACTTGGAAGTAAGAATAAGGAGAAAGATAAGAAGAAAAAAAATTCACCCCGGTAGGAAAAATAATATAGTTCATTCGGTTATTCTAGAAAACCTCGTTACCTTTGTTTTATGTTTAATGAGGAGAATTTTACGCAAGATTGTCCTCACCACTCAGAAGTCTCGAAGATTCTTAAGACTTCTGCTGCATTTGCAGTGTTAACAAATCCTTTTCCGAACCCGAAAACACATATGGTTGATACTGATCTTGCTTCTATTTTGCAAGTGCTTATGCTATCCGCCAGTAAGCCCAAAACTGATGTTTTGGTTTCTACTTGAAGTAAATATTACAGTGATCCTCTATCGTCATTGAGTGGTCAGGCTGCAGATCAACCTACTACTTTGACTTTGAATTCATCTGATTTAGCTCCACCGCCTATTATCCCTGAGTTAACAATAAAGTCACCAAAGGGATTTGTTCATAAATCGAATTTTAACCCTTGAGCTGATGTAGTTCAAAATTATAATGTAGTCAAAGATCTAGCTTAGTCACCATTTGCTATGTCAACCCTTCAGGTTCTTCAGAATTTTCCCTCGCAAAAGCAGGCTTTGTTGTTGGTGATTGATGGAATCGATATGACGGATTCTAATCTTTTAGTCTTTAATCACGTGGGCTATGTGCCACAATTACCAACACAATTAACATTTTTTAATCAAGAACATGTCTTGAATCACCTCATTCATCAGACTATCATTAATGAAGGCTAATCTACTTGTATCATGTATATGACTTGCTAGAAGTCACTTGGCTCGTCGGCTTTATCACAATCACCTACGACGTTGAAAGCTTTTGACTATCTTAGATATAAGCCTTGTGGAATTATCAGTAACCTGCCAGTTGAATTAGGGGGGCAATCAATTACTATTGAAGTTGAGGTCCTTGATAGACCGCTTGAATACAATATATTACTTGGAAGACCATGGGTTTATGCTATGGCTATGGTAGTATCCACTTACTTTTGTATGGTCATCTTCCCCCACGAGGGAAGCATCATAGTCATCTATCAATTCTCCTTCTTTCCCTCTAGTTCCTAGGAAACTGGAAGCGTTCTGTATGCTTATAGGCCCTCGCCATCTCTTCAGAATATTTGTGTAGGATTATTTAAGGATTCTTCCCTAATGGGCACATTTTCGTTACGAACGCCTACGACATCAACGAAAATCGCAAAAATAGAAACTTGCAACATGATATATTCCACTTCATCTGATTTATGGAAGGTTCCCAATAGTGCTAAAACAGATAGGCTGGGTTAAAATATTTTGACAATAGTTCCTTTTACTATGTTAACCTCGTTAAAAAATGAATCAGTTCATCTTCATGATAGTTATTTTACTATGTCAACCTCGTTAAAAAATGAATTAGGTCTTGAGGATAGCTCCTTTTACTATGTCAAACTTGTTAAAATATGGATCAGTTCATCATAAGGATAGTTATTTTATTGTGTCAACCTCATTAAAAAATGAATCAGGTCTTGAGGATAGTTCCTTTTACTGTGTCAACCTCGTTAAAAAATGAATCAGTTCATCTTGAGGATAGTTATTTTACTGTGTCAACCTCACTAAAAAATGAATCAGGTCACGAGGATGATTATTTTACTGTGTCAACATTGTTAAAAAATGAAATAGGTTCCTACGAGCATAGTTCCTTTTCTTGTGTCAAAATCGTTAAAAAATGAAACAAGGTTCCATGAGCATAGTTATTTTCTTGTTTCAAGCTTGTGTAAACTTGAAACAAACCTATATCAAGCATAATTTTCCTCTATTTCAAGATTGTATAAAAATGAAACCTAACTCGAGTCCATTTCAGTTATTATTTTCAAAACTCATTAAACTCATGAAAATATTGAGATTCTTTTGCTATCTATCATGCTTGTAAAACACATGAAAACTTTGAGTTATTTCTATCTTTTCCTTCTCATAAATTAAATTGAAAGTCGACCACAGAGCACACTTTTATCTCTTTTTCGAGCTCTGTTAAACATGAAAAAGGAACCCCCTTGGATTTCCCTTTAAGCTCTTTTCAGACTCCCAAAACATGAAAATATTTTCGAGCACTTGTACTTTTGAGCTCGTAAAAGGAATTGAAATGAAATTTACTCAGTATAAGTCTAACCCTTCTCCGGAATGAGATAGATTATTTTACGAAAAAGGAAAACCCTAGTCGAACATGTCTAGGAGGTTCTCTTAGGTATTAATTTACAGCTTTTTGGATCTGAGGGAAAATTTTATGAAAAAGAATTTGTGGAGTTTTCTTTTCGTCCCTTTTTCAAACTCTCTAAACATGAAAAATGACCAAGTTTTCACTGTCGTTAGACTCGTTAAAACATTAAATAGTGACAGACTTATCTATCATGAAAATATTGAGTTTCACCTTCGCTAGACTTGTTAAAACATCACATAGCGAGGGATTCACCCGAAGGGTGGATTTATACAACAAGCATATGTTATCCTCTTCATGCTTGTTAAAATATAAAGAGGTATTGGTCAGCAATGACTAGGGAAAATTGGAAAGGGATAAATCACTTTATGGTAGCAAGTTGCTTTTGAACATGACACTCATTCACTTCATCTCTATGACTTTTGGGTTGGGTTATCTGCTTGATGGTCTATCATACCATCCATCACTTTGGTTTTGGGTCAATGCTGCCAACTCATTAAGTGTCACCGATATGTTCAAGAGAAGTCACTCAGTTATTCCTCATCCTTTGCAATACTCATAAGCCTTCATTTGATGATTGCCATCCCTGAACATTGCTTCATTAATTACATTTTGTCTCTAAAGTAATTACTCTCGTTTCGTGTCATTGATGGGGGATACAGCAAGGCCCTCCCGCGATGAGTCGCTTCCTCTCGACATCAGCTCATCATCTATGAATTTGACTTAGAAACAACCTTTGAGTACCTTGGAGCTTGCATACATCAATGGCAGGTTTCTCGTTTCCAGCGATAGCTTGACATCACAGGCCTTTGACCTAGAGATTTTGTATAGTGTTCGACATCAAATCATTTATTCACACCATGTGGGATTTATTGCAGTACCTTGAGAGCCATTATCATCAACGATGGTTTCTCTCGTGCCTCTTAATAGCTTACATAATTGGCTGGTAATTAGATGTTGTCTTCTCATGTTCGACTTCAGATCACATATTCACATGGTTAGACTAGTATTTTGTAATATTCCCAAATATGGAAAGAAACAATATAACACACAATAATGGAAATAGCAGAAAATATCAATACATTACACATGAGCCAAAGATAGGTCCATTGTATTAAGTGTATGTGCAACAAATGTATATAATATTTTGGGGATCAAGTCCCTCAAGCTAGGCAAAAGAAGCCTCCAATGCCTAAAAGCACCAAAACATGTAATACCACTGCTACACCAAACACTAAGGCCAAGAAAACATAGTTTTAATGAGTAAAAATACAACTGGAAAATATATATAAATGGATCTAATAGTACATGCTCAAACAAGGCTAAAAAATGGGGATCTAGTCTCCCACACACTTTCCCAAGATAACTAAGGAAGGGTTTCTGGAAATACACAAAATATCAAAATGCCGAAATGCAGCCCTAGGGCTGAATAAACTCTGAAACTGGGCACCTGAAAGGAGGTGGATGACAATGATGTAGATCTGAAAGTAACTCCTCCAATTGACTCTTCAAGTGTACGGTTGTTCCCTCCACTGAAAAGAAAACACTGCAAATGGAGCACTAAAATCATACCTACAATTGCTCAATAAAATAACGTAGTCATGGACTAGAACTGTGATCAAGAAAATGATGGTGACTTGGACTGATTCCAAAATATGTTATGAAGCACAGGGACCTTCCTTACTGATCTCCCAATAAAAAGAAACCTTCATCCACTGAAACACAAGCTCAGAAATGGTCCAAAGAAACCCTCCACTATGCACACTGTAACTCAACACATATCTAAAAAGAATTTTCAGTGTAGAAGAAGTTGTAGCTTGGCCTAATTTTGGAATGTGGAAATAATGTTCAATGAAATTCTCCTGAGTGGGTACTCGAAGTCCCCCGAGGATGAAGGTGGGATTCCCGCTCAGGAACACCCTTGTGCTAAACAACACTGTAATATTAGGTAAACAACTGAAGAGATCCTTAAGTCATAACCGACCATAACAAATAATAATCCAAAAAAATGCTTTCCATGGTTTCTATCCGCTTCCTTATATGCTTCGTGAGCTTCCTCACCTTGGGCCCCACTCATTAAAGCCACTACCTCCATGCATGGGATCTCCCTCCAAAACTGCGTTGTCCCTCATTGAATGTCCACTCCCTCCATACCAGCATTGTTGATTTGGTCAAAGTTGACCCACTCCACATGCTTCATCCCTTGTTCACACATAGGGGTGCTTTATCCAGCTTCTTTTGATGTCCTCCATTCACATTTGGAGTGATTTATTCCTAATAAAGAGATTTATGGGTCTCTCTACCCACTTGTTCTTCTAACTAATAAACAAAATAAAAAATTAATATTCCAATCAGCTGCATGCTTATTTAGGAATATTACATATTTAAGCGATCGAGTGAACGAGATAGAAGACCCCGGATCTAGTTTCATCCATTAGGGCTGCAATTTCAGGAGTAGTACCAAATCATCCATATGATGGTCTTTACTCAGATGGTCATCCTATCAAAGGTCTATATTTGTAGATGATTTTATGATGTTATGATAGTTTATGTACTGAGCATGGTTATGCGTCCCTCAGAAATTCATGTCCAAGATGAAAAGATATCATGATCTAATGTATTGTAATTGATGCAGGTCACCGTCCACTTCAGATCCTACTCATCACATCGTAAAGAATATCAATCAACATTATCACTTTTGAATTCATGGTTTATGGGGTAGTTGTTACATGTCAATTTGGGCATCACTCCCAAAATCCAGATCAGCATCAATTAGGGTCTATCCTACTCTAAATCAGTTACTACATGCCCTACACAAAGTCATCCCATTGATGGATTTCCTCCATGAAAGTTTCACTACTTAGATGTTAGTTGAAGTGTTCCATTGAGCCATAAACGCAACCCTAGACTGCAGTAAGTTCTTTGCAAAGAATCCACTTCCATGCAAAGTTGTGTTCCAAAGCATCTAGGCCAACTTTACAGTGTGTTGATCGAATGGGAGAAAATATTTCATAGGACTATGATAATCTTCCCACCCTCTAGTGGCTTCTAGAAGTTGTTCCATCTATCACATCATCTGATAACTTTGAATATGGACACCATGGAGCCATTTAACCTTTTATCCTCCTATTCCCATGAACAAGGAAATCTGTTCAACAATTTTTTGAAAATCCATTCAATGATTCATTAATGTCAAACTACCTTGACTACATATAAATTGGGCATTGATCGTAGTGCACAAGATAACAATAATTTGAATAAGTAGAGTTATGATGGTGAGATCACATCTCTTGGAGGTGTCATTTTCATGTAATGTTATGATGTTAGAGTGATGTTGCTGGTGTGATGAGGATGGGACTCAAGCTAGAGCAAGTTAACATCGAATCGATCCAACTGGTTGTAACTTATCCTTCTACTTCATAATAAATATATTTGTTCCTTTCCTAATACATGTGTCCATGATGTTATATATGTATTTTCGAATGAAATCGATTCAATTTTTTTAACATGAATAGATCGTATGCCTTTATGTCATTTTCTGTCTTCTATTTGTCATTTTAGGTACCAATCAAGTGAGTTCAGTTTGAATGAGAGTGACGTAAGTGAAAAAATGGATATGAGGAGTAGCGAAAGATTACAAGTAAGTATTCTTCTCTCATCTATTAATTTTATGGAAAAGGTCAAATATATTTCTTCTATTGTTCTAAGCGCAACCACCACACTTAGAGAAAACATATCTATCTGTAGGTTTGATTTCTGTAAAACAAATACAACCATTCCCTTGATGTTGGAGACCACCCTTTGGTGATTTCCATGTCCAAACTGAGGCTCTTCAAGCAATCCTTCTCCCAAGTGGAAAATTATCCATAATCACAACATATGAATGCAAAGGATTAATGATCATGTAAGACCAAACAATAGTGGAAGGATGGGATTCAATTTATAGGTAGGGAGAGGGAGTTAGGGATCCATAAAAAATCCCACTTTTCGAGGGAAATTTCCCTAATGATAATTTCAAGAGCTCCAAATGAGAGAGCTTGAGAATATATATATTGAAACATTTCCAGCTCGCCATTCTGGAAGCTTCAATGAACTCAACTTCTTCTTCATTTGAGAAAACACTTCCAGAAGAGGTTAGGCATGTTTTTTCCTATCAAAAGTGTGATGGAAGTGCTAGATAAAAAAATTTCCACATGCTATCACCACAAGAAGACAACAAACAAATATTGTTGACCATAAATTTAGGTTCTAAGTTGATCTTCTTCAGAAAATATTCAAGGCATATTTATGTTGATCTTCAAGGGATATGTTGATGTATCGTCCATGGTGGATATACTTAACATTTGTTATCTTGGGGAACTTCAGTATCAAGGATGGGAAGTGAACATGGTGAAAAATTACTGTGTAACATATTCCCCTTAAAGCATGAAGGTGGAACATGGAGGGATGGGTGAAATGCTTCATGAACCAAGGCAAGGACTTGGAATCTGCTAGGAGACCTGTCAAATCAATTACAATAAAATATGTGACATCTATGATATAAACATGCCTAATATCATATCTTTGAATTGGCATCAAATAACACACAAACCCACGGCATTGTTGCAACCATCCATATGAAAGAGATCATGGAAATAGTTCCATGGTATGATCGCAATCATATGTATAGAAAGGATCATGTGTACAATCATGAATACTCAATATCTCCACGCAACCCAGATAATAACAAATGTGATCTAGGGTCTTTGTCTCTATCTCGATCTACCAAGTCTACGAATCTAACCATGTGGATAGATGTATTGATATCAAACATGGTAGAAGCCACCTGATTACCGGTCAATGATGTAAATTGTTAACATGCATGAATGGCCCTTAATGTACGACACCACAATCTGCAAGTGTGAATGAATGAGTTGAATTCGAACACTTTCAAAATAATCTGATTGAAGGCCATTGATGTGAACCTCTCGTCAAATGTGAAGAACTTGCCATTGAGGCATGAAAGCTCCAAGTTATTGAAAAGGAGTCTCTAACTCATCTTCCTGGATAATGATTTGAAGTCAACAGGAAGTGATCCGTCGAAGGAGGGCCATAATTATTCCCACATCATGGACACGAAACAAAGGATATCTCAAGATTTTAGGAGTAGTTCAGGACTATTGCAAAGAGGGTCAAATAAGCAAATGATGTTTAAATTTTACAATAAGGACTTCTCTTGAACATATCGGTGACACAACTCTAGAGTGTGGCAAGATTTGACTAAAAAATGCGATCAAAGTTCATGGTCACGGCAGATGATGATCAAATGAGAGGGAAATGGATTTCCCAAACCTAGGAAAGAAAGTGACAAATGAAGGATATCCCCAACACAACACAAAATGCAGATTAGTGTCATGTTTAAGAGTGAAATTCTGCCTCAAAACACATGGGAAGTTTCACTTTCAATTTTCCCTCGTTATTTCTAACGAATACCTTTTTATTTTTTATATAAAGTGTGAAGAGGATAACATATTCTTAGCGTATAAGATCATTCTTTGAAATAATCTATCCTTTTAAGTTTACCGATCTCTAGGAAGGAGTAATGTGATCTTGCAATTATGACAAGTGTTTTTCCATTTAATTTTTATGAGTCTGATAGATGAGTAACTTGGTGTATTTTTCATGTTTAGCGAGTTTGAAAAAGAGACAGAAAATAAAACTCTATCAGTCCCCTTTTTGTAAATCATGCATTGAATCCGAAAAGGTAGAAAACAATATTCGAGAGAACCTCTTGACCATGTTAGATCAAGGTATTCCTTTTCCTTAAATAGTCAATCTCAGCCCAAAAAATGGGTAAATGTATACTGAGATGACATCAATTCATTTAATTTAACGAGATTGAAAAGACAAGTTCTCAAAAATATTTTCATAATTTGAGTCTAAAAAGAGATGAAAGAGGACTCCTCCTTGAGGATAAAGTGGTATAAAAGGTAGCAGCTGGTTCTAGTGATGATGGAACTGCTCAAAACAATCAAAGTTCAAGAGGATGACTAATAAAAAAATTCATCAGAGCAATTCCCTGGGAAAGGGTAAAAAAAACCAAGTGAGAGCATATGATTGTTCAAATAGATGGTGATTATGGAATGAGAAAACTAAGGTTCATATAGCAAAAAACAAGGTGATAAAAATGGAAATGACAAGAGGTATAATGATAATGGTTTCATTTCTATATAATCTTGAAACATGGGAAACTATGATTGGAATTGGTTTCATTTTTACACAAGCTTGAAATAGAGACAAACTATGCTTGGAATAAGTTTGCATGCCCCTAGAATAATGACTCAATTCATGTTACATACTCCCTAATATTCATTTCATTCACCTAAGTAGACTACTGGTTACTAACAGGTGGATGGAATGAAGGTTTATTGACGAGATCAAGTGAAAGACTCAACTGGGAATTTATGAGATCAAATCAAAGACTCAAATTAGGGGATTTGTTTCATTTTTTAATGAGCTTGACACAGTAAAATAACTATGCTCATGATACATTGTTTAATTTTTTATTGAGCTTGACATAAGAAAAGGACCTATGCTCTCAATTTCTTGTTTCAACTTTTAAGGATATTGACACAAGAAAAGAAACTTTGCTCCAAAGAGATTGCTTCATTTTTTAAGGATCTTGACACAACAAAAGGAATTTTTCTCTGAATAATTTATCATGGCCCATAAATTTTCATGGCTTCCAAGAGGTTCTCATCAGATGGGATAACGACACTCTCGAAATCAGGGTCCAATGCCCCTAGTACATGGTGCACTATATCACTAACTATATCATCGGTAGACACGGGCATGGAACAAGTGGCCACATTATTGACCCGTGGAGAGGATGATACCACTTAAATGTAAGGACCATTAAGGTATGATATTTTATTTGGAGCTATATTAGGGCCAATGAATGACAACTGATAAATGGTCACAATTCTTCCTTCATGTGGGAAACACATTAGGTGAAAGAGAGAAGAGACAAGATCTACCATGACATAATTATAGTCACACCCAAGGAGTAGTTAAATTCAAAAGGGCCTTGTACAACCATCACATCTATATAGTCATTATTTCCTCCCAAAATAATAGGAAACTTTGGAAAGATACCTAATGATTGAATAGTTCCTCTATTAAATGCTAACAGATTCTGCGTAATAAGAACAAGCTGCGGAGAACCGAAAGCTTGCCAAGTAGTTGAGAAAAAAATACTAACATATGTGCCTTCATCTATTATTGTGCTAGGTACGATACAATTATAGGTATGTATTGTGATCTCAAAGGGCACATACGAATGAAGATGGTATCCTATCAGTCGACTCCAACCAAAGGAAGTGACCAAACTACTTGGATGGGGTGTCATGGGAATGGGAGAAGTCCCCCCTTGTGTTACAAGAACAATAGGATAACCCTCATGTACCGTTGGAATGAGATGATTTCCATCCAATTCATGGGAATCTAGAAAAACAAAAAGAATGTGAGTGGTATGATGTGCACTCTTTATAGGAAATACTTGATCAACATAAGTTGTACTCAGGTCGACTGTTTTTTCAGCCAATGGTTGGTCGAGAATGGACTCGTGGGATTCACTTTCGGAGAGAGTGGGATTGACCAGAGATGACTTATGATCAATCACTTGATCAACTAGTGGAGGATCAAGGAAAAACTTCTCATAACCATTCAGAAGTCACGACTGAGAAGTCGTAATGTTATCCCACACTTTGGAGGCTTCATCCATATAAGGACAAAGGTGAACTAGATGATTCCCTTTACATAACGTACAGGGAAATTTTACATTCCCCTTTTTCCCATGAGCCTTACTATCACTACTGGAGGGTTTTTCACCATCATTATCTCTAGAGGTTGATGACAAAGGATGATGTGAGTTGGTGGACCATACTTCTAATATCTTGGGAATTCCAAGACAATCCCTAAGAAGGAGATCACCCTTACATAACTTGCAAGGGAATTTGAATTTGTGCAACTAAATGGAATATTTTTCAACATCAGTTGCATTGGTATAAATGGTTTTTGGGTTTCCCCCTTGCTTATTCTATTTCTTCTTCTTCATCCTCTTCTGCTTCTTCTTAGCTTCCTGGTTACTAGAATACACACTTTCACTAGGAAAAAAAGAAGACCAGGTTGAAGAAATAGGTGAAGAAGGAGACGAGTCAACTTTAGGATCAACATGAGGTTAACACTGTTCATGTGGAGGAAAAATTGGTTGAGAATTAGCTAGGAAATTTGGAACCATGGGGGTTGAAAATAACCAAACTAGTAAACCAATGGTTAATCGCGAGAGGGACACCGTTTCCATATAGGGAGCGCCAACGTTTCGAAAAGAATGAAAAGGAACAGGATTCCCATATGAAGGGATTTATTTATTAGTAAACTTAGGAACTATTGACATTTTTATCAACCTAATATCTGAGAAGGAGTTGTGCATGGGTAATATGTTATTTTGTAGGGAGTAAATTTTATAATTTAACAACAAAAATAAAAAATGGTAATCTAGGGAAAATGGATTACCAAGTATCCGTGAAATACAGTATACACCTTAGAAAACAAAGGGCTTGACGTACGATAACCAGTCTCCTTGACTTATATGTTCGTTGTATCACATCTAAAAGGCACCCAACTTAGTTACCTATGACAGGTTTGCAACCTAATTGGGTCTCTCAAAATATACTCGAGAGTACGTGAGAGCTCAGTCCATATTAGCGTTGTATAATTTGTAATATTTTGATGAGATCGTCCCCATATACTTACCATACATGGAGCATAGTCATATATACATCCATACATGAGATGATATATCACCCCAAAGATGCAACATAGGCTATTAACGACAACTGCTATGCTTAACGACGCCATAAAATGTCTCTAGCCTAGACCTCTAGATGGTTATATTAATTCCAAATTATCCTTAGGTTAATTGAGGTTTATTTTATTGTTTATCTTGATTAAAGTTTCAATTTCAAGGCTCAGAATGATGTCACCTAAATATCTATAATGCAACTAGCATGAGAAATGGATTTTTCAATTCAATGAATGCTATCTAGTTCAGGGAAGAATTTCAAACAATGATGTAGCAAACAATAATGCAGCAAAAAAAGCTTTCCTAACTATATCACTTTCACTATCCTAGTTTAATTAAAAAATGGAAACTATGCAAATGCAATCTATGCATAATTATTTTTTCCAAAAACTATGCAATTGTAATCTATGCACAATTTCCTTTTTCTTTTTTTATGAATGAGAATGAACTCAATGCACTTTTTGATGAACTAAGAATCTAAATATTGAAATTTTAATGAAATGAATGCAGTCAATGCACCTTTTAGTTTTTAAACCACCAAAGAATGCAATCAATGTCTAATGATAATCATAAAATTGACTTTTCAAATGCAATGCAATCTAATGCAATTTTTACAAAAAGTAAATTTTTGAGATAAATAAAAATTGAATGAATTCAAGAACTCAATTTTTTTATGGAATGAAAATGATGCTTAATGATTAGAAAAACAATACTCTTTCCAAACATGCAAGAAACAAACAATGACTTAATGGACTCAAAGAATCGAAGACTACACCAAAATTTAACTTTTACTACTTAAAGTACATTGGGATGGAATTTTGTACACCACAAAGAAACTAACACCGAACAAATAAAATTTGATGCACACCGAGAAAGAGGATGACCTTAGATATCAGGACACACTAGGCCTTTTAGCAGAAACCCCAAAAATTCTAACATTTAAGGACCAACTCTACTTTACATAGAAAAACCCATGTTTACAGGGTCTTCAACGCTACTTTAGACCCCCAAACCAGTGTTGGAAGCACTACTTTGCATAGTAAAACTTGTGTTTCTCTACAAAACTGCACCAGCATGAGGAGATAGTGGAAGATAGAGGTTTTAGCACAATTGTACTTATAAATATCCGCGTTGGCATCGCGGCTGTTTTGAAAAAAGACGTGTTGATCGAGAAAAGGTTAGGAAAAACAATCAAAGCTTAAGCATAAACCTAGACCTGACACTCTAAAGAAAAAATCACACTATGAATACCTCTAGAGATCCAAATAAATCCATACCTTGACGATCAGTCAAACTGATCAGAAAACCAAATCAAAAAAGGAGAGACAAAGAGGCTATAGCTCCCTAGCAGAGTCGCCAATTTTGTTGTGAATAAAATCCCATATATGGAAAGAGGTGATCTCTCTAGCCCTATAATGGGTCTAACAGCACACGAGACTAACTAATGAACATTCTCCTAGTTTGTATTCAAAGTGGAAGAAGAAGAAGAAGAAGAAGAAGAAGAAGAACCTACCTCTTCCTGATGTTATCGTCCAGTCCTTTGGTGAAGACCTTGATTCTACGATGTTTCAGGCTTGCTCCTCCCTACTTGTGGCTTTTTAATACCTATAATAGATCAAGATACAAAAACAAGAAATGCGATAAGATACATAGCATACAACAAATACAAACTACCTAACAGATCGAGTATTAGGCTACTTGCATAGATATCTAGAAAAATATGGAAAATGAAACATCGGATGTATTCTTAATTATAGAAAGAAGAAGCATACAACCATTTCCTTGATGTTGGAGACCTCCCTTTGGTGATTTCCAAGCCCAAATTGAGAATCTTCAAGAAATCCTTCTCCCAAGTGGAAAATTAGGCATAATCACAACATAGGGATGCAAAGGATTAATCATCAAGTAAGACCAAATAGTAGTGGAAGGATGGGATTCAAATTATAGGTAGGGAGAGGGGGTTATGGATCCATAAAATAAGGAGGAAGGTTCACTTCTCAAGGTAAAATTCCCTAATGATAAGATCAAGATTTCCAAATGAAAGAGCTCAAGCATATCTACATCAAACCATAACTAGCTCGTCGTTATGGAAGCTTCTAGTGAAAGAATCTTCTTATCCATTTGAGGAAACACTTCCTGAAGAGTTTTAGTGCATTTTTTCCTATCAAAACTGTGATGGTAGTGCTATATCAAATTTTTGCAACATGCTATCAGCATGAGCAGGAAACTAACAAAGAATGTTGGTTGAAAAATTTATGTTTTAAGTTGAGCTTCTTCAAAAAAGCTTCAAGCCAACTTTATGTTGATCTTCAAGGGATATCTTGATGTATTTTCCATGGTGGAGATACTGCATAGTTTTCATCATAGGGCACTTCAGGATCAGTGATGGGAAGTGAACTGGGTGACAAATTACTATGTAAGAGATGGGAAAACTAAGATAGTGAACAAATGTTTGGAAGGATATCTTCGTTTCTTTGTATATGATAAACAAGCACAATGGATCAAGTGGTTACCTATGGTTGAATGGTGGTATAACACTTCCTTCCACACTGCAACAAAAATGATCCCATTTATGGTACTTTATGGATATCATACACCATCCATCACATCATCATTAAGAGAAAATTCTAAGGTTCAAGCAGTGGAATATCACATCGAGCATCAACAAGAAGTTATCCAACTCTTACAGGATAAAATAACTTTGGCACAGAATCAAATGAAACAACAAGCGTATCAACATCGTAATGAAATTTTTTTGATGTGGGAAACTAGGTATTTTTACGGCTACAACCATACAAAAAAATGTCCCTCAAGCAAGCTAAGAAGAATAATAAATTATTGCCAAAGTACTATGGTTCTTACAAGGTGTTTCAAAATATTGGTACTATGGCATACAAATTGGAGTTTCCATCATCTTTCTGAGTGCACCCAGTTTTCCATATTTCATGCTTAAAGAAGGTTATAGGTGAAGAATTCCCAGTTCAAAAAATATTGCCAAAACTTGACAAGGAAGGAAAAATCATATTGGAACCTAAAGCATTCATGGAAATAAGAACTAGAAAGCTACACAATCAATGAGTTTTAGAGTATCCCATTAAGTGGAAGAACTTACTCGCTAAAGATTCCACATGGGAAGATGATAATTTTATACAGAAGAATCCAAAACTACTCAAGCTTTGACGAATTTTTTTTTTGAAGCAGAGGGGCATGTTAGGTCCCTACAATACTAGTGTATCCCCTTTTTGTTATTGTTGTGCCCATGTAGTTCCCATAGTGTGATTATTGTGCCCCATAGAAGCCCACTATTGTTATTTTTGTGCCCTTAAATTATTATTTTATGTAGTTTCAAATTATATTCGGACCCCTTATACTCTTATATAGAGAAAGTAGGATTTTTTCATTTGAATCATCCAAGAATTGTTTATTTAGGTAATGTAAAGGAGGTTTCCCCCTTGAAGAGGTTGATTTCTAAGTCATTGATCTATTTTTTCTTCTATTTTGTGAGTTAGTTGGATAACAACCAACCCCCGAATTAACCAACATATGTGTTAGTTCATAGAGTTGGAAAGGCATATAAATATGAAACGAGTTTCAACCATTTGGAAACTCAACGAACCATCCAAGGTAGCACAGTTTAGTGTGAATAAGGAGAATTTTGGGAGTCACGTAAAAATATACGACCACAGTCCGAGTTGTGCAAAAAAGGTTCGGGTCGGGTCGAAATGTGTACAACAACATTTGGGATATTGCTAGGGGTGATTCAGGGCATGGAAGTACCGCAAGTGATAGGTACGGTGATAGGCCATGCACTCACACCTACGAGAACGACGACATATTATTGGAAGAAGATATGAACACAAGAAATTTGGGGTCTCTAGTTAGTGTGACCATCGTGCATGGTGAGTCGGGGTGTGTTACAACATGATAGTACAACAAGTATGAAACACTACAACAAGAACGATGAGTGGGCGGGACACGATAGAAGTTCAAGAGAACAGTGTGGGAAGAGGCCGATGTGAGCGATATTTCAATGCAGATAGTTAGTGCCACGGGCAGAAGGAAACACTACGACAGGCACACGTTGCATGGCTACTAGAAGCCTATCGTGCAATTTTGGTAACATGCGTAGGATGACTTTGAAACACTGCAGAACTTTTTAAAACATTCTGATTGTAAAGTTAAATTGAAAATTTTACATATTGTTGGGAAGACATGTTAGGGAGTTTCCCCTCTTGTCTAATGTCTGTAAACTTGTGTTAATGATGATTTCATTTTGTTGCATATATGAAAGAATACAATTAAACAAGATAATTGAAGTAATATTATTTCCACTGCATTGTGAACACAGAGAAAATTGGTTAAGTGTTGAGTAGGTGTAGTCCGTGAACTCAAGTACTGGTGAAACGAAAAAAATTCGACGGTTTCGCGCCTGCTTATATGTGGTTGAAAGACACCACTAACATAGGGGTGTGACAATCCTTTTCACAATGCGACATTGGAGCATGGTTGACCATGGTTGACTATGATTGATTTTCATATCGAGACAATCTTTGTCACAATGCGATGTTGGACCATGGTTGATTTTCATATTGAGACAATCACTGTCACAATGTGACACTCTACCATGGTTGACCACAGTTGCTATGTCGAAGCATATTAATAAATATGCTTGATATACACCAAAAGGTGTATATCAATCACTTAATGGTATAGATCTAATATTATTTATAATTTTACTATTGTTATTATAAATATATAATAATAAAATATTATTATTATTATTAATCATAATTAGTAAAATAATAATAATGTATTATTATTAATAATTAATAATTTATATTGATTATTATTATAGTCATTTTAAAATAATTATTCCCATTAATAATTAATTATTATTATTATTATGATTATTATTGTCGATTAATATTACTACTATTATTAATGAATATTATTGTTTTTATTGTTAACTATATTTAATATCATTATTGATCATGATTATAAACCCAAGGGATTTATATTAAGCCCAAATATTAATATTATAAACCCTATGAATAATATTATACTATATAAATTTGAAACATTAGATTAGTATACCTTTATACCATACAATTATTTTTCATATTGAGACAGTCTTTGTCACAACGTGACGTTGGACCACGCTTGACCATGGTTGGACACAATTGGTTTTCATATTGTGACAATATTTGCCACAATGTGATATTGGACCATGATTGATGATGATTTACCATGGTTGATGATGGTCGACAATGGTGGACCATGGTTGATTTTCATATTGATACAATATTTATAACAATGTGACATTAGACAATCATTGACCATGGTTGGTCATTATTATAAACTCAAAGTATTTGTATTAAACCCTAGGATTAATATTATAAACCCTATGAATAATATTATACCCTAGGAATATAAACACTTAGGTTAATAAATCCAAGGGATTGATATTATAAACATAAGGGATTGATATCATAAACCTGAGGCATTAATACTAAACCCCAAGGGATTAATATTATAAACCCATGGTATATAAACCCTAAGATTAATATTGTAAACCCTAAAATAAACATGGTTGAGGATGGTCGATTTTCACATTGTGATAATATTTGTCACAATGCGATGTTGGACCACGGTTAACCATGGTTGACCATGATTGACCATCATCAATTTTCATATTAAGATAGGATTTGTCACAATCTTGCATGGGACCATGGTTGATTTTCATATTGATACAATCTTTGTCACAATGTGACAACGGACCATGTTGATCATGGTGGATTTTCATATTGAGACAATATTTGTCACAATGTGACATTGGACCATGCTTGACCATCAGTTACAATGGTGTATTTTGACCATGCTTGACCATGCTTGATTTCTATATTGAGACAATATTTTTTTCATAATGTGACATTGAGCCATGGTTGACCATGATCGTAAACCCAATGGAATAATAAACTCAAGTGATTAATTTGAAAAACCCAAGGCATTATAAACCAAATGGAAAAATATTAAACCCAAGGGATAAATATTATAAACACAGGTAAACCCTAAGATAAATATTATAAAAAATACAATAAACATGGTGGACCATGGTTGCTTTTCATATTTAGACAATACTTGACATAATGTAACATTGGACCCTTGTTGATGATGACTCACCATGATTTTAGACGCATTGTATTTATATTAAACCAAAGAATCAATATTATAAACCAATGGTATAATATTAAACCAAGGAATTAATACTATAATCAACCTTAAGATAAATATTATAAACCCTAAAATAAACATGGTTTACCATGGCTGATTTTTGTATTGAGATAATTTTTGGCAAAATGTGACATTGGACAATGGCTGACCAAAATTGATTTTCATATTGAGATAATATTGGTCACAATGTTACATTGGACCATGACTTATGATGATTGACCAAATGGGATGATCGTTGAAAATGGTTGATCATGGTTTATTTTTATATTCAAACAATCTTTGTCATAATATGAAATTGGAGCATGATTTACTATGGTTGAACATTATTATAAAATCAAAGGATTTATATTAAACCCTAAGATTAATATTACACCCTAGGAATGTGAACCCTTAGGTTAATAAACCCAAGGGGTTGATATTATAAACCTAAGGGATTGATATTATAAAAAAAAGGGAATAATAAACCCAAGCCATTAATACTAAAACCCCAAGGATGTAATATTAAACCCAAGGGATTAATATTATAAACCCATGGTATATAACCCCTAAGATAAATAATATAAACCCTAAAATAAACATGGCTCACTAGGGTTGATTTTCATATTGAGACAATCTTTGTCACAATGCGATGTTGGACCATGGTTGAGTCCCAAGGAAAATTTTAAGGACCGATATCTATTTGAAAGTCTAGAAACCTTAGCGAATCTTAATAATTTATAATAGAAAACATTTAAAATGTTTGATGACATTTTTTGTAAAAATATCTAAAATTTTGATTATATTATATTAGTCTATATAACATCTTGGCGAATTTTAAATTAAAATAACTTCATACTATAAAACTTGGGTGAACTATTTTTAGAAAAAGTGGAAATTGGCGAATATGTTTTTTGAAAAAAGTATAGAAAATTAGCCCACCTATGAATATTAGCCCCTAAAATTTTCCTTGTTGACCATGATTATTTTTCATATCGATACAATCATTTTCACCATGTGGCATTGGACCATGGTTGACCATGATTTACCATGGTCAATTTACATATTAAGACAATATTTGTCACAATGTGACGTGAGACCATGGTTGACCATCGTTGATTTTCATACTGAAACTATCTTTGTCACAATGTGACGTTGGACCATGGCTCACCATAAATAACCATGGTTTATGATGGTTTACAATATTTGATCATGGTTGATATTCATATTGAGACAATATTTATCACAATGTGATGTTGGACCATGCTTGAGCATGGTTATAAACCCATCAGATTTACATTAAACCCTAGGATTAGTATTATAAACCCTATGAATAATATTATACCCAGGATATGAACCCAAGGGAATATTATTATATGCAAGGTATTAATATTATAAACGTGAGGTATATAAACCCTAAGATAAATATTATAAACCCTAAAATAAATATGGTTGACCATCGTTAATTTTCATATTGAGACAATATTTGTCACAATGTGATGTTGGACCATGGTTGACCATGTTTGATTTCCATATTGAGACAATATTTGTCATAATGTGACATTGAACCATGGTTGACAATGATTTCAAACCCAAAGGATTTATATTAAATCGAAGGATTAATATTATGAACTCTATGAATAATATTATACCCTAGGAATATGAACCCTTAGATTAATAGAGCCAAGGGATTGTTATTGTATACCTAAGGGAATAATAAACACAAGAGATTAATTTTAAAACCCCAAGGTATTATAAACCCAAGGGAATAATATTTAACCCAATGGAATAATACTATAAACCAAAGGTATATAAACCCTAAATTAAGTATGGTGATCATGGTTGACCATGGTTTATTTTCATATTGAGACTATCCTTGTCAAAATGTAACGTTGGACCATACTTGACCATGGCTCGCCATGATTATAAACCCATTGTATCCATATTAAACCAAAGAATTAATATTAAACCAATGGATTAATATTAAACCCAAGGGATTAATATTATTAACCGAATGTATATAACCCCTAAGATAAATATTAAAAACCCTAAACTAAACATGGTTGGCCATGGTTGATTTTCATATTGAGGCAATCTTTGTCACAATGTGACTTTGGACCATGGTTGATTTTCATATTGAGACAATCTTTGTCACAATGTGACATTGTACCATAATAGACCATGATTTACGATGGTTGAAAATGGTTGACCATGGTTAATTTTAAACTTGAGACAATCTTTCTCACAACATGACTTTGGATAGTGATTGACCATGGTTGACCATGATTATAAACTCAAGGGATTTATATTAAACCCTAGGATTAATATTATAAACTCTATGAATATTATATCTTAGGAATATGAACCCTTATATTAATAAACCCAAGGGATTGATATTATAAATCTAAGGGATTGATATTACAAACCCAAAGGAATAATAAACCCAAATGGGTTAATACTAAAAACCCAAGGGAATATAAACCCAAGGGATTAATACTAAACCAAAGGGAATGATATTATAAATCCATGGTATATAAACCCTAAGATAAATATTATAAACCCTAAAATAAACATGGGTTATCATGTTTGATTTTCACATTGTGACAATATTTGTCACAATGTGATGTTGGACCATGGTTGACAATGATTGATTTTCATATCGAGACAATCTTTGTCACAATTTGGCATTGGACCATAGTTGATTAATTAATCATGACAAAATTTCATATTAAGACAATCTTTGCCACAATGTGGCATGAGACCATGGTTGATTTTCATATTGAGACAATATTTGTCACAATGGGACATTGGACAATGGTTGAACATGGTTTCTTTTCATATTCAGATAGTATTTGTTACAGTTTACATTGGACCACGGTTGAGCATGGTTTACCATGGTGTATTTCCATATTGAGACAATCTTTGTCACAATGCAACGTTGCACAATGGTTAACCATAGTTTATTTCCATATTGAGATAATATTTGTCTTAATGTGACATTGAACCATGTTTGACCATGATCATAAGCCCAAGATATTTATATTAAAGCATATGATTAATACTATAAACTCTAAGAATAATATTACACCTTAGGAATATGAATCCTTAGATTAATAAGCCCAAGGGATTAATATTATAAACCCAAGGGAATAATAAACTCAAGGCCTTAGTTTGAGAACCCAAGGTATTATAAACCCAAGGGAATAATATTAAACCCAAAAGATTGATATTATAAACCCAAGGTATATAAACCCTAAGATAAATATTGCAAACCATAAAATAAACATGGTGGACAATGGTTGATTTTCATATAGAGACAATCCTTGTCATAATGTGATGTTGGACCATGGTTGTCTAGGGCTCACCATGATTGTAGACCCAATCTATTTATATTAAACCAAAGAATTAATATTATAAACCAAGGGAATTGTATTAAACCAAGGGGAAAATATTATAAACTTAAGGTATATAAACCCTAAGATAAATATTATAAACCCTAAAATAAACATGGTTGACCATGGTTTATTTTTGTCTGAGAAAATCTTTGTCATAATGCGACATTGGACCATGGTTGGCCATGGTTGACGAGGATTGATTTTCATATTGAGACAATATTTGTCACAATGTGACATTGGACCATGATTGATGATGAATTACCATGGTTGATGATGGTTGACAATAGTTGACCATGATTAACTTTCATATTGAGATAATCTTTATCACAGTATGACGTTGGATCATGATAAACCATGGGTGAACATTATTACAAACTCAAGGGATTTATATTAAACCCTATGACTAATATTATAAACCTTATTAATAATCTTATACCCTAGGAATATGAACCCTTAGATTAGTAAACCCAAGGGAATAATAAACCCAAGGCATTAATATTACATTCTCAAGGAGTAATATTAAACCCAAGGGATTAATATTATAAACCCATGCTATATAAACCCTAAGATAAATATTATAAAACTTGAAATAAGTATGGTTGACCATGGTTGATTTTCACACTGAGACAATATTTTTCACAATGCAATGTTGGACCATGGTTGACCGTGATTGATTTTCATATCGAGACAATCTTTGTCACCATGTGGCATTGGACCATGTTTGACCATGATTGACCATGGCCGATTTTCATATTAATACGATTTTTGTGAGATTGTGACGTGAGACCATGGTTGACTACGGCTAACCATGGATGGCCATGGTCGATTTTCATATTGAGACAATCTTTCTGACAATGAGACATTAGACCATGGTTGAGTTTCATATTGAAACAATCTTTGTCACAATGTGTCATTGGACCATAGTTGACCATGAATGAAAATGGTTGACGATGGTAGAAAATAGTTGACCATGGTTTATTTTCAAATTGAGACAATATTTGTCACAATGTGATGTTGGACCATAGTTGACCATGATTATAAACCCAAAGGATTTATATTAAACCTTCGGATTAATACTTTAAACCGTATGAATAATATTATACCCCAGGATATGAACCCTTATGTTAATAAACCCAAGATTTGATATTATAAACCCAAGAAATTCATATTATAAACCCAAGATATATAAACCAAAAAAAACATGCTTGATATAATTCAATTAAAATTTTATTATTAATTTTTTCAGTTTTATTTAATTAATTAATTTGATTTGATTTGATTTAATTTAATCTAATTAATTTAATGTACTTTTAATTTAATTTAATTTTTAATGAAATTAAAAGATTTGTTTTAAATTTGATAACTTAACTTACATAGTTGTCTCATAAGAATTATCTATAAACATAGAATTTAGGCTTGATATTATAAAAAGGTTAGGAAACATACATTTAAAATTATCTAAAAATAATTATATAATAAGAAACACAGATAATACGAATAGGAAACATAGATAGCAAGAATCATCTAAAAAAACTAAAATTTAAGCTTTCTACTTCATTGTTTTTTTAGTCAGCTCATTGTACCTTTATAGTATAAAATTATTTTTCAAATAAAACATAAGTATAAATGATTTTTCAAATTAAACATAATTATAAATAAAAGTCTATTGCCTCCCATTACCACTTGTGGCTATTAAACCTTTCACCGCTTGCTATATTGGCGCACCTCTAATTAGCAATTCATCCCGGCCACTCTTCGTAAGGTTTGGGGAGTGGCATGCATGTAGGCACTAGATTGGCTAATCAAAACTTTCACGAACAAGTGAGTGTTTGATTAGAACGCATTAATATTATACACGTCATCGTCTAATTAGGAGGACGCTTTAGTATTATACCCGTGAGTGCTTGATTAGAACGCATTAATATTATACACGTCATCGTCTAATTAGGAGGACGCTTTAGTATTATACCCGTGAGTGCTTGATTAGGAGGACGCTTTAAATTTTTTCCGGATACACATCAGCAGATAGTGTTAATTTTACGAGTTTGCTAGATAATCTGAATTCTACTGGTTGCTTATTTTTTTATTTTTTTCAATTCCTAATTTTATTTACTCGCAGCTTTTTTGCCAAAAAATAAAAATAAAAAATAATTTAATATGGATTAAATTTCACTCAAACTAATTAAATTAATTGGCTACCTATTCCAATATAGGTATAGATGTTGCATTCAAAATTTAATTGTTCTAATGTACATATAACCAACTTATATCTATGTGGCAAGAGAAGGATACGTAGATCGTTCCTTTAAAATCAACGGCAAAGGAACACAATGTAGTAGTTCGCATCATGTTGTGATGATTATGTCTACGTAGGGAAGCCCATTTAATTAAATTGAGTGTTTTACCATATTTACATTATAGTAAACCCGTAATATGATCTATAGTATATAGATGAATTGTAAGTTAAATTGAAAGTTTAGACGAAAATACTATATTATTTATTTAAAAAACTAGTCTAGATCTATTTTAACTATGGATCTATCAAGCGCCGAGAGGGATCAAATTTCTAGAGGTGCAAATCTCTTTTTTGAATGCAAAACTCGAGGAAATGTTTGCACCTCGAGAGATTTGATCCCTCTCGGCTCTTGATAGATCCGTAGTTAAGATGGATCTAGGCTGGTTTCAGTCGTGTGTGACCAAGGAAAATCTATCTATAATATGAGGAACATATGATTAATTTTATCAATAATATTTAAATACATCTAATATTAATATAACCATTTTAAATATGCTAAATATGTTTGAGATTTATCGAGTCATTTTGATTTTAAATTTTCTTAGTTACCTCAGTTTGTTGATATTGTAAAATATATTTAATAATAAAAAATGATGAAATAAATTTTTGGAATGTAAAGTGACAATGTAATAATATGTAATAATATTGAATGATAAAAAATGTGAATAATAAGAATGTAGTCAATTAAAAATAGCCTTCATTGTGATAAATCTCAAACTATTTTCTTCTACTATTCTTATTGTCACCCTTGTTAGTTTTGTGATCTTTCCATATCGATTATATGAAAAATACAGTAGAAGTCATAAATCATAAACCATTTAAATATTTAGCTCGAGCCGTTGTAGTAAACATCATACCTTGTCACACTTGCTCTCCAATATTATTACTTTTAATTACTATAACACAAAAATTGTTCTACATTGTCAATAATTTTTTGTTCTTACACTGAAATCAATGCACACTGTTAATCCAATGACTTTAAAACTAATTTACCATCATACATCCAATTACATCAAATCAGAAATCAAATATACACTTAAATAATTGCATCTAATGCAAGAAATCAAATAAGATTAGAAAACAACATCTACACAGAAATCAATGCATCTAATGCAAGTAATCAAATAGGATTTGAAATCAACAACTAAACTCAAATCAATGCATCTAGTGCAAGTAAGAAAATAGGATTAGAAACCAACATATACACTAAAATCAATGCATCTAGAGCAAGCAACCAAATAGGATTAGAAATCACCATCTACACTGAAACCAATGCATTTAGTGCAAGCAATAAAATAGGATTAGAAATCATTTATATTGAAATAAATTCCTATAGTGTAAGCAACCAAATATAATTATAAATAAACATCTACCTTGAAATTAATGCATCTAGTGCAAGTAATAAAATATGATTAGAAATCACCATCTACTCTGAAATCAATGCATTAGTGCAAGTAGTAAATTATCATTAGAAATCAAAATATACACTAAAATCAATGAATCTAGTACAATAATTCAAATAGGATTAGAAATCACCATCTACACAGAAAGCAATGCATATAATGTAATAAATATTCTTCCATCTCTCCCCCCTCCATATATATATCTATATGTCCCTCCATCTTTCCTTATTTGTCTCTTTATCTCACCCCCAAAAACACATAGACACTCACTCCATATTTATCAATCTCCTTGTCCCTCCCTCCCTGTCTCCATTTATCTCTTCTTTCTCTTCACCTTCTATCTATATATCTATCTTCCTTTGTATCTCTATATCAACCCCAAACACACACTCTCTTTCTCTAATCTATCTATCTATCACTCCTTCCTCCTCTCACTCCCTCTCTCTCTTCCCCTTCCATCCCTCTCCATCGCTTCTATTTTTCTTCCCTCATACTATCCTCTCTCATCGTCCCTCCATATTCCTTATCACTCCTCTCTCTCTCTCTCTCTCTCTCGAAATTTTACTCTATGTATTTCTTCTTACCTCCTTCTCTCTCCCCCTACATCTCCATCTCTCTTTCACTACCTCTCTCCACTCTTTCTCTTCCATTCTCTCTCTCTCTCTCTCTCTCTCTCTCTATCTTCACCCTTTAACTTTATCAGTATATGCCTCTCTCTCTCATTCTCTCCCCCATTCTCTCAATCTATTCTTCTTTGTCTCTTTATCTCACCCCAAACATACACATTCTCTCTCCATCTCTCCCTTGTCACCCCCTCACGCTCTCCACTTGTTACTCTCTATGTATTTCTTCTTCCCTCCCTCTCTCCCCCTCCAATTCCATCTCTATATCCATCCCTCTCCCCCCATCCCACCCCCCCTCCAATTCCATCTCTCTATCCCTATGTCTCTCCCCATCCAGCTCCATCTCTCTATTCCTCCCTCTCTTCCCCTATAAATCCATCTTTCTATCCCTCCCTCTCTCCTCCTATCTCTCAAGTCCCCTCTCTTTTCCTTCATCTCTCTCCCTTTTTCTCCTACCTTCTTATCTCTTCCCCCATCTCTCTCTCTCTCTCTCTCTCCTACACTACTCTATATCCCCCCATCACTCTCTTCCTCTCTCTCCCTTTATCACCTCCCTCCCTATATCTTCCCTCCCCCCCCTCTCTCTGCCCTCAAATGCTCTCTCTTCCTCCATCACTCTATCTCTCATTCCAAATATGTTACTATATCCCTCCCTTTATTCGTCACTCTCTTTCTCTCCCCCCTATCACCATCACTCCTTCTATGTATCTTTATCTCAACCCTAAAAATACATACTCTCTCTCCATCTCTCTCTTGTCACTCACTCTCTCTCCACTTCTCACTCTCTATGTCTTTCTTCTTCTCTACCCCTCCAACTTCGTCTCTCTATCCCTCCCTCTATCCTCCTCTCATCCTTCCTATCTCTCTCTTTCTCTCCCACATCCCTCTCTCTTAACCTATCTCTCTCCCTCTCTCCCTCTCATTCTCTATCTTTCCCCTCCAATTCTTTCTCCTTCTCCCTCCCTCCCTCCTTCTCTTTCTCTCTGACCTCCGTATTTATGTCTCCCTCTCCCTTTCTTACCCTTCTCTACCTCTCTCACTCCTCTCCCTCTCCCTCTCTCTCTTCATTCCTCCTCTCCCCTCTCCTTCATTTTATCTCAATCTCTCCCTTCTCACTCTCTCTATTTCTCCACCTCTATCACATGTCTTTGTTCTTCCCTTCCATATATATCTAGAGTTTACACACACACACACACACATATAACAAATTTAATATTGTATTAATATAAATTTATTAGATTTAATCATTTTTATATTATAATATATTAATATCAATATTAGATCTAGTAATAATAATAAAAATAATAATATTAATATGTTAATATTAATGTTAGGGTTAATAATGTTTTTTTGCATGGTATTATTATTAATTTGGTCCATAGGCTTCACATATAATTAGATGTATACTTCTACTCATATTTGATATATTTTTATTTATTTACCTTACCTTTTTATACCTCTTTTATAAATATGGTATTTGGCCCATGGTATTCAACCCATCGTATTAATAATAATTTGTCCTATGGTATTTGGCTCATAGGTTTCACCTAAATAAAACTTCTTTTTAAGTTTTTATAAATATAAAGAGCTTTATGGAGAAAATATAAAATAGGTATTATTTATTTACCATACCTCTAGTTTATTTATATTTATAATTATTTACCATACTTCTAGTTTATTTATATTTTTATTTATTTACCATATCTCTTTTTTGAGTGTTCATAAAACTCTTCATATTTCAAATTTATTTTTAATTGTTTATTTATATGGTTATGTAAGTTATTTTTAAAGCCGAAATTATTCATATTTTATTTTAAAAAAATAGTTTTTTTTCTTGGCTTCGGACATACTTACACATCAGGGTCATATTGGGTTGTAGAATTCGCCTCTCGACGTAGCAAGAAAAAATATTTGAGAGAATCTCTCTAGGAATATATTTCAAAATAGTCCTGTTGTAAGTTTTGAAACATTACTTATTGCAACATGTATTGCAACATATAGAAAAAATACTTAGATGTTGTGTAAACTAAAATGTATGTCTCATATCATCGTGCACACCACTAGAGAAAAAAAAAATAAAAACTCATAATTGTTCATGCCCTTGGGAAGGAAAAAAAAATAAGCATCAAAGCCATATATCAAGTGAGAAGAATCTTCATGTCACCAAGGAGATTTTCATCTTTGTACACATGGAAATTTATCATGCCATCCTGCATGTATAGGCCATTCATATATTGTTTGTCTCCTATGGAGTTATGAAAATAACAGATATGGGAAAAGCTGAGATCATTGAAGTGATCAAATAAATCCTTAATGTGCTTTATCCAATCTGATAAAAGAGGAGGGTTAAAAAAAGGTCTATGGTTACACTCTATAGAGACTTTTGAGTCTCCAAAGATAAAAAGGGATCTAAGAGATAACTAGTGTGCACAATAAAGAGTTCCCCATAGGGCCATGATCTCCTATTTGGAATTGGTCCTAGGACCACCATTCTAGCTAAAAAAATAATATAATGATGACGTTAGGAAGATATAAGCTCTGCACCCATTAGACATATCCTAAGAAACCCCATCAAAAAATCCGACAGGGAATTTTTCCCAAAAAACAGTAGGCATACAATGTTTGTTTATCCTTATACTAGGATTTGGATAATATTCCAAAAAGAAAGTTATGATTTTAATGCAAATCGCATCAATGTAGAAAGGGATGTCATCAAAATTAAGTTTGTTCCTACCTCTCAAGATACCCTAAAAAATAAAAATAGGAAGTTTCTTATAAGCCTTGAAGTCATTATACCAGTTCATAATGCACTCATTTATAATGGAATATGTCCACCATGCAAAAAATTTCAAACTCTGAAGTACCTAAATCCAAATGGCGATAACACCTAGGAATTTGAGGAATAAGTAGATATAATCCTAATAATGTTGAAGACATATATATAACATCTTCCCATACCATGAAAACCCTGCTTGCATAGGTTTTTCCAAGTGAGGATCTTGTTGTGTCCCACCTGCCAACCAAAACATCAGCTTGAGTGGCATGTCACATTTCCATATCGACCTGTACCATTATAACCCCGAAATATATATATATATATATATATATATATATATATATATATATATATGTCGAAGTGATGTGCTAATATATTTCTTCGACTGATAGTAATTATAGTGAGGATGGCACATGGTTGTTAACAAGATTTTTTATAATGCTTTAGTTTTTTCTTAAATATTTTAAAGAGTAAACGTTGCTTGCATTTTTCAATTGTCTTACGATTTTTAGGGGAATTTAACTCAAGAGAGTGTCAAAGAAGATTATAAAGACAACAAATTCTAAAAAAATTGGAAAATGTTAATATAATAGCATAAAGTACTAGTGAAAATGTGAAGTTAGGTTACAGTTTTTGCCCTTTTTTTAAAAAAATTCATTTTTTTCTGTTCTTCAACTTTCTGCAAGCCAAAACAATTTTTCTGTTTAGAATTTCATTTTAAGATAAAAAAAAAAGTTGTCAGAAATTTCATTAGCTTTCTATTACTTATTTTTTGAAATTTTTTTATACACATTTGATATGTCAACTTAGCATTTCTGTGAGTGTGTAGTTTTTAACAATTAAAGGATTCATAAGAAGCCATGTTAATATGCATTGTTGTATTCTTTGAAACTTTGCGTTTTTGAGAAAAAAAATGTGTTACAACAATCTACACAGAGTCTATTTCGGTTTCATTATATTTACAAAGCCAACTGATCCATATCATAATTACTAGAATTTTTTGAACTGGTCCTATATGAAAAAACTGCATATTTTGAATATGTTTCGCGATGCATGAAATTTCTTAATATATAAGTTATAAACTAAAAATCTAAAAACTACCCATTACAGACGACCGACCAATGTAATGCACCATAATTTTTTCAATTTTTTTTACAATGTATTTTGGAAGTTACATAATTATGATTTCACTGAATCATAATGACCTTCAGAAATTATTTGCACCCGTTTTATCACAAAATTAATTAAAATTAGTAAATATTTATGAAATTCCATAAAAGTTATATTTCCTGAATGTAGATTGAATTCTGAAAATTCTTGTCTTAGTTTCGACAGTTAATTCATAATGTTTCATGGATTTTAATCATTCAAAAGTTGAAGATATTTATTCAGATCTTGGCTCTGCGTAATTGCAGATGTGTTTGTTCGACCGAACTCTTAAAAAAAAGTTCGGCCGAATTGTTTTTTGCGCTGATGACCCGTCAAGTCTAATGACATAAAATTTCAATCAAACTTTTACCTGAATTTTCGTCTGCCGAAAAATACCACGAAGCCCCTCCAAAAAAACATTTCGTGGCAATATAAATTGCCGCAAAAGCATTCATTATTTTCGCATATTTTCACATAGTTGGTCTGATTTTGCAATGGTCTTGGTCTGATTTTGCAAAGAATTGTTTTGGGTTTAAGGAATTTTATTGGAGGTACATTCAAAGGACGTTTTTGCAAAGGATTGTTTTGGGTTTAAGGAATTTTCTTGGAGGTACATTCAAAGGACATTTTTGCAAATGATTGTTTTGGGTTTAACGACTTTTCTTGGAGGTACATTCAAATGAAATTTCTGGGAGGTATTTGATACATTTTTTGGATGTTATTTGGGCTTCATTTTTTTTGAAGGCATGGATTTAGGCTTAATTTTCATTGTTTTTAGAGGTTTTGGGCTTAATTTTCAAAGGAATTTTTTTAGGCTTAATTTCGAAAGGACTCTTTTTAGGCTTAATATTCAAAGGACATTTTTTGGAGGTATTTTTTTTAAGTGATATTTTTTAGAGGATATTTTAAAGTATTTTTTAAAGTGGCATTTTTTAAGAATTTGGAATTGATTTTCAATGGACATTTTTTGGAGGTATTTTTTGAAGTGACATTTTTTTAGAGTACGTGTTTTGGGTTGAAGTAAATCTTTTATAATTATTTTTTAAAATGAATTTTTGTCTAACTTTTTAAATGATTTTTTTTTGCAGAATTGGGAAGGAAATATTGTGAGCTTCGTTTCATTTTTATAAGAAAATTTTTTCTCATATTTTTTAAAGTAAGTGTTTTGGATTGAAGTATGTATTTTTTTCAAAAATTTTAAAATGATTTTTTTTAAATTGAATTTTTTGTGATTTTTTTTAATTGAGCTTTTGTCTAAATTTTTGAAGGAGATTTTTTGAATTTCATACTCTATTATCATGGGAAATCGAAGGAATTTCACAAGAAAATATGATCGAAAAGGAGACCCTGAGGAACGTAGAGAAGAGATGAGAGAATCTCTCAAAAGAAAGAGAGAAGCACTCTCAAATATTGAAAGGGAAAATCAACCTCAACTAGAAGTTGAAACAGATATGTAAATATAAATATTATGAATTTGATATTTAAAATTTTCCTTGTTGATTTGATGAACTAATTTGGAAAATATTTTACAATGTAAATAGAGAGAGATATTCCTCAAAACATTGATGATGAGATACAAAATTTTGAAAGAGAAAGTGAAAGAGATATTGAACCAATGATTGAAGATGCGGAATATATATATATATATGTGTGTGTGTATGTGTGTGTGTGTGTGTGTGTGTGTGTTGAACACATGCATGTATTATTGAAATTATACATATTTATCAATTTAGTTATTTATTGAATATGTAAACTTATTATGTGCTATTCATTCGAAGATATACAGATGAAATCAATGTCGATGATGAGATGTTAGAAAATGTTGACACTCACACAGATGGAGATAAAGGAGCTGCCCATGTTATAGGATATCATGTTAAACACATTTTTGATACGTACCTCATAATGGAAAATGTGATTGTTCTAGCCGAAATGTTGAAAGGTCTCATATGATTAAGGAAATTAAAAGAAGCTACAAGTTTATTGGGTATTAGAAAATCAACAAAAGATAAAAAAATGAAGGAGAATGTGATTCAAAATATAAATAGTGCTATAACTTAAATGAGAAGATCTAGACAGAAAAATGTTTCAGTTGTACATAGAGAAATAAATATGGCAGTGGTTTCATCAAGTACTAAAGAGATTTTCTTGGTAAGAGCTATGGCAGAAGCATTAGGAACATCACGAAAAAATTTGCACAAACATCGGAAATATTGGTTGCAAATAGATGTAAATGATGAACTCACTTGTTGGAGAGATATTTGTAGGCAACCATACAAAGATAGACTTGGAGAAAATGTTAAAATAACAATATATGAATATTGGAAGAAATATTCACGTGTTTCACCAAATGCAAGGGATGTGATGCGAAGAAGAATAGCACGAAATCAATACGAACAACATGAAAAAAATTTCTTTGAAACCACTCAGATAGAGTTGTTAAACAAGTTAAAAGAAGAGAATCATGAAATTCATGTCTCAATCAGTGCTTTTGTTCAAGAAAAACCATGGTATGTAAAACCTATCACCATACGTGACACTTGTTGTTGTCATTGTCATGTGGAATTTGAGTTATATTATAACACATTCCTTAATTTTTGTAGAACCGTTTGGAAAGATTCACCTCCTCCTTCCACTATCCGTGATTTCATATCTCAAATTCTATGTGAAAGAGAAAGTGATGAATTATTTTATGAAAAGAAATGTGTTGGTGGTAAAAAATGGGATGATTGTGGAAATTTGACTAAATTTAAAAACAAATATCATATTGATATCAATGATCAATCATTTTCCAACATGAAAGTGAAATGGAAGAGATATTAATATATCCATACATCGATTCAAGGTTCAAATAGTGCTAAAAGAATTGAATTACAAGAAGAAGAAATTTGTGTGATAGAATTTTTGAGGAAGTTTGAGGAAGAAATTTATAAATACACCAAGCATTCCCATAGAGCTCGATGACAAGACTTTCAATTCAAAAATTCCCGTGGAGTTTTTCCAGCAGGGACCATTTTTTCAGTAATTGATTTTGCAGAAAACTACACATTTGTTCCACAAAAATAATTTCTCACCAAGTCTCCATGCTCGTTCATATTCTATATAGACATGCTGAACAAAACGTCAATCATATAGAAAGAACCAGTGAAAATCAACATTTTATTAAAGAATATCACTTTTATATCAGTGACGATCGTACACATGATATATATTTTGTACAACACTGTTTTGGAATGATTTATGACTCCTTGAAAATTCGTGGAATAAAATTCAATGAACATTGGATATGGTCAGATGGATTCACAGGTCATTTCAAATCTTCATGATCATTCTTTTGGTTGTGCTGTCTTCATAAGAAAACCTGCATTAAACATTGTTGGAATTTATTTGAGACTTGCCATCAAAAAGGAGAACATGACAGTGTATGGGCATGCATAAAACGAGCACTTCAAAGATATCAAATCAACCCCTCTGCAAACCGACTTGTGCAAGCTAAAGAAGTTGTTCAATGGTGCATCGCTACTCTAATCCATGAGACTAACCAATCAAGGGAAGTGCGAAGGTACATTCATTTTAATTTTTATTGGATATCTAATTTTAAAAGTGTACATTTATCACAATGATTATCTTTGACGCTATTTTCATATCATATTTACATTCTTCTTTGAATTTTCGATATATAGGTTTTTTTGGCATATTGCGAATGAAGATGTAGATAGATCAATTGGAAATGACGTTGAAACAATAAAAGGGACTCGAAAATTGCATTTAATTAAAACAAAGTTTTCGACAAATGTGTTTGCATTGGATAAAAGAAAATATTCATGTTTTTGTCATGTTTGCATAGACAACACAAAATCCAATGACGTTTTTGAAAACAAAATGTATGTAAAAGGTTGGAAACATACAGAGCTAATTACAAAGGGGAAAGTGTTCATTGCAATGTTTGAAGAAATGCAATCAGAGGAGACTACAATATCATATGATGGTGATCGAGTTTCTAATCTTGTTAGAGAAGGTAACATTTTAATTTCTTTCAAATGATAGAGATCTAGAAATAAATTTAAATACATAAGTTTGTTAAGTTTGTTTTATTTTGTAGGAGATGTTTTTGTTGTAATTGCACCAACTGAAAACGATGAGAATGTGAAGTATTATTTGATGTGTTGCACTGAACAAAAAATGAAATTATTAGAAAACTATAATTATCACGGGTTTCCATATGAAAGAGGATCTATTATACTGAAAGGTTATTTTTCCAGAAAAACTAATGAAAGTGGGGATTTTGTTTACTTTGAAGACTATGAACCTCATGTCATAAGTTGTCAATATAGTCACTTGGTGTGTGCAGCACGCATAAAGTTGATAGAGGTTCAATCAAAGTAAAAAACAAAAATTAAGAAATGGAAAATGTCATAATCCGATCATGAACGGATCATTGAAGATGGCATTCAATTGGAATTTTTTTGATCGAACTGCCCAACAATTTCTTCTCTTTGGATTCATGTTTTAGAGCTTCCAGAACTCAACTAAAAATTGAGCTGCCTTGTTATGTTATCTGTGAAAGTGTTTTCACGTGTACATTGTTTTGGTACATGCACACTCTAGTATCCACTGAAAGTAGCTTTTCTATACATGCATTGATTAAAAATGTTGCATGTATTGGATATATATATATATATATATATGTTCTAGAATGCAATTCACTGAAAGTAGCTTTTCTATGTGCATTAAGTACTAGATATATAGGTTATAGAATGCAATTAACTGAAAGTAATTTTTCTATGTGCATTGATGAAAAATGTTGCACGTACTGGATATATACATGGACTGAATGTGACTAGTTTTTCTTGTGGGATTTTCTGGTAAAAAGTATCCAAAATGTAAATAAATCATCCATAGTATAGTTTTGTATGAAGATTACTTTCAAACAAGAGACTCGGAGCACTTCTCTGACTTTTGGTGGGATTTGACCCATATCTCTATTCTTGATAGAAAATAGTATAAAATTTGTCTGTCCAATGGTCAGATATGTTCTAGGAAATTAACTGAAAGTAGCTTTTCTATGGGCATTGATGAAAAATGTTGCACCTATTGGATATATATATGTTCTAGAATGCAATTAATTGTTCAAGTAGTTTTCCCATGTGCATTGATGAAAAATATTTCACATACTGGATATATATGTTCTAGAATGGAATTAACTGAAAGTAGCTTTTCTATACATGCATTGATGAAAAATGTTGCACATAATGGATATATATACATTATAGAATGCATTTTTATGACCGTTTGACACATCTAACAAGACCTATAATCTTATGATTCTCTCTCTCTCTCTATATATATATATGTGTGTGTGTGTGTGTGTGTGTGTTGTACTTCAATCGTTTTAACCTATATATTCAAGCACATGTGTAAAATCATTTCTACATCTACATATATTCATGTGTTTTTTTTGTTTGTTTGGAAAATGACAACATAAATTTTAAAAACAAAACATAATATCATAATCACATGCCAAATGTAATTCAACCATCCAAAACTTGATTTTTAAAAACTTTTTGATTATATCACAACATTACTTCACATGTCATGCCAATTGTAGTTCAATGATACAATAAAATTTTTAACATTATATTACATGCCAAATGTAGATCAACCATCCAAAACTTAAGTTTTAATTAAAAAAAACATTATAGATCACAACATTACTTCACATGCCAAATGTAGTTCAACCATCAAAAAATTGAGTTTTTCAAAAGAAAAATATTAATATAGATCACAACATTACTTCACATGCCAAATGTAGTTCTTCACCATCCAAAAATTAAGTTTTAAAAACAAAACAAATTATAACACAACATTACTTCAAATGCCAAACGTAGTTCAACCATCCAAAACTTGAGTTTTAAAAACAAAACATTATAGATCACAAGCATCAAAACTTTAGTTTAAAAAAAAAAACATTATAGATCACAAGTATCAAGTATCAAGTAACATTACTTCACATGCCAAATGTAGTTCAACCATAACACTTTAAAAACGAAAAAAATTACTTAACACAACATTACTTCACATCACATGCCAAATGTAGTTCAACCATCCAAAACTTGAGTTTTAAAAACAAAAAAAATTATATATATAACTCGGTAACGTTAATTCACATGCCAAATGTAGTTAAACCATCCAAAACTTAAGTTTTAAAAACATTATATATCACATGAACACAATGTACCAAATGTAGTTCACATAAAATATGTCCAAAATTTGTAGATCTCACAAGTATCAAATATCAAGTTATATATGACTGCATCTAGATAAGAATATATATACAAAAGTAAAATTAAGACTAAATATATTGAAAATATAATGTTGCACGTGTGCATGTGCATCATCCATTAGATATTTCATGTGCATCATCCATCAAATACAGATGGATGTAGTGTCTTTCCCAGCAAAGTCTCAATCCTTGAGCTATCCTGTGAAGCATGGATAACCTGTACATAATGTGTACAAACATTAAAAATTGATGTTTTAAAATTGAGTGAGAATATATAGAACTTCATGTAAAAAACAAAATGTAAAAAAAAAAATCATGCAATACCTCATGAGGTTCTCTCCCCATTTGTTGCTTGTCCGCTACAACTTCCCCCATGGGAACATCTCCAACAGTAAACTGTAAAATATACATGTACAGTTTTATATATTAAAAACTTTCAAATGAAAATGCATATATATAAACTTATTTCAATAATATTAAAAAATAAGTTAGACAACTTGTTCAAATGGTTGAAATGGTGTGGATATTCCTATCTCCATTGTTAGAGTTCGTGGAGAAAAGAAATCCTCTATAGAAAACTAAAACTCAAAAAATTTAAAAGTATAAAATAACTCAAGATTAAGATATCAATTTATAATAAAACTTTTAAACTAAAATTTATAAATTATAACTTAAAAACATATATTTAAGTGAAAAATTGAATACTTCTGCTCATGGATTTGATACATCTCCTAAGAGAGGCTCCAAAAGAGAATCTCCAAAAACCTAAAATTCAAAAAATTTAAAATAACTCAAAATATGTAGATCTCAACTTATAATAAAACTTTTAAGCTTCAATTTATAACTTATAACTTAAACACACACACACACACACATATATATATATAAGTGAAAAATTGAATACTTGTGCTGTCGGATTTGGCACATCTCCTAAGAGTGTTTCAGAAAGAAAATCTCCAAAAACCTAAAATTAAAAAAATTTAAAATAACTCAAGATATAGATATATCTCATTTTTTAATGGAAATTTTTGAGGTGGAATATATAATTTAAAAAAATAAATTTTAAAAGTGAAAAATTGTCCATACTTGTGGTTGTGGATTTGGCACATCTCCTAAGGAATTAGAAGGTACATCTCCCAAGGAAGAAGAAGGTACCGCCATCCCAAAAACATCAAACGGAATCAAAATCTGTTTAAATATTTAATTATATATATGTACATGTACATGTGTGCACAATCATTTATTTTAAAAATATCACTTCAAATGAAACTAACATTTGCCAACATATCTTGATGGTGAAAACCATCTTGATTGTTTGAACCAGAGGCTCCGAACGTGATATTAACATTTTCCTCATTCATCAAGCGTGACAAATGCAAATGGTGTTAACATAAAATGATACATTTTTCTTAGATTAATGTATACAAATTAAATGTATTTATATATGTATCTATTACAAATTGTACATGCGTTAAAATAATTGAACCCTAACCATTAACACGCACCGTTCACATGCCCTCTTCCTCATGAACAATTAGGTCATGCCAACCATTGCAACAATTCTTTGCATATGTTTTGAGATCTTCAACGCTCATTTTTTCAATCTCTTCATCTGTATAATACAAAAAATTAGCACGTGCATTCTCACATGCTCTTTGTCGATTTAAAAAAACATCGACTCCACCCAATCCACAGTGAAGATTGTCGATGATGGCATCCCTTACTTCTCGAATAATTTGAGAAGTGGATTCCATCTCTGCCCGTAAAGTTTCAACACGAAAAAGGTAGACTAACCAATGGTGGATCAGGGTGAGGCAACTCAACATCATGCCTACCGCCCCTACGGTCACACAATCAAACTTTACCAGGGCCAAAAAATTCAGAGGGAATGTCATTGTAATTGGATTTCATTTGTGAAACGAATTCTACATAAAATAATTTTACAAAATAAAGTGGAACCTCATCATTCCATGGGAGTCTTCCATAGGCTACAAGGTGTCTATCATACAAATAGTGAGCTATATCAGGGTACTTGAAATATTTCACCTTTAGCATCTTTCTTTTCAGCCCTTCTTTGAAATTAAACATAGACTTGGCCATATCTGTTGTAACTCTTTGTTTAGCACCTCCCATTTATTGGGATCCATCACTATTTCCTTTCTTTTTTTCATGACTTCTACAAAAGTATCAGTGGTTAGCCCAAGCTTTCGGTACACATCTACTAGTTCGCCTAAAGAGTTTGTAACTATTTCCAAGCTTTGTCGACTCTCAGAGGTAGAGTCAAAGCCACGATATCTCTCAGAAATTTTGCATGAAGATGTTGACACCTTTCTAAGGTGTATTGCTGCATGTTTATTTCCCAAGGTATATCGAAAATGTCGACCAGATATGTTGTGGTGGGTGGAAAACCTTCTTCTTGAATGAAGTGTTCTGCCCTACGCCTTTTTTGACCAACATTTGGAGCATTTTCAGCCTCTACATCAATGTATAAAATTTTGTAGATTAGAAAAAGCACATGTAAACAAATTTGAGTGAATGAAAAAAATATTCAAATTGATGACCACCTCGATGTGTTGGCTAGCATATTTCCCACCCTAAGATTTTTGAGAACCAAAACGACCCTACTAAGAACCAACATGACCATCCATTTATTGGCCTCTGGCGGAATACATATCACCACCTTCATGCAACTTTCTTGCACTTATTGATGGCCCTCTAAGGGGATTTGAACCACCACCAACCTCTCGAGACGAGAGAGAAGCTTCATAAACAAATATGAATTTATAATCAATTCAAAAATACATTCATACATATAAATACATGTACATATTCATTGATTAAATTTCATGACCCAAACCATGACTGGGTGAACCATGGGCATGATCCATTGATGGAGTAGAGACCCTTCTCCTCTTAGCTTCTAAAAAATACAAAATGAAACTTATTAACAAATAATTTAACTCACAAAGTTGATAAGAAATCAATTCCATATGTACACACATGTATTTATATGTATGGAGATTTAAGATTATATTTAAATACCATGAACATCCCTCGATCTCTGATCCCCCTCTCTCGTAGAGATATGGGATTATGTTGATCTTCGTCATTCATCCTCCATGATATATATATCTACAGTGGAAATTTATTGATGTGATATTCGTCGTTCATCCTCCTGATCCCCCCATATCTATATTTTTAAATTACTATTTAAAATAAATTCAAAATAAATTTCAGTAAATTAATGTAATTTAGTGTAAACAAATTATGTAAAACACAATTTTCAATGCAATAATTGATGTGTGAAACTCATGTTACACTAAAAATTGTCACCTTGACATTCTGCTGACTGTATGAGCTCATTAATACTCATACATGCCTCCTCTGCAAGTCTTACAACCTTTACTCCTCATGTCAAGCCCTGAAACAAGAAGAAAAACCCTAAAAACCTCTGAAAGAATGGGTACGCATGTAAGATGGAGCCTGCCTGCATTCCTGGCTTGGGTACACAGGTAATACACTGCTTACCTGCATTTTAGAACATAGTTTTTCTTTGCAATGCCTGTGTACCCTCCTCAAAGTCAAAAAGGCGAGAAAGTAAAGTAAAAAAAGTGGTTTGAGGTCAATTCTAGAAGGTTCTAGATGAGAATTTTTGGGGATGAGTACGCTTTGATAAGGTGCATGTATCCCTCACCTTAAGGAACTAATTCCTTGATGTGAGGATTCTATCCCTTTGAAGGAGGATTCTATCCCTACAAAGGTGGAATCCTAACCTCCTCATCTGCTCTATAAAAGGAGGCATTGGGTAGTCTCAAAGGGTTAAGTTTTTTGGTTAATTTTTTGGAGATTGAGATTTTGGAGATTGAGAATTGGAGTTCAAGCTTTATGTGTGATTGAGTTGAAGTGCTGTTGAGATTTAGAATTCTTTCTGTTGAGCTTTTGAGAGGAAAGATCACATACCTCTTATGCTCCTGGAGGAAGAGTGCAAGACTTATCAAAGTAGAGGAGACTCCTGCTTTGGACCCTGGGAAGGCCTTTCGAACATCAAGGCTAAGGTTGTAAGGTTCTTCTGTTATTTTTAAGATTAATACAATCAAGTTCTGTTTTTCTCAATAAATTTTTGTTCAATTGTTTATTTCAATAAGTTGTCGTTTGATCATTTATTTCATAGATTCCTTGATCACTATGATAGGTATGTTTTATGGTTATTTGTTATACAGGTGCTATTTAATATTTGCTTGTTTGTGATTGCAGGTCGACGAAAGAAGACACTTTCTTGTGACGAAAGAACTATTGTTGTGAAAGAAAGATTATTGTTATGACGAAAGAACTCTTGTTGCGCCGGAAGGATTTTGATGCGACGGAAGCACTACGACTGCAAATAAGCATTTGGATCTAAGGTAGGATTGACACCTTCATAGAATTTATTTGTAAAACGAATATACTTAGAGAAAGACAAACTTAGTTGTTCGTTTGTTGCTAGATTGTCTTTTGACACTAGGGAGATCGGTCTTGTCCGCAAGAACGATTAATCCATACAACAACTCAATTTAAGAAAAAAAAAATTATAAAAATGTCATGTTCACCAAATTGCGCTTTACATGGTGGTAGCAAACTTGGTATAAAATTGAGAAAAACACATGGTCATTAAAAAAGAAGCGTGAAACTCCATTTAATTTTTGTTGTTGTTGAAGTCCTCTCATTTGAGTTTTATAAAAATGTGAAGTTCACCACTTGTTGCAAATGTGAAGCTCACCAAGTTGCACTTTACATGGCGTGGTGGGAGCACACTTGGTATATAGTTGAAAAAAACACATGGTCATTAAAAAAGACGCATTTATAAGTACAAAACACACACATATCCAAGATATGTTACAATGTCCATCAATAAATATTGAAGGAGAGCATCTCAAAACTAATTCATCTTTGAGAGATGAATCTTGAATTTTTGAAGAAGAGCGTCTCAAAACTAATTCATCTTTGAGAGATGAATCTTGAATTTTGGAAGAAGAGTGTCTCAAAAATAATTCATCTTTGAGAGATGAATCTTGCATTGGCATTGCCCTATATAATTATAATTCATCTATTAATTCATCTTTGATAGATGAATTCTGAATTGGCATTTCCCCTCGCAATAGATCAACAAACATCTTATTCACATTTATACAATGTATTACACTAAAAAATTGAAATTGGCTAACAATATTGTTTGCTATTCCATGCAGTTATTTTAGCCTCTCCTTCTTAACTTTGTACACGCCATTCATCTGGTTGCACACAAGTTTAGAATTGGTGAAAACTACAATTCCATTTGATCTATACTCCATAGCTGTTCCAAGCCTTCTATCAATGCAAGATAATATTCCTCGTTGTTTGTTTTTCTTCCCGATATATTCATTTTCCTTTGGATGACTTTGCTAGTGACAATATTGGAAAGAACATATGTCATCATTGTTTTCCCTAGATTGGGATAGCAAGAAACATCTATGTGTAATTTCCATTTTTCAACCATATTTAGTGGTTTTTTTATCCCTAAAAAGAAAATTCAATAAAATATATATTAAATTGATATTTATTGCAAATGCATGGGATAAATGACATGTGCATGGTTTAGCTTAAAGTTTGACTTAAAGTTTAGGGTAGAATTGACATATAGAAATGCATGGTTTAGCTTAAAGTTTGACTTAAATTTTAGGGTAGAATTGACATATAGAAATGAGATGTGTTAAATATTGCATTGCCGAGAGTTTAAGGGAGATTTATGACACATATATATGGTTCATGCATGGTTTGCATGAAATTTTGCCTTAAACTTTATGGCATAAATCACATTTAGTTCAATAACATGCCTTAAGAAAGGATGAGAACGAGAGTTTAGAACTTGTAGAAGTTAAGACTCAACCAATAAACTAAAATCCTATGGAATTTCAACCACTTTAGGTTTAGGTTTTAGGCCTTAAATTTTTCCTTGAATTAATGGGGGAATGCCTTGAGTTTGGGGGATACTATCCTATGAGATTTCAACCACTTTAGGTTCAATTTTTAAGCCTTAAATTTTTCCTTGAATTAATGGGAGGAATCGTCTAGTTTGTGGGAGAAATGAAATATAAATGACACATGCCTTAAAGATTTCCTAAAATTTTATGGGAGAAGGGAGAAATGACACATGTACAAGGTTTTCCTTAGAGTGGTATTGGTTTATGGATATTAAAATGAAGAAATTCTATTTAAATCTGTTCCAAAGATTGATTGTAGGGGAATTTACTGGATATGTCACCTTTGAGAAAAGATGAGATCCAAAGGCTACCTGGCCCTTTACAGAATCTGCGTTTAGAACTTGTAGAAGTTAACACTAAACATACATTCTAAAATCCTATGGAAGTTCAAAATCCTATGAGAGTTCAACCACTTTAGGTTCAATTTTTAGTCCCTAAATTTTGCCTTGAATTAATGAGAGAAAGCCTTTAGTTTGTGGGAGAAATGACATTTACATGGTTTGAAAAATTATTTTATGCACTTACAAAAAACATGCTTTAAAGTTAATGGGAGAAAGCCAACATCACATGTATTCTTTAAAAAAAATTCCTAAGAATTTATGGGAGAAATGACACATGTACACAGTTTGCCTTAAATTGGTTGTGGTTTATGGATATTAAAATGAAGAACTTCTATTTAGATCTATTCCAGAGATTGACTATAGGGGCATTTAGTGGATATGTCACCTTTCATAAAAGATGAGATTCAGAGGCTACCTAGCCCTTTACAGACTCTGCCTATAGAAATTGTAGAATTTAACACTACCTGTCCCAATTCTACCCTATGAAGTGTGTAGACGACCCATGGAATCACTCACACTACTGTACATAAACATAACGGTGTATAAGAGTGTACTAAGTTTAAAACTATGGTCATATTATTGGATATCTTTCCCATGAGCCCAAATTTACTCCTTAAGTATATGTGGGGTCTATATAACCATCTACAAAAACAAGTGATTCTTTCCAAGCTAATGATAATGTATGAGCCATGTGTATACGCACATTATCTAGAAACCATAGGACAAAATAAATGGTGTTTAATTTGTTTGAAGAAAAATTAGCACCAATAATATTTGAAGGAGGGAAATAAGAACTAAAAATAGGAGGATAAGAATAAAATAGCCACTACACATTTGTGCAAGGGTAGTAGAAATAATTCTAACAATCGCAACGTTGATGGTCAAATTAAGGAGAATTATTAGATGTTTGGTATGTGTTATATTCTTTATGTTAATACCCCCATGCACTATATATTTTTCTAAGCATAGTGGTGGGAATAAAATGGGCGGAAAGGGCCCCCACTTTAGGGTTTCATATAGACAAAAAATTCCCCACACACAGTTGTTTAGAGGTAGTACCCCAAAAAAACGTTTTTGGGAAAAAAATTTCTCCCTTTATGATGGTTTTCATCACATGGTTTTTTCTTTTAGCATTTTTATAGTGTATGGTAGTTTACCCCATGGTTCAACAGTTTCAGTTAAAGAACTAAATTTTTATCTGATTCAAGGTAAAGGATTGGTATTTTATAATTTTTGTGGGATATATACATATATACATACATACATATGTGTGTTTGTGTGTGTTTGATAGTCTAAAAATTAATGTACTAATAAAAAAAATGATCTTCTCATTTTGGGTTTCTCGAGTAAATTATATGTTAATGTGCATGTGTTTTACATCGAATTTTTTTCATTTTATTAAGAATCTATTAGAAACAATTAACTATATAAGGTTAAAACCTATGTTTTGTATCAAATTACTTTTGGCTCAATGGGAAACTTTTATTGCTAATGTGTTTTTCAATGTGATAGACCGCGTTAAAATGGGAGATATATCAAAATGATTCCTATGGTGTAATAAAATAGTTGATTTGTTTAAAGATATAGATGCATAAATTCAATGAGCATAGTTTTGAGATCTATAAGTCCAAAATAGAATAGTTGTTGGTGAACAAATATCTGTGGATCACTATGGATATATCTTCTTCATTAAAAGGGATTTTTCTAGAAGGATGGACTAAGTTGGAAAGAAGAGAAAATATCACAATTATATGTTAATGTGCATGTGTTTTACATTGAATATTTTTCATTTTATTAATAATCTATTTGAAACAATTAACTATATAAGGTTAAAACCTATGTTTTGTATCAAATTACTTTTGGTTTCAATGGGAAACTTTTATGGATAATGTGTTTTTCTCAAAATGTGGTAGAACACATTAAAATAGGAGATATATTGAAATGATTCCTATGGTGTAATAAAATAGTTTCAAGTAGTTTAAAGATATAGATGCATAAATCCAATGAGCATAGTTTTGAGATATATAAGTCGAAAATGGAATAGTTATTGGTGAACAAATATCAGTGGATCACTATGGATATATCTTCTTCATTAAAAGGTATTTTTCTAGAAGGATGGAATAAGTTGGAAAGAAGGGAAAATATCACAATTATATGTAAATGCATGTGTTTTAAATTGAATAATTTTCATTTTATTAAGAATCTATTTGAAACAATTAACTATATACGGTTAAAACCTATGTTTTTTATCAAATTACTTTTGGTTTCAATGGGAAACTTTTATGGATAATGTGTTTTTCTCGAAATGTGATAGACCCCATTAAAATGGGGGATATATTGAAAAGATTCCTATGGTGAAATAAAATAGTTTCAAGTAGTTTAAAGATATAGATGCATAAATTCAATGATCATAGTTTTGAGATATATAAGTCCAAAATGGAATATTTGTTGGTAAAAAAATATCAATGGATCATTATGGATATATCTGCTTTATTAAAAGGGATTTTTCTAGAAGGATATCGACTAAGTTGGAAAGATGGGAAAATATCACAGTTATATGTTAATGTGCATGTGTGTTACATTGAATATTTTTCATTTTATTAAGAATATATTTGAAACAATTAACTATATAAGGTTAAAACCTATGTTTTGTATCAAATCAATTTTGGTTTCAATGGGAAAATTTTATGGCTAATGTGTTTTTCTCAAAATGTGATAGACCCCATTAAAATGGGAGATATATCGAAATGATTCCTATTGTGTAATAAAAAGTTGAGTAGTTTAAAGATATAGATGCATAAATTCAATGAGCATAGTTTTAAGATATATAAGTCCAAAATGGAATAGTTGTCATTGAAGAAATATTAGTGGATCACTATGGATATATCTGCTTCATTAAAAGTGATTTTTCTAGAAGGATATCCACTAAGTTGGAAAGAAGGGAAAATAACACAATTTATGTTAATGCATGTGTTTTACATTGAATATTTTTCATTTTATTAAGAATCTATTTGAAACAATTGACTATACAAGGTTAAAACCTATGTTTTGTATCAAATCACTTTTGTTTTCAATGGGAAACTTTTATGGCTAATGTATTTTTCTCAAAATGTGATAGACCCCATTAAAATGGGACATATATCGAAATGATTCCTATGGTGTAATAAAATAGTTGAGTAGTTTAAAGATATAGATGCTTAAATTCAATGAGTATAGTTTTGAGATATATAGGTCCAAAATGGAATAGTTGTTGGTGAACAAATATCAGTGGATCACTATGGATATATCTGCTTCATTAAAAGAGATTTTTCTGGAAGGATTGACTAAGTTCGAAAGAAGGGAAAATATCACAATTATATGTTAATGTGCATGTGTTTTACATTGAATATTTTTCATTTTATTAAGAATCTATTTGAAACAATTAACTATATAAGGTTAAAACCTATGTTTCGTATCAAATTACTTTTGGTTTCAATGGGAAAACTATATAAGGTTAAAACCTATGTTTTGTATCAAATTAATTTTGGTTTCAATGGGAAAATTTTATGGCTAACGTGGTTTTCTTGAAATGTGATAGACCCCATTAAAATGGGAGATATATCGAAATGATTCCTATGGTGTAATAAAATAGTTGAGTAGTTTAAAGATATAGATGCTTAAATTAAATGAGCATAGTTTTGAGATATATAAGTCCAAAATGGAATAGTTGTTGGTGAAGAAATATGAGTGGATCACTATAAATATGTCTACTTCATTAAAAGGGATTTTTCTAGAAGGATGGACTAAGTTGGAAAGAAGGGAAAATATCACAATTATATGTTAATGCATGTGTTTTACATTGAATATAAATTTTTTCTCTCCCTCATTGTTTGAGTCCTGATCTTATAAAAGGTTTCCACTAAATGAATTCCCTATTACGTTTCATGTGAACCACATTCCAAAACCCACCCATCTATGTACCTAAGAGAAAATCCAAGTGTAAAATGGGCTTATTTCATATTCTACTTTAACACATATGTCACTAATTACCGTTAGAATTTATATGGTAAAAGTACATATAAATATTAATCCTTAGTATAGATCTATTTTTAATTTAAGGAATAAAGGGAAGTTTTTAAGAAAGTTTATCTTAGGAGGTAGAACTAAACCATCTATAACCCACAAAAGAAACCATGGCCCGTGAGAATCACATGCAAATACAAGTTACTCCCATGTTTGAAATGTTGGGAAAAATACTGAGAGGAGGGTGAATCAGTATTTAGAACTCAAATTAATAAATTTAACTTTTTCTTTTGCAGAATTCCATACACGATTTTTATGAACAGAACTTGTGTATACACGTGGATATGCTGAAAGAAACTAGCGTATACTGATATAAATTTCCAGTTTAGAAAAATTCTCAGAAAAAGTCTTTAAAGTAGATTCATCAGTTATGCATCAGGTTAGATAATCAGTAAGTATGTGCAGTAACAGTAGTATAAAACATCACACAAGTGGAACACACATGAACACCAATATTTAAGGTGGAAACCCAATTCGGGAGAAAACCACTGCTATTGTCGTCTTTGTCTTAAATATTTATTATATGGAGAACTGTTTACAACAATGTACTGATGGAGACTCATATCAGTACATGAGCTTCTACCTGCAGAAGTCTGAAACCTTCACTCATTTACCAGCTGCTACTGGAAGGGAACTCCAACCCCCTGAACATAACACCTGCTCCTACTGGCAGGAAGCTTCTACTTCCAAACTGAACAATTCAACCCTCAGACCCACTACATACCACGTTTCCTCAATTTTAATACTAGATCAAACAACTTCAACACAACCCTTTATTAACGATCATAAACTTTTCCCAACACTTCAATTAGAACAGTGAAAACACTGTGACCAAAACATCAGAAATAACCCAGACTTCAGAATAGATATGTAGATACAAACTCAACCCTGAACATTCATTGATTCAAATAGCATATCCTACTTTGCTTTACTAAAGCTGCGTACATACGCATTTTCCTGCACATCAACCTGCATATACTTCTGTGTATTTTATTCTTCAGAAAACCCTTACTGCCATATGCGCTTTTCATGAAGTGATCCCGTGTATATACGCGATTTTGTTGAAACCAACTAGCGTATAGATCTGTAAAAAATAAATTTTGCAGAATAGACCAGATATATAAAACTTACCCAGATTTATTCCTTTTCTTCAGCAGACTTGCTCCAGTTCTTCATCATTCCTTCAGTAGGTCATTCTAGAGATTCATCATCATCATATCTAGAGATCTTGAACCATCATTATATCCATAGGTGTATCATAGATTCAGATATATCAATTAAGAACAAATTTCATCCATGCAGATATTCCTTAGAAAAATGTATTCATCAACAACCCTTACACATGCACACCTAGCACTATGATCTTCTTCTCCTTATATAGATTTAGCTTTTACCAATACCATGAGTCAAAACTACTCAACTGCTAATGGTAATCCTGGACGGAATCAAATAGATAATATGTTGCTTAATACTGTGGGCTAATACCATGGTAAAGCCCCCTTGTATTATAAATTTTGAGCACAAATAGGAATACGTGACTTGGGACGTACATATTCATGTACATACACATCTTGACCTTTACAAACCCGCATATACATTGTGACATATTATATTTATCATTTCTCTGTCACTTGCTGGAATTATTTTCTCTGTCACATCTGAACTGATCTATAGATACATCATTCTTACATCTTTAAAAAGTAGGTTTCTTATCATAGGAAACTCATCAAGTAGGTTTCCATCAAGGACAACTTCATCAAGTAGGTTTCCATCGATGAAAACACATTACATCATATTGCCAAAAATCTCCCCCTTTGGACTTGATGGCAACCACGATGGTGTTTGATCACCACAACAGATAGATACATTAATCATAACCATTATTCATACACCATGATACTCTCCCCCTTTGACATCAAGGGCAAAGGGCAGATCAAAAGCAAAACAAGGTTTCTCTTCCCTTGTAGAGAGATGAGCTTTGTTAGATCTGAAGTGCACTGAATTTACCATGCTCCCCCTGAGTTCATGCTGAATCTTTAGACAGATTTTTCAATGAAGTACATGACTCTATAACTCAAAAAAATATGACCATTCCTATCACCAAGGACTCATACTTACATCAATTATCCAGCCAAGTGGAATTGCATATTTGACTGAACTACCCAAACAAGTGGGTTTACAAATTTTGACTCAACTACCCAACCAAGTGGGTTTACAAATTTGAACAAGGCCTTACATGATTGAATATAAAAATCTACATCATAGATATCAACATGAAATTTTCATCAAATGACTCTTTATGAACAAGACCAATGAATCTCAAATATGAGATCAGACCACAGCCAACACTTAGTATGCCAAAAATGCATCCTTTACCACGGGACAAGTGCTCCCCCTTAGCTTGTGCACCCTGAACACTTTCAACAGCAAAACATCAAGGAATATTCATAAAAACTTGGAGAATGAAACAGAAATGTGAGAATTGGAAAATCGCCAGAGGTACCAAACAACACCGCAACTATTCTGAAAAATGCTAACCTAGAGAAATGTGCCAGTAAAAATCCATACGTGGTTTTATGTGAATAAAGTCGTGTATATATGCGACTGTCCTTTATGACATCCGCGTATCCAATTTAATCTTCTAAATTTAAGCAGATCTGATCTTCTGAGCAGCAGAGACAACTCCCAGCTTTTGTTTGAGATATTTGAATGCTTCCCTAGGAAGAGGTTTAGTAAATATATCAATAACTTGTGCTTTGGAGGGAACATATTCCAATTTCACCTTTTGTTCGAGCACTTGTTCACGTAAGAAGTGATACTTGATAGGAATGTGCTTGGTCTTGGAATGCATAACATGATTCTTTGAGATACTGATGGCACTTGTATTATCACACATAATGGATATGGGAGGTGAACATTTGATTTGAATGCCTTGTAAATTCTGCATCATCCAAAGAAGTTGTGTGCAACATGATGCGACAACCACATATTCTTCTTCTACTGTAGATAAGGTAATAGAGCTTTTCTTATTGCTAAACCAAGATACTAATCGGGGCCCCATATATAATGCACCACCACTAGTGCTCTTCCAATCATCAACATTTCTAGCCCAATATGCATCTGTGTAAGCATGAAGAGTGAGATCAGCATTCTTTGGATACCATAGTCCAAAGTCTTGAGTTCCTTGTAGATATTTTAATATTCTTTTGACAACCAGAAGGTGAGACTCTTTTGGATTAGCTTGGAATTGTCCAAAAATCCCAACTGCATGCATAATGTTTGGTCTTGTTCCTGTGAGATAAAGCAGACTTCCAATCATGGATCTGTATTCTGGTTGATTCACCATGGAAGAATCATCATGAGAACTGAGGCTACACCTAGTTATCATTGGTGTACTTACAGGTTTGCAATCTTCCATCCCATACTTCTTCAGAATTTTCTTAAGATATTTTTCTTGTGATAAGAATATACCATATGTTGCTTGTTGCACTTATAAGCTAAGAAAGAATGTTAGTTCCCCAAGTAAAGAAATTTTAAATTCTTTCTGCATAACAGAAGAAAATTTCTAACTCATGGACTCTTCATTACTTCCAAAAATTATTTCATCAACATATACAACCACAATCAATAGTTTATCATTTTCAGTTTTTATGTATAAGTTTCTATCAAAAGATCCTTTTGAAAAACCTTGTTGATGAAGATATTTGTCAAGACGATAATACCATGCCCTTGGAGCTTGTTTGAGACCATATAAAGCCTTTTTAAGTTTACAAACAAGTTTTTCATCATTGCCCAAAATGAATCCTTTTGGTTGTTCTATATAAACTTCTTCTTCTAGATCACCATTGAGGAAAGCAGATTTAACATCCATTTGATAAACTTTGATTTGTTGAAAGCTTGAAAAAGAAAGAAACATTTTGATGGCTTCAAGTCTAGCTACAGGTGAAAATGTTTCTTTAAAGTCTATACCTTCTTGTTGAGCATACCCTTTACAAACAAGTCAAGCCTTGTTTCTAATAACATCTCCATTTTCATTTAACTTGTTCTTGAATATCCATTTTGTTCCAATAACATTTTTATTATGTGGTCTTGGAACTAGTTCCCAAGTATGATTCTTTTCAATTTGATCAAGCTCTTCATTGATGGCTTGAATCCAACATTCATCTTTGCTAGCTTGATTGACATTCTGTGGTTCAATAGTGGATAAAAATGCTAGATAGCTAGTAGACCCTACAAGAGTTCTTCTTGTTTGGACACCTGATCCCTCTTCTCCCAAAATTAGAGATTCTGGATGATTCTTTTGAACATACCTGGATGTAGCCTTTTTAGATAGATCTTCTTCTACTGCTTCATTTGGTTCACTTTCTATATTATCTCTATTAGGTGCAGGAAGATATACATCATCATCATCTTCATTTGTTGTTTGAATTTCCCCTTTTGGAGCTGAGAGGGATTCATCAATTACAATGTCAATGCATTCAAAAATCTTCCGAAGTCTTTTATTGTAACATTTATATGCTTTACTTCTAAAAGAGTAGCCAAGAAATATTCCTTCATCTGCTCTAGGTTCAAACTTGCCAAGCTTTTCATCATTGTTCTTGATAAAACATTTGCTTCCAAAAAATTTAAAATGCTTTATAGTGGGAAGATTACCATACCAAAGCTCATATGGAGTTTCATCACTATTTAAACGAACATGTGCTTTGTTAAGAATATTTACCGCAGTATGTGCTTCTTCTCCCCAAAATGTGTCAGGTGTTTCTGAATCATCAAGCATAGCTTGAGCCATCTGTTGAAATATTCTATTCATTCTTTCTGCTACTCAATTTTGTTGTTGGGTACCAGCTACATAAAACTATATTTTTATGCCATATTGTTCACAAAAATCAAGAATTTCATCTGATATATATTCACCTCCACGATCAAATCTAAGACACTTGATTTTTATATCTAATTCATTTTCAACCAATGCTTTGAAGATCTGAAATTTTTCGAATGCTTCATCTTTGTGCTTTAGCAACCCAATCCAACACATTCTAGAGAAATCATCAATAAATAGAATATAGTATTGTTCTCCATGGGGTGACCTTTTTCTCATGGGTCCACATATATCAGTATGAATGAGTTCAAGAGGCTTATTTTCTGATCCTTCCTTGGCATTAAATTGCACTTTGGTTTTCTTACCAAAATTGACAAGATTTTCATATGGTACTTTTAGGCAGAGTAATATTGGGAAGATCACGAACAACTTTGATTCTGCTAGATTTGTTAATTTGAGAGAAGCTCAAATGCCCCAATCTTCTATGCCATGACCAATTTTCTGAAGATTTACCCAAGTAGCATTTTTCTTTACAACTTTTCAATACATACAAATTTCTTGGTGTTCTATTTCCTTTTATGATTGTTTTTCCTGTATCCAGATCACGTACCACACATTATTTTGAGCTAAAGACAACTTCAGTTCCTTGATCGCACATTTGAATTACACTTAACAGGTTATGCTTTAATCCATCTACATACATAACATTGTTAGCTTTCACCTTTTCTTTTAGAAAATAGAACCTTTTCCCTTAATGACATCAGGAGTATCATTTCCAAAAGTAACATTCTTTTCTCTTTCTAGAGCATTGTATGCAAGAAGTTTATTTCTGTCACCTGTCATGTGTTTTGAGCATCCACTATCAATGTCCCATTGATTTTATTCTCCTTCTACAAATAAAGCTATGCCACAGTTATCAACCTGTAATTCCTTCTTTCTCCATACTTTGGAAGTTGATGGTATATGCTCTTTTGGCTGAAGTTTCCTCCTACATTCAGATTCTTCATGACCAAAGTTATTGCAATAAGCACATTCAATTTCATTTTGAAGAAGATAAAATTTGTTATATGTATTCTTCTTTATTCCAATATCAATTCTTTTCTTTATTGCTTCTCTATTCATGATGGTTTTGTATGCAACACATTGAACAACTTTGTGATCATTAAACCTTCTATTTGTGTTTACGTGTTGGTTGGTATTTCTCTGAAAGGTATTCCTGTTATTTTTATTTGTATTGAGGTGGTCATGCTTTTCCTGTAAAGTTTCTTTGTTTCCTTGCTGAGTGTTAGAATGTTGTAGGCTGGTTGTAGCTACTTTTAGATAGTTTGGTGCTAAAGACTAAGAAGATTCTTTGACATATCCAAGACCTGTCTTTATAAGAGGAGAATGTTGTACCTTGATAATTTCATCTAAGGTTTAAGATCCTTTAGCAAATCTAAGGTTCAAAGTATTTACTTTCTCAATTTCTTGTCTTAGACTTACTACTTCACTTTCTAATTCCTCATCAATGTGTTTCTCCTTTTCTTCAAGCTGATTTTTTAGAGTTTCTATGGATATTTTTTTTCTTCCAAACATATTTTGAGCTGATTGATTTCTTCAAGAAAAACATTGTCTTCTAGAGCATCCATAAAAGTATCTTTTTCTTCTCTAGACTCTTTTTCAAATGCCATGAGAAGTCTAAGATCTTGATCAAATTCTTCCTCACTATCTAATAACCCATCACTATCTTCATGAGTATAATAAATTTTTCTAGTGCTAAATCGATTCTTATTTCTTCTTGCTACTTCTTTTCCTTTTTCATGTGTTTCTTTATGAGGACACTTAGAAGCATAATGATCAACTCTTCCATAAGAAAAACATTTGAAAGGAAGCTTACCTCTGAACCTTCGAGTGCCAAGTTGGAGCTTCTTTACAAAATTTACCTCATCTTCTTCTAAAATATACCCTGATCCTTATGTATCTTGTATTTCTTTTCCTTTTGTAGAGGCTCTAAAGACGACTTCTTTGACTTCAAAAGATCCTCCTTTTCTCATTTCACATGTAGTTAGAATCCCATGAAGTTGGAAAATAGTAAGACTTTGAAGATCCTGTTTCTCTTCAATAGCAGACACTTTTGACTCAAATTTTCAAGTTAGAGATCTTAAAACTTTTTCAACGAGAGTAGTGTCATTTATGGTTTCACCCAAGTTTCTCATACGATTTACAATATCATCTAGACGTAAAAAGAAACTGGCAATGCTCTCCTCATTATGCATCCTTAGATTTTCATATTGAATTCTGAGAGTTTGGAGTTTAGCACTTTTTATCTTTATATCACCTTCATAGCTTAGAATGATTTTGTCCCATATTTCCTTTGATGTATTCAACTGCATGACCTTGATAAATTTTGATTTAGTCAAACTCCCCAATAGTGCAATGGCTGCCTTTGCATTTGTTTCATAGTTCTTTCTTGTCGTTGCATCTGTTGGAACTAATGTTGGATATTGATAACCTCTTTCAACAATAGCCCATACATCTGCTCTAAGAGACTGAAGATAGGATCTTGTCCGTGTTTTCCAGAAGATTAAATTGTTTCCATTGAAAAGTGGAGGCCTGATAGATGCTGTCACATCTTGATTACTCATCTTGGTTTCTCTTCCTTCTAGTGGTTAAGCTTCTTCAGAAGGACCTGCTCTGATACCAATTGTTGGGAAAAATAATGAGAGGGGGGTGAATCAGTATTTAGAACTCAAATTAATAAATTTAATTTAATTTAATTTTTTTATTCCATACGTGGTTTTTATGAACAGAACTTGCATATACACGTAGATATGCTGAAAGAAACAAGCGTATACTAATATAGATTTCTAGTTTAGAAAACTTCTAAAAAACAGTATTTAAATCAGATTCATTAGTTATGCATCAGGTTAGATAATCAGTAAGTATGTGCAGTAACAGTAGTATAAAACATCACACAAGTGGAACACACATGAACACCAATATTTAAGGTGGAAACCCAATTCGGGAGAAAACCACCATTGCTACCGTTTCTGTCTTCAATATTTATTATATGGAAAACTGTTTACAAAAATTTACTGATGCAAAATCATATTAGTACACAGGCCTCTACCTACAGAAGGCTGCAACCTTCACTCATTTACCAACAGCTACTGGAAGGGAGCTCCAACTGCCTGAACATAACACCAGCTCCTACTGACAGGAAGCTTCTACTTCCAAACTGAAGGCTTCAACCCTTAGACCCATTGTAGACCATGTTTCATCAATTTTCATACTAGATCAAACAGTTTCAACACAACCCTTTATCAATAATCATAAAATCTTCCCAACACTTCAATTAGAACATTGAAAACACTGTGACCAGAGCTTCAGAAATAACCCAGACTTCATAATAGATATGCAGATACAAACTAAACCTTGAACAATCATTGACTTGAATAGCATATGCTACTTTTCTTTACTGAAGCTGCGTACACACACACTTTCCTGCACATCAACCCGCACATACTTTTGTGTATTTTATTCTTCAGAAAACCCTAACTGCCATATGAGCTTTTCATGAAGGGAACCCGCGTATATACGCGCTTTTGTTGAAACCAAATAGCATATAGATCTGTAAAAAATAAATTTTGTAGAATAGACCAGGTCTATAAAACTTACCCATATTTATTCATTTTCTTCAGCAGACTTGCGCCAGTTCTTCATCATTCCTTCAGTAGGTCATTCTAGAGATTCATCATCATCAGATCTAGAGATCTTGAACCATCATTATATCCATGGGTGCATCATAGATTTAGATCTATCAATTAAGAACAGAGTTCATCCATGCAGATATTCATTAGAGAATTTTATTCATCAACAAACCTTACACATGCACACCTAGCACTATGATCTTCTTCTCCTTATATAGATTTAGCTTTTACCAATACCATGAGTCAAAACCACTCAACTGCTGATGGTAATCCTAGACAGAATCAAATAGATAATACATCACTCTATACTGTGGGCTAATACCATGGTAAAGCCCCCTGGTATTATAGATTTGGAGCACAAACATGCATACGCGACTTGGAACGTACGTATCCGCGTACATACATGTCTTGACCTTTACAAGCCCACGTATACATTGTGACATATTATATTTATCATTTCTATGGCACTTGCTGGAATTATTTTCTCTGTCACATCTGAACTGATCTGTAGATACATCATTCTTACATATTTAACAAATAGGTTTCTTATCATAGGCAACTCATCAAGTAGGTTTCCATCAAGGACAACACATTACATCATATTGCCAACATGAAACACCACCTCACATCATCATAAGGGTTGGAAAGCACTAAGAAACCCATACTAAGGTCCCTAGAAGGGATGAATATCATATTTAATGATTGGGTTTATCTCCAAGGTGAAAAGGAAAATCAAAATTAGGAAAGGGAATTAGAATAGAAATTAAGGTAAGACGATGACGTTTTACCCAATATTGAATGAAGGTAAGCAACCATAGATATCATGAAGGAATTTCAAGAATCCAAACTATCTATTATGATAGGTAAGAGTGTAACTTAGCTCAAATACATATAAATAATTTTTTTTCCCTTTAACACTACTATAATTGTGCATGTAGAAGAGATTTCATCTTTTTTGCAAAGGCTTAAATTCATGAAAAGATCATGAAAAGGTGGAATATTTATTGTGTGAAAAATAATCGAAGATCATGATGACCACTCTGTATTTTCTAGGGATGATCAACCCATGAAGATCACATGATATTGTTGATGAATCATGAGAGTAGCTGGGAGTCAGATGATTTTTATTATTATTTTCCTTCCCAAATACTATGCATAATTTATGGGTTTCATTTGAAAAGTGTACGATCGATAATCAGACACAAGAAGTTGTTATAGAGGACGTTGTTGAGATAACCCATGAATCAATGATCGACATATGTCACCCCACTGTTGACGATGTAATATTCCAAAATTTTCACTCAGCAATTTGGAATATTAGATTTTGCTACTTTCACCTAGGAAAGGAATAAATGGGTAAGAAAGCCCATGAATAATAAAATATGAATAAATTCCACCTTAGTAAGGAAGGAGATCACCTTAGGAGCTGGTTTTACACTTCCAAGTGTGAATAAGGAGAAATTAAATGGAGACATAGTCAGGTTTGACTAAGTCAACATCCATTCTTGAGGAGGAAGAAACACTCAAGTAAACTAGCTCAATGTGAACAAGGATCAGCCTAGACACACATATGAGAACCAGATTGAATATCCATTAGTGTGAAAAGAGAAATTGCAGGTGGATTTGTTCCAGTTGACCAAGTCAACAACGCTGTTACGAAGAGGAGGGAAGCTAACTAGGGTAGCGCAGTTTTGAAAGAGGAAGCTTCACTAGGAAGTCACCTCAACATTGTGTGGGGTCCGGGGTGAGGAGGCTCACTAAAGATAAAAGGAAGCCATAGAATCAAAGGGAATTCATTCATGTATTCAGATATTTTTATCTTGTGACTATTTGCATGCTTCAGATGTTTAGCTGGAGTTGTTGCACTGCTTAGTGCAAAGAATTCCCATGCGGAAATTCCATCCTCTCTTTGGATCAGCTTTCTTAAGGGATCAAGAGGGAAGGATTTGAGCTTAATTTCAGCATTTAGTTTGGGGCCATTCATCCAAATTCAGCCACAATGCAGTTCCCTTCAGAAAATTTCATCTTTTATGTAGGAGCAGTAGCAGCAGGGTTGCACCCTTTGATTTTCTGCTAGTCTTTGAGGAGTAGGTGCTCCTTTCCCTCCGGGAGTTCTAATAAGAGGGCCTAGGGAAATTTTATTGTATTATTCAGCTATCTCATGTCATATTCAGCCATTTATAATACATAGATGTAGTAACTGCGTTATTTCCTGCAGTGTTGCTTGTTATTCATGCATTTTGCTGGAAACCTTTTCCGGGTGTCTTTTCTTAGTGTAAAGGAGGTTAAACCTCCATTTCTCTATTATTTGGTTAATGCAAGATCCATATCATTATTCTTTCATCATTTTCTGAATAAACCCACATTAGAATAATGCATTCCTTGCTTCAGTATTTTCTACATAAGCTAGGCTATAAGATTTGGGCTTATTTGAGCTGCATTGACTTGCTGAGATATGTTTATATGAGCTAGAGTGATTTGTTTCACCTAAAATTATGCATGTGAGTTTTATATCATGTCTTCTAAGGGATCCAAGTCCCATTTCTCACTTTTATAGCGTTATTTTCTGAAGACAGCTATTTTATGCCCTGTATTGCTGCATTTCCCCACCCAGGAAGGAGAATATAGGCCATCTTGTTGCTAAGGTTCTTTCATCTACTGGTCTGATTTTAATTTACATCGAATGAGCTTCTCTAAATTTCCATGCCCATGATTTTTTGAGGCTCCACATTGGTAATAACTCAGGTTATTCCCAATAGTGTAGTTGTTCCCATTATGGAATATTATAGTGGTATCAGAGCTGCCATCTTTGCTTAGCCTGTGGATTTCAAATCCAATCAGAAGATAAGAATAAGAGGAGAAAAAAATTATGGAGAGGATGAGCTTAATTTCATCGATTTTCAGATCTAAGAAGAAGGAAGAAGAGAAATGCATTGAAACTCCAAGAGGGTTTCAAGGAGGAGAGAGTTGCAGTGAGACCTCTAGAAGGTTTCAAGAAGCAGAAGAAGATACATGCACTTCCTGTTCTCATAGAGGAAGTGGAGAGCAAGGAGACCACTTAGAGCAAGAAATCTTGAGTGGGTATTTAGCAGAATACAAGTGCCAACCTAGGGCTTTCAAAGAGACCCTAGATTTCCCTTAGTTTATTCAATTGAGAGAAGAAATAATACCATGCAGTAAAATAATGATGAGAGGTAATATATTCCCATTGTATACATTTGATGGGACACTCAAGTGTGCATCAGAGACTTGGGTGATGAAACTGGAGGCATTTTTCCTACAGCATCCGGTAGTGGAAAAAGAGGCTGTGGAAATCTTAGCGCTGCACTTAGAGGGCAAAGAAATCTCTTGGTGGTTCAAACATGGAAGAGTATTTTATTTTTTTGATTTCACTCATCAGATAATCAGAATTTTTGGTAGTGGAAGATCAGAGGAGGAGTTCTCTTCTCCATTTGAGGAGACCTCTACCAGCGTTGTCATATTCATGAGGGGCAGCGACCCACAACAACAGTTGGATCAGCCAACACATTGAGGAGAGGGACTCTTGCAGACATACAAGATGTTTCAAAGGCTCACAAAGATATGCATAAATTTCCATGTCCTAACATTTCAAAAAATTTATGGAAGACTTTGGATATTTCTTTTCATATGGCCCAGGATCAAACATTGTTGCTAAGGTAGAGCAGCAATATTGCACTGCGCTATGCAAACTTGAATGGTTCAAGGAACAAAGGAACCATCATTCCCTTGGAACCTTGTTGAGTTGTACTCTATACTTGAGGGTGGAGTGTGAATTCTTGGATGATGGAGTGAACTTTGCTCCAAACAAATTCATTCAGAATCAAATGTTCGTCCAGGAGTTGACACATGAGATAGCCAAAACACTCTGGAGGAGGGTTACAACGCTGTCAAGGAGCAGCAGCAAGGAGGCTTTGCCTTTAGCCTACTTGGATCCTTATGGGTTCAAGATAATCATTAGTAAGATATATTTTCTAGGAGATATCCAAGGAGTTGCATTTCAACATCCCATGAAATGCAAGGAGAAAAATCTGATATGGGAGGATGGTAGTCTCTTTTGGAGGAGTATCAAGATAGAGAATGATAGGGGGAATCCATCAGTGGATAAGATGATGTGGATAGAGAGCAAGGAGCTGGAGAGATACTTGCAAATATATGATACTAGGAACCAAGAGGAAAAATTGCATTGGCTACTCTTGAGGGAGTTTGGCCATCATGAGACATATCCTTTTTCTAAGGGTATGTGGATAGGAGGGACTTGGCAGGGTACTTGTATCATATGGCAAGGAGTGTGGAAGCATTATGATGATTTGATATTTTTGCCACATGGGTTGTATGATGGAGGTATGATGGGGCAGCAAAGACATTTGTTGCTTTGGAGGATCGAGAGAGAGCAAGGACAGAGTTGCTATCACATTTTTCCTGATGTTGCAATGGGAGGAGATGGAAACATCATGGGAGGAATATTTGACATTTGGTAGGTTAGAGAATGGATTTATGAGTTGAAAGGAGCCTATTTGCATAGGCCAACAATGTTTTCACTTTGGAGCAGGAGTTTGTTGATGGAGTGTTCCCAAGATCACTTCACATCTGATCCACTTGGTGGGCATGGAGGAGGTGAGTATGATACAATAGTGGATGGATTCCTATGTTTTTTTGAGGTGTCCTTATTGGCTTGGACTTCCAAACATGAGGAGGGAGATCTTCAGGCAACATATGGTTTATTCCTCTTCATAGGGATGTGTCCTATCACTATGGAGAGCTCATCTATGGATCCCGTCACCTTCTTACTTCCCTTGCATGGTAAGAATTTTGTCTATGCATTTATTGATTGTTCCCTACAATATTTGCATGCTCTTACCTTTTCATTGTAGTGCATTGATCTACAAAGGGGCAAGCTTTTCTTTAGGCTCCATCGTCTATTTTTGGCCAGCCGTCATAATGGATACAACCATCTACTGTATGATCTAGGGCAAGTATGTGGTTACTTCTTGTGTGCTCAATTGACATATTAAGCCATATACTATTTACTAGTGGGTGATATGACTTATAAAACAAGCCATTTATCAAGAGACAACTTGCTACACCATTGTCTAAAGTTGCAGTGGGGAAGACTGCACTATGACCCCTTGGGAGACTGTTGGTACCTTCCAGCACCACATAAAACCTTCTGTATTTCTCTCATTATGATGCTTATCATGATCCTATTCGTTGATATTTTTCTTTCCTATGGGAAGAGCATGATTGGAGGAGGAACACATGGGGTATATGTGTTCTCTGGGGAGGAATATCCCCACACTTTCTGCATTACATGTTCTAAGGGGAAAATAGGAAGAGACATGGTCTCTACAGCAAAATATTGGTTTCTTTATGAGGAGGGCCATGAGATCGATGGGGTACCATATGATGGTGATTTCTTATCCATCATGTATGAGATGGTTTGGGCCAGCTTGATTCACAGCGCTAGGGAAGGGACCTTTGGAGGTCTAGTTTCCTTCTTGCCATTGGAGGGAAACAACATTGCAACACAAGATCATCAAATCCTTTATACTTGTATTAAGTGGAGAGGAAGACAATGTGGGGTAGGCTACTATGTCTACCATGCCCAGAATTTCAGCCCACCTACTTTTTCAGAGCTTCAGGTGGAGGATGATTTGCATGAGTTAGCATTTTGGAGGGTGACTCATTTTGTTTGGTTGATAGCTTGGGGAGGAGAGATTCAAATGCGGATGATGAGTCCCAATCTATATCAGCCCTCATGCTTCAAGAGGATCTTCAAACAACCCATTTTTTCTTCCATGGATGTTCTACTGTCACATAATGTCAACTATTTAGATAGCTTACACACTTGGGAGGGGCAACTTGGAGATATATTGATGATGAAGAACCTTAATCCTTGGAAGATTCTATCTTATGAGGTTGCTACAGGGAAGAGGAGGATGCTCTTTAGTCTTATCCTTGCAGTTGCTTGAGGACAAGCAACATTTGGGAGGGGAGGATTGTAATATTCCAAAATTTGCACTCAGCAATTTAGAATATTAGATTTTTCTACTTTCACCTAGGAAAGGAATAAATGGGTAAGGAAGCCCATGAATAATAAAATATGAATAAATTCCACTTTAGTAACAAAGGAGATCACCTTATGAGCTAGTTTTACACTTCCAAGTGTGAACAAGGACAAATTAGATGAAGACATAGTCAGGTTTGACTAAGTCAACTTCCTTTCTTGAGGAGGAAGAAACACTCAAGTAAACTAGCTCAATGTGAACAAGGATCAGCCTAGACACACATATGAGAACCGGATTGAAGATCCCTTAGTGTGAAAAGAGGCATTACAGGTGGATTAGTTCCAGTTGACCAAGTCAACAATGATGTTACAAAGAGGAGGGAAGCTAGCTAGGGCAACATAGTTTTGAAAGAGGAAGCTTCACTAGGAAGTCACCTCAACATTGCGTGGGGTCCAGGGTGACGAGGCTCACCAAAGATAAAAGGAAGCCATAGAATCAAAGGTAATTCATTCATGTATTTAGCTATTTTGATATTGTGACTATTTTCATGCTTTAGCTGTTTAGCTGGAGTTGTTGCACTGCTTAGTGCAAAGATTTCCCGTGCGGGAATTCCATCCTCTCTTTGGATCAGCTTGCTTAAGGGATCAAGAGGGAAGGATTTGAGTTTCATTTCAGCATTTGGATTGGGGCCATTCATCCACATTCAGCCATAGTGTATTTCCCTTCATAAAAATACGTCTTTTATGCAGGAGCAGTAGCAGCAGGGTTGCACCCTTTGATTTTCTGCTAGTCTTTGAGGAGGAGGTGCTCATTTCCCTCCGGGAGTTCTAATAAGAGGGCCTAGGGCCATTTTATTGTATTATTCAGATATCTCATGTCATATTCAGCCATGTATAATACAAATATGCATTAACTGCATTATTTCCTGTAGTGCTTCTTGTTATTCATGCATTTTGCCGGAAACCTTTGCCGGGTGTCTTTTCTCAGTGTAAGGGAGGTTAAACCTCCATTTATCTGTTATTTGATTAATTCAAGATCCATATCAGTATTATTTCATCATTTTATGAATAAAACCTCATTAGAATAACACATTCCTTGCTTCTGTATTTTTTGCATAAGCTAGGCTATGGGATTTGGGCTTCTTGGAGCTGCATTGACTTGGGGAGATCTGTTTATATGAGCTAGAGTGATTGGTTTCACCTCAAATTCTTCATGTGAGCTTTATATCATGTCTTATAATGGATACAAGTCCCATTTCTCACTTTTATAGCGTTATTTTCTAAAGACAACTATTTGATGCCCTGTATTGCTGCATTTCCCCACCCGAGAAGGAGAATATAGGCAATCTTGTTACTGAGGTTCTTTCAACTATTGGTCTAATGTTAATTTACATCTAATGATATTCTCTACATTTCCATTCCCATTATTTGTTGAATCTCCACATCGGTGGTAACTTAGGTTATTCCCAATAGTGTAGTTGTTCCCATTCTGGGATATTACAGACGACTGGAATCTTGAACTTGATAGAGTATATAAATATGTTTTGTTTGTATGTTAGGCTATTTTTGATTTATAAAATTCAAAAAATGTTTATGTTTAAGCTTTCATGAGGATCTTTTACACATAAAATATATTGGAAGGATATCTGATGATGTAAAGAACAGTAGCTAGAGAGGCATAGTAAGAATTTTTGTATGGGAATTAGAAGCTTTAAGTAAGTTCTTAGAACTTTAAAAGAAACTGTAATATTGAACAATATAATAATTTTGATCTGTGAATAAATATAAACCAAAAAAAAAAAATTCCTGAAAAAAAACCCATGATAATGAGATAGAAGATGCTTGAGAAGAATTAGTGGAACATAAGACAAAAAATGATGACGATACATACAGTAATGTTGATGATGACTCTATCAAATGGAGAAATGAAACCACTGAAAAATGTACGATTTATCGATAATCAGACAGAAGAAGTTGTTATAGAAGACGCTCTTGAGATAACCCATGAATCAATGATCAACATATGTCACCCCACTGTTGACAACTGGACTCTTGAACTTGATAGATGATATCAATCTATTTTTTTTTTATGGTAGGAAGTTTTTGATTTCGAAAATGGCAAACAGGTTTATGTTTAAGTTTTCATGAGGATTTTTCTCACAGAAGATATATTGGAAGGATATCTGATGATGTAAAGAATAGTAGCTAGAGAGGCATAGTAAGAATTTTTGTATGGGAATTGTAAAAAAATGTTGGTTTATATTTAATAGAGGATTTCAATGACAGAGGATTTCATACCTGGAAATTCGCAGAAATTCGCAGACGAAGCCACCACGAGGACAAAGTCGGGAGATCCCTGAAGACGTCATGGAAGACACAGACCAAATTCCCTGTGAACAAAAAAAATTAAATTAAAATCAAACCAAAAAAAAAGTCAACAATAAAAAATTACAAAAAAAAGAGCAACTGCAACTGCAAAATCAACTGCAAATAAAAAAACATCACCTTGTCATCGTGGCACAACTGCAAATTAACAAAAATAACCTCGTCTTCACAGCACAACTGCAAATAAAAAAAATTCACCTCGTCACAGAACGCAATAGAGCAACAACAACACCTAGACAGATATACGGGCGAGACAAATGTGAATAAGAAACATATAAAAGTTTGCGAGTCGTTATATTTATAAAATACAAGTTCGGTCGAAATTTTGTTGTCCGTTTTCCCATCTTCGGCCAAAAATCTGTTTGCCCACGCCATGAGTACGTCGTCAATGTAAACGACAGAAGATTTCGGTTGAACTTATTTCGAAAGTTCGACCGAACTCTTGAATAGTTCAGTCAAAATTTTATAAAAGTTCGGCCGAATTATTGAGAAAAAAAAATTATGCCCCCGATTCTCACAAAAGTGTAACTGAACTTCGTTGGTTTACCCAAATGTGATAGATATTATAGATATTGCTAGAATATATAAGATAATATTAAGAGATATTTTATTATAAAAATATTGGTCAAATAGTTATTAGTAAAATTGAGAAAATATTATTGAGAAAGTAACGATAGTAAAAATCAAAAATTAATTAGGATAATTTTTTTTAATATATTCAAATTAAACAAATAAGATAATTGGGAATATCATGCAAATAATCAAAGTGAATAAAAAATATTAAAAACATAAATAGCTAAGAAATAGAGGTAGATGATGAAGAAATTGAAAAGGTCCAAAAGGATAGAACCATGACAGGAGAAAAATAATAGAGACGAACAAGACGTAGCAAGGTAGGGTAGAGGAAATAAGAAGCAGAATATAAGGAATAGGGTGCAAGAGGTTTAATAAATTGATGGAAATTGGGTCTCGAATAATGGACAATTTTCTTTCTTATTCAATCTGTTAGGGTGAGTTTCAAAGTGATAGGTGGATTAGGGAAGCGTTAAAGTGGATTAGTATTCTACTTGTAGTGGGGAAAGTAGGGCTACGGAAAGTGACTTTAACAGGGGTGGGAGCTCTCCAGCCATACCCCTATAAAAAAAATTAGGGTGTTTCTCAAGAGCTTCACAAATGATATGCGAATCTTAGGTATTAGATGTTAGGATTTTGACTTGGTAAAAAAAATTATATTTAGATTGTGCAAGTGTTATATCAATGCTTATTTTGAGATGTAGTTGTGGAGTGTGTTAGCAATATTTTTTCTAAGGTGGGTTTTGGATGATCTATAGGCTTATCAAACATATGATTTTTTACATGAATAAGGAATTTAGTAAACCTGTTGGCTTACCATATGGTCAGATTTTTCCTTAGTAGATTTTAGTAAATGTTTCAAGTTATTATGGGTTCTAAAAGGAGTCTTGGTATTTTTTCTAGAAAGGATTTAATAAATGTGATCAATAACCCTAGAAATATAAATAAGAGAAAGAGTAGTTGCAAACAGGGTAGTGGGAGGATGGTTTCTGGCTCTAGAATTAAGGGCCAAGAAAAACACTTTGTTAACTTGGGTTATAGAATAACCATTATATCTAAGGGCCTTAAAGAAGTGGTATTTTTATTTTTTAAGGAAATGATGTGAAGATATGAAAATGGCACAAGTCATGAAGGATTCTATAACAACAATTTATTTGGGTTGGGTGGTGCTGAGGTTGGGCATGAAGCTACCTATAAATGCATCTCTTTTTTTATAGAAATTGAGTTGGTGAGATATAAGTGTGGGAATCATGATTTTTCATTATGCCGAAACCCACAGGTGTTATTAAATAAACGAATCGCCAGAGTTAATGGATCCATGAGAAGCGATGTTATGAAACCAACTCACCAAATAGAAGAAAAGATAGATCAACGACTTAGAAATCAACCTCTTCGAGGGGGAAACTTCCTTTGCATTACATAAATGAAAAATTCATGGATGATACAAATGACCAAACCCCCTTTATATATAGAGGATTCCATGGGGTCACGATATAATCCTAGCCGACCTAACAATAATAATGGAAGGGCACAACCACAACAATATGGGCTTTTATGGGGAACAATAATAAAAATATGGGAACTACAGGGGTACAAAAATAACAATAATGGGGCTACAGTAATAAAAATAAGGAACTACACTAGTAATATAGGGACCTAACATGCCCCTCTCCTTCAAACAATTGTTGTTATCAATGCTTGAGTAGTTCTAGATGCTTCTGTATAAAATTATCATCCTCCCATGTGGAATCTTAAATGGGAAATTTCTTCCACTTGATGAGATACTATGAAATTGATCGATTTGGTATTTTTCGATATCTGGAAATACTGTTTGAACTAAAACTTTGTCACCTATAACCTTCCTTAGGCATGACACATGGAAGACTGGGTGCTCTCGGGAATGTGTAGGAAGCTCCAATTTTTATGGCATTGTACCAATATTTTGCAACACCTTGTAAGGACAATAGTACTTTGGAGATAATTTATTATCCCTCTTAGCTTTCATGAGGAACATTTGTTTGTATGGTTGTAGCCGTAAAAAAACCCAATCACCTACATCAAAACCTCTCTGATTGCGATTTTTATATGCCTATTGTTTCATTTAATTTTGTGCCAAATTTAGGTTATCCTTTAAGAGTTGGAGAGCTTGTTTTTAATGCTCGATTTGATCTTTGAATACTTGAACCTTAGAATTTTCTCTTAAAGATTAGTGATGGATGGTGGATGATATCCATAAAGTGCCATAAATGGGGTCATTTTGCTGCAGTATGGAAGGAAGTGTTATACCACCATTCATCCATAGGTAACCACTTAAACCATTGTGTTTGTTTATCAGACACAAAGAAACGAATATATCCTTCCAAACATTTGTTCACTATCCCAGTTTTCCCATCGGATTGAGGATGATAAGATGAGGTATGAGCTAGTTGAGGAGCGAAACAAAAATATAATTTTGTCCAAAATTTTTGAGTGAAGATGGGATCTTTGTCCCTTACATTAATCTGTGGGTTTCCATGTAGTTTTTTAATTGTTTCTATAAATGTAGTAGAAATTGTACTTTCTTTAAATGGATGAGATAATGCACAAAAGTGTGCATACCTGGTAATTCTATCAACTACCACCATGATGACACTCTTTCCTTTGGACTTAGGTAACCCTGTGATAAAATCTATTGAAACCTCCTCCCAACATTTACTTGGAATGGATAAAGGTTGTAGTAGACCTGGGGTCTTAATTGTCTCAACTTTATTTTGCTGGCAAACCAAACATTCTACCACAAGCTTTTGAATATCGGATTTAAGGCCATCCCAAAAAAATTATTTCTTCACTCTGTGGTAAGTTTTAAAAATCCCTAGTGTCCTCCTAAGGGAGAGGTGTTCAATTCAAAAATAATATTTTGTTTTAGTTGGGAATTCTTACAAATATATAAGTGATGTTTTTACCACAAGGAATCATTTTTCCAACTAAATGTATCATATGTACTGGGATCTTCATGCAACTTTTGAATCAGTTTCCACACTTCTTCATCATTCTTCCATTCTTCCCTTGTTTTGGTTATCCAATCTGGTTGGATAATAGAAATTTCACAAAAAAAAATCTTCCGCATTTTCATCCTTTCTTGAGAGTGCATCTGCAAAAAAATTTAGCTTCCCCTTTTTCTAGATGATTTCAAAGTCATAACCCAACATCTTTGTCACCCGTTTTCGTTGCTCTTCTGAAGATAGTTTTTGTTCCAAAAACTATTCAAGACTATAATAATAAATTCTTACCTTGAAGTTTCTTTCCATTAGAAAAGGTCGTCATTTCTTGAGTGCATGTAGTATGTCCAACATTTCCTTCTCATAAATATCCTTTTGTAAATACTTTCCTTTGATTGGACGGCTTTCAAAAGTAATGGGTAGTCATTCTTACATTAAAATGACACCAATTCCATTTCCGAAGGAATAAAATTCCACAATAAAGGTTTTTGTAAGTCTAGCATAGCTAATACCGGTGCTTAGCACATTGCCTCTTTAAGATGTTCAAAGTCCCTACTTGCTTGAGGAGTCCATGAAAATGCATCTTTATTCAATAATTCTATAAAAGGTTCTGCTATTCTCCCATTATTATTAACAAACTTGCGATAATACCCTATTAACCCAAGAAATCCTAGCAACTACTTTATGGTTGTGGGGACTTTCCATTCCTTAATGGCCTTAATTTTGTTAGGGTCTACCTTAACACCCTCTTGAGATATAATATGAACCAGATATTCCATCTATTGTACTCCAAAACTGTTTGGAGGTTTTTGCATATAATTGTTTCTCCTGCAATAGTTTGAGCACCCTTTCAACATGTTGAACATGATCCTTCCAATACCTGTTGTAGATTAGTATATCATCAAAAAATACTAACACAAATTTTCTAAGGAAGGGTTGGAAAATGGAATTCATCAACCCTTGAAGTAGAAGGTACAGTGGTAAGGCCAAAAGGCATGACCAAAATTTCATAATGACCCTCATGAGTTTGAAATGTTTTTTTTTTCGTAATGTCTTAAGTCTTCAATATAATTTGATGATATCCTGAATGGAGATCTAACTTGGTGAAATAAATTTCTCCATGTAATTTACCTAATAATTCATCAATCACAGGAATGAGATATTTATCTTTAATAGTGATCTTATTAAGCTCCCTATAATCTAGACACATGCACCATGATGCATCCTTCTTTTGAACCAATACTACTGGAGTAGAGAATGAACTTTTACTAGGTTGAATTATACCAGTCACTAGAATTTCTGCAATGAAACGTTAAATTTCACTCTTTTGGACATAAGGATATCTGTAAGCCTTGATGTTTGGAGGAAAACATGCTAGAATCAAGTGAATATCATGATCGTGATCATGAATAGGTAGGATTCATTTGGTAGTTTCAAACACCTTGGAATGATTGTCCAAGAATTTTTGGAGATCTGGTGAAATATATGATTTTGATGTTGGAATTTCTAGTGAGAATAATTTTTCAATTACACCTCATTTTTCTTTCTTTAGAATCTTTGCAATGACATTAGAGCTTACTATATTTCCTGAATTCCCTATGATACCCCTTAATTCAACTTCCTTTCCTTCCGAATAAAATTTCAAGAAAATTTCTTGAAAATTAAAAGCTAACATCCTCAAAGATTGTAACCATTGTACTCATAGTACAACATCAACACCACCCATTGGAATGGAAAGCATTGTAATATTCAATACATATTCCCCCATGGTTAGCTTGATATTATTACACTTTCCAAAGAAATTTATAGTTCCTCATTTGCAACCATCACTTGACACTCTAGTGCTGGGTATAGGAAGCAATTCAATTCCTTGGCTACCTTACAATGAATAAAATTATGAGTACTACCTGAATAAATCAACACCATTGCATTTTTATTCTTGATATGTCCTTCTATCTTGAGAGATTGAGGAGTGGTAATTATTTCCAATGCATTACATGATATGGTCATATTCATTTCTTCTTTATCTAGGGTTAGTTCCTGGTTTATATCCTCTTCTTTTGAATTTTCTTGTTCATTTTCTTCCTCCTCTTCACAATCAATGTAAAATAATTTATTCTGAGCACACTGATGACCTTTAGTGTATTTTCTATCACAATTGTATTAAATCCCTTTTTCTCTTTTTCATCCAATTGTTGTGGTGTCAACCTTGTAGGTTGTGGAAGTCTAGGAGTAGCAACACTTCCATTTTTATACTTGTGAGTAGTAGGCTTCCTTATCACCTAATTTTTCTTTCAATTTTTCTTGCCAACCTGAGTGCCCTCTCCAATGAATCAAGTTCCCAAAGGTGAACCTCATATTGGATGTTATATATTAAAGTCCCTATGAAGACACAAATATTTTATTCCTCTTGAATATCAATTATCCTTATATTCAATTTTTGGAAGTCCTCAATTTTCTTCACCACTGAACCGTTTTGTTTGAGATTTATCAATTGGTTAAAGAAGGTGTTTCACTTTGTATCCTCATAATGTGATATCATTTCCTCCACAAAATTTAACAAGTGAAAATTTTTTATGAGAGAAAATCTATCGATACCATACAAATTTATTGCATTCTAAATATAAAGTTTCAATGCATATATTTTGCATGTTTCTCACGTTTTGGAGATCAAAGTATTGCTCCAAATCTAGTATACTTGTTATGAGATCCTTGCCATCAAAATTCCTCATATCGATATTTGGAATATGGTGGGTCTTCAATCCAACATAATCGTCTATGAAATTATGATTAACATTTATTTTGTTCTCATCATGAGTTTCCTCTACTACCTTTTCACCATTATGAAGCTTTTCTTGTACGAACTTTTCCAAACCTTTGTTCAAACCTTCCATGTATTTCTTCAAATATTCCATGTTTCCTTCTATACCATCGATCTTAACTTCCATTCCATTCTTCAAACCATCTATCTTAGCTTCCATGCCATTCCTCTTAGCTTTCATACCTTTCTTCAAACCATCCATTCTAGCTCCCATTTCATTTTTGGTTACTTTTTGCGAGAGCGACATTTGTTGCACGTGGTCTCGTAATTTTGATATATCATGTTGCACTTCTTCCTCTTCATGTGTCATAGTAGATTTTTTTGAGGGCTTAACAGGAATGGAAATGTTTTTAGGAGGCATTATAGAACCCAACACTGATATATATGCTTCAATATGCCCTTGGGATCACTTAAAACTAATTTTTCAAACAAAATTTCTGCAATTTAAAAAAAACATACACACCGTTTTCTTAATTTTGAGAAGCTTGATATTGAAACTGATGTATCTCGATGATTTCAGATTCCAAATATTTTAGCTTCGGTCCTATAGTATCCCTCTAAGTCTTCTTTCCAATGTCATAGGTTAGACCTGATTTGGATTCTTCAAGGAAAATTTATGCCCAATCTCCCACAATGACCTAATTATGGACTGGTTTAGTAGAGAAAACATTGTATGGCATACCACGTGTCACTATTTTGTCTTTCAATTATGAATTCAATACACGGGAAACTAAAGTCCATATATATTTTCCACTTTTTACAAATTTTGAATCTGATCTTAGAGAGAAATTTATGACGATTTTCCCGAGGTCACATGTTTGAGATGAAATTCGAGAGCCTACAAAAACCCTTACTTCCTCATATCATATCTCCAAAAATATAGAGAACAAGATCTGATATTTTTACAAAAATTTCCTCATGATTTCAGCTCAAATGGGTTATTTTTTAGCATTTGAAACTTCGTAGAAAAGAAAATTATAACGAAATTTCCATGATGACCTATTTGTAGCATTGAAACCCTATAATCCAAAGCTATGATACCAAATTTTATGAAACGAGCTCACAAAAAATAATAAAATAAGATCAACGACTTAGATATCAGACTCTTCAAGGGGGAAAATTCCTTTATATTAGGTAAATGAACAATTCTTGGAGGATAAAAATGAAAAACCATCCTTTCTATATATAGGAGTCCATGGGGTCACAATATAATCCTATTTGACCTATCAATAATAATGTAAGGGTGCAACAATAAAAATATGGGCTCTTATGGGGCACAATAATAATAACATGGGGACTACAGGGGTAAAAAACTAACATTAAGGGGGCTACACTAACAATAATAAGGGACTACACTAGAAATATATGGACCTAACAAGCAGTTAAGAACATGTCAAGAAACACATGGGGAGTTTTGGTTTATCCAATGTCCAATAGTCTCCCCCCCAACAAAATCCAGGTGTGACCGAAACTTTGGAATTTTTTCTTTGATACCACTTGTTGGGATAAGTAATTACTAAGAGGGGCGTGAATCACTAGTTGTGAGGTTATTAAATGTTTGTGCCCAATTCTTAAATTTCCTTTTTACTTCTGCTAGTTATTTCTAAAATCATTCAAACTACAATGTAAACATGCATTAAATCAAAACATTCATTAGAGCATGCAATTCATCAGTTGAGAAACACACACATATTGATATAGGTATTTTTATGTGGATAGCTAAAGGGATAAAACCACCAATTTGTTTGTAGTTATGATGTAAGTTAAGCACCCACTTAATTACATCAAGTTGTTTATGAGCACCCACTCACAAGAAGCCCCAACCCCCTTTAGATAGAAAGCCACAACATGCCAAGAGGTAAAAACCACTTATGAATGCAGGCCTCTACATGATCTAGCTATTGGTCTACTTTACATATAATTTTCAAACTGAAAATAGAGGCCAATACATATGCTCAGAAATATAAACTTGATCCATTGTTGTACCATATTTTTCCTTTCAACTCCGCAACTTTACTTCTCAACCAACTCTAGCCTCAACCCTCATCTTTCTTGTTAAACACAATAAGCTCTAGGTTCTTGACACTATGCTCCTCACTTTATCAGCCTTCACACAACTACAATTTTCACCACCTTTCTCAAAGGAAATCATGAGTTATGTTCCTCTACTACGTGAATCTCAATGATGTCTTTGTTGTCCTCTTACTATATTTTATGTCTCTACTACTCAATTCCTAATAGTGTGCTTTAGCATGACACTATATGTTGTTGTTCCATCAAAAATGCAAGGCCACTACTACTACATTAAGAGATATGGGCAAATGTATCTTCTCCATACTTGAAAATTTAATCCGAGACTATCCTACACACTCAAAAAGTACCTCCATTGAATTCAGCCTACGCACACAACTTGGACCTTCATTCTTCCTAAATTCTTACAAATCACAAATTGTACTTCAGGTATGTCTCTTCCTCATACTTTAATTGCAGCACACCATCAAAGATCATAAACTCACTCGTATGGTTTCTCTGAACCATATTTCACATTAAAATTCTTGTGGTGTACAAGTGAGACCAAGGGAGGGTTTTTTCAGTGTTTGTCATTAATACAATAGCACCAACCTCTTTGTGGACATTTACATCAACTAATGACCCATTCATCCTTTTTATATTATTCCCTTGATTTTCCAGCTCATTCATGACTATGATATGAACAACTATTCACTCATCGATATTTCTAAACATATTCCACTACATGAGTTAGATCCTTGAATACCTGGTACTCGTAGATTTTCTTTAAATAAAATTCCACAAGAGTGATGGTATTCTGGGATTCCAAGCACTATAACACCTTTCCTCAACACTTTCATTGACATATTTCATTTGATTTTGGCCCAAGCCCCTTCAAACGCTTGTTCACAATTTTTTCCTTATTCATGGCTCAAAGGCCCTTGGTCATCGAAACACATCAAATATTTACAAAACCAAGTGTTGGGTACCTCTATTAATACTTGAAAAACTATCCAATGTCAGCAATTATTTTGTGTGTCATCTCTGTTACTTGCCCCAAAATCTTGACACTTTTTTATTTTCTTTAATCCCTTATGGGCTTCAGGTATTTATAGGGTTCTCGACTTGCAGGTTTAGTTGCTGCTACCCCGAATCAATTCTTATCCCATGACTTTTCTTCTGATCTTCGAGCATTCCAGGCTCCTGGGTACTTTTCCTGCTACCTCAGGTTGATGCTATCTTGTAAAACCTTTTTAAATAGACCTTTGGGATTGCCTCTACCCCATAACACTATAATCCCGTAACACTTTTAAATACTCCCCAGGGCTTCCAAGATTTATGGGCTCTACGCACTACTACTAAGGACTTCAAGGTCCTTGCTTTGAGTAATCATAAATTTTGATCCATAGGCCCATTTGGAGAATTCCACACACCGTTGGAAATATCTTTCCATGAAATTTCTAAATATGCCATTTTGAGGAGAAACTAAGTTGATATCTTGAGACATAATATCCAACAAAGTATGTTACTCCCCATCCATCATAATAATTCATTTATGGCTTTTCCACTAATATTCCTACTATGATGTTTCCCTACAGAAAATTACAACAACCATGGGACTCCCCGTTCCATCATAGTCAACTTTTTATGGCTTCTCCACTAAGCCTACTGTTATGATGGTTCTCTACAAAACACTGTAGTAATCATGGGACTCCCCCGAATAACATGATTATTAATGCCAACATTTCTACCTATATCCTTAATTCTAGTCATGTTGACATCAATGCCAACATACTAGGTGCCACTAACCATTCAGACAATGGAAATTGTCTAACAATCTCCCCCTTAGCCCTAGTAATATTCTCACCCTTTATCATCAATGGAAAAGGATACTTCCGAAGTCTCCCCCTAAAAAACTACAACCAACTCTTCAATTGATCCTTCAAGTTGAGTAGCTACCAATACTCATTGTAATTGAGTTATTTTGGAGGATGAGTCACAAATCCTATTTTCTATCAGAGATACAAAAATGGATCTCTTGCAAGTGGCTTGTTAAATATGTCTACAAGTTGTTCTTTGGTGGCCACATATTTAAGTCAAACAACATTAGAAACAACTTGTTCTCTTAAGAAGTGAAACTTGATAGGAATCTGCTTGGCCTTTTAGTGAATGAAAATATTCTTAGAGATGTTAATAGCACTAGTGTTATCACACATGATTGAAATTGAATCAGTTAAATTTACATTAATTTCCTTTAAGGTCTCCCTCATACAGATAATTTGTGAGAAACAAGTGGCAACTGCAATATATTCTTATTCAATAGTTGATAGAGAAATGGAGTCTTGTTTCTTGATGACCCAAGACACTAAGCATTCTTCCAAAAATAATGTTGCACCAGAGGTGCTCTTCCTATCATGAATACTGCTTACTCAATCAAAATCATTATAGGCATTTGATATAAAATCTATACTCGATCCATCAAATCTGGTGATTTGTCTATTTACTAACACCTGTAGGTTTTGGTGTAACGAGAATTGTGATTCCAACAACTGGTATCAGAGCCAAAAGTATCGAGTTCGAATCACATCTAGCTCAAATTACGAGGGGATATTGTTAGAAAATGAATAAGCTAACAATCCCCGTGTGTTTCGTGACATGTGTTTAGCCGCCTCTCGTGGATCCATTAACTTTGGAATTTTTTTACTAACACCTACGAGTTGTGGTGTAATGGAAATCATGATTATGTTGGAATTATGCTTAATGTGTTGCCCATGATATAAAACTACTTGGTAAAGATGTCAACATGATGAGTACACATAATATCAGATAAATAAATGTCAGTTTAGAGATAGAGGAATGATGAAGGTAAAGTTTGAAGAAGTATATGCAGGTTCTATTTAGAAAATCCACGTACATACACAGGTATGGTGATGAAAATTCACATATAGTTTATGAACCATGATAGTATAAATACCAAGGGTCTTTACCATTGTATTGGCCCATAGTATTGAGTGCAAAAATGGATATTTGATCCCACCAAATAATACCATCGACATCATTACGGTTTTGACCCAAGTTATTGGCTATGGCCTAAGCTATAAAAGGAGATGGAGATAAAAGTGCTAGGGTTCCCATGTAATGGGTTATTGATGACTTGTTTGATCTAAAATAATTTTTCATAAGGAATATGAGGAGGTTTCAGATCTTCTAGATATGAAAGGACTATATAATCTTCTTATGGTTTGATCTATGATAATAATATTATGATATTTGTTTGTTTGGATGCCAAGATTTGGGTTTGATTGAAGTATTATTATGCAATGAAGGTATGAATTAGTAATTACAGATATGTACGTAAGTTTTCTTCAAAAATATAGTGCACATACACGGATCTACTTCTGGGTAGGCGCGTATAAATTTTTCAGTATGGAGAGATCAATAAACAAGTGTAAAGTATGAAAGGCATGTACATATGCAGAATTTCTTTATAAGGGTCACGTACATCTTCTAGGTGTTTGCAGTATGAGATAATGATAATGGTTGGTTTATTCTATGATGTTTTTTGTTTTCTGTCAATGAATTATCTCTTATAATTATATGTTTGGTTCAGTGATTTATGTTGGCTTCAGTATATGTTTGGTGGATTGATTCATTAGTACATGGATATAGATTCAACTATCAATGTTTTGAGATCTGTACACGAGTATTCTTAAGGGGAAAATGATACATACACATGTATGAGTAAGAATAGTAGAATATATATTCTTACATTTGTTTATACATGGTTTGCACTAGAGACAAAATCTGGTTTCAATAATGAATATTATGTGGTATGGTATTCTGATGAATGGGTATACAGTGATATAACTTGGTTCAATTGTTTGAACAAGTTATTTATATGTTTGACTTGGTGATACAGTGGTTTAGTGATCAAGTATTTGACACAATGTTGGCTTTAGTTTTAAATATTTAGAAAAGTGATCCAAAAAGAACAGAGGATAAGGTGGTTGTATCTCCCTTCCAATGGAGAATAAGAGAAGGTTGTAGCCTTCTGCAGCTAGGTGCCTACATACTGGTATGAGTTTGCACCAATACAAGTTTGGAATAAATTTCCCTTCATAATAAAATAAGAAGACGAAGATGACAACAGTGGTGGTTTTCTCCCACATTGTGTCTCCATCTAAAAATCGCGGTCTTCATGTGTTGGTTGTGTGTGATGTATTATTTTATTCTTATTGTAGATGGTTACTATTTAATTAATTTATAATAAGGTATTGATACACCAGTTCAAGTTAAATAGATGATTAATTAATAGGAAATGTTAGTGAACTAGATATACACTACTTGTATTCATCACAGTCGTATACATACACAGGTTTATTTCATAATAGTCACGTACATAAATCTGAATAATAAAATAAAAGTTTAAGTAGTTTAAAATACTAATTCGCCCCGCACCCCTCCCCCCCCCCGCCCCCCTCTCAATATTTTCCCTAACAATTGGTATCACAACAGTTCCTTCAGAAGAAGCTTGATCGCTTAAATGAAGATTCATCAAGATGAGAAACAATGAGGGATTAGAATCCATCAAGGCACCATAGTTCAATGAATCCAATCTATTTTTATAGAAAGTCAGAACAAGATCTTACCTACAATCACTTGGAGCAGATGTTTGGGGAATCATTGAAATCGTTGAAAGAGGTTATCAATATCCATCCTCCATTCCCACATATGACGTAGAAAAGAAAAAATATGAGGCAAATACAAAGGCTATAAATGCCCTTTTAGGAAGCTTAGAAGAATCAGAATTTTTCAAATTCATGCAGCTGAATACCGCAAAGTGTTATGAAACCAACTCACAAAATAGAAGAAAATAGAGATCAATGACTTAGAAATCATCCTCTTTGAGGGGAAAACCTCCTTTACATTACATAAATAAATAATTCTTGGATGATACAAATGAGAAAAACTCCTTTCTATATGTTGGAGTCCCATGATTTGGCATATTGGTAAACCAAATGACAGGGTAACATCAGACCAAGCTTTGGAGCCCTAGGACCTAGCCTTCCTGGACTCAGAGAGGGTTCTCTCTATGAAGTGAAGGATGTGAGCTTGTTCGCTTAGTATATTTGATTTTAGGCTAGTCGTTAAGTATGTTTGTTTGTTTTTGTGTTTGGAGGTGAAAATTGATTAAGTAGGCATCAATGAAAGATAAATTATCAAATCAACAAGGATATGGGGTCAAATGAAAACCAAGGATGCCTAGACAATAGACAAGATGTGTGGCAGGGCCGATTTAGTTGAGGTAAATGGATTCTTTGGGTGTAAGTGAAATGAGATGAAAAATAAGTTTGTGAAAGACAAAGAGATTTCAAGCATAAATAGTTAAACATCAAGCATTCATGAGTTAGGGTTGACCATTAATTTCTATGAATGAAAATCAAACTGATAGATGTAGAAAATAAACAATTACAGTGATACATAGAAGTATAAGACCCTCTAAATTTGGGAAAATCACCTTCAGAATTTTGGGAAAACAAATAAGATAAAAAAACAACTCAATCTATGAAGAGGAAACTCCTAAACATCATATCTTGAGCTATCGGGAACTTTGAAATAAGACTGCAAAGCATGGACAAAGGGCAGGATCGAAACAAGACCTATTTGACTTAACTAAAACAACCAATAATTCAAAGAGAGATTTCAAAAATAGAGTTTTGATTAGATATAAGTAAGCAGGGCATACCATTAATTATACTAGACAACATACATAATAACCATTAATGAAACTGATAACAAGTTCTTAGGGTACCAAAGAGCAATTAAGAATTCTTTGACATAACCAAGAAAGATGAAAACATTTAAGCTGCAATGAATCAGGAAATTTGAGGTGCCTCCATGGGCATGTCTCAAACTTATTCTTTACTGAACTACAACAAGAATTAAGAATCAAAACATGTATGAGAAACAAAGAAAACATAACAAATAAGAAACACAATACCGTTTACCAAGCCATGGAATCCTGCACACAAAGCCTCTTCATCATCTAGACAAGTAAGCAAATCATCCACTTCATAAACAAGTTTCTTCTTCAAAGCTTATATCCAATGTATTTCTCTTCAAAATTTCAAGTTATGCTTCTAAAACCTCCAACAATTTACAATGAGACTTCATAGGCTATATAGGAAATGAGTAGATAAGCTCACAAGATCATCTAGAAGCTCATTGGCCTAATACAAATATCTAATTATGTCCTTGAGGCCTCACAAGGCCCAAGACACAAAATATCTTCAAAAAATATCTATTTAAGCTAAAAATAATAATAAAATTGAATTTTAATCACTAACATAGAGTTAAAAATATCTTAACGCACATTTGGATGGCCACCTTCAAAAAACTGCCTTTTCAGCAAAATCCTACAGGAGCGTAGGAGCAGAAGAAATCATGTTTTGCAGAGGACTCTTGAGGGACTTCCTGATATTGAAATGAGGCATGTGATGGCTCATTGGAAAGCCCTGGATGTCTACTTTATGGAACCACTTGATTTATATCAAACTGATCCCTATAATTTTTTCAAAAGGTGGACTGAGTGAAAAAAACCCAGGAGCATAGCACCTGCTGATATTTGAGGCAGAAAGGTAAAAATTGACTGTTTTTTGCCTCTTTGGGGGATCAAAACACCTTATTTTGATCTGAAATTTTCTAAATATATTCCCTCAAATTTAATACATCCAAAAATATAGCTTTCATTAGTTGAGGATTCTCCAAGCAAAAATGGCAGCGCCTAGAAAAATGTGCAATTAGGCCTAAAAGTCACAAAAAACAAGATCATGTCAAGAATTGCTCAATTTTGGTGAGAAAACCCCTCAGGGGTTTCTAGAAACATGAAAATAAGATTGAGCTAATATTCCAAGCCTAGATATTTATTTTCCTCCCTTTTTCACCAGGAGCCTCCTTTGGGCAGTTTTGAGCTTTTCTTGGGCAATCTTGAGTTTACTTCGGGAAATTTGATTCAACTTCTTATAATGCCCGGTCATCTTCCTCTGCAAACCCAAATATTTGTTTGCTTTGTCCAATTTTTCCTCCAAGTTCTTGTTTTCTTGTTCAAGCCATGATTCTTTGTCATTTTCTATCTCTTGGGCAAGCAGCTGTGTGAGAGGATATTGTTGAGCAAGGGCTATTTCTTCTTGTATTTGTTTCTCCAAAGCTTTCCTAAAACCTATAGTCCTAGGCATTTTCCTTACTGGTTGCTCCTCCTCTTCATCATCATCAAATTTTCCCATATACTCCTCAAGTTTGACTTGTGCTTTGTATGCTTCCCTTTGGTATTTGAGTGCCCAAACATCATAGATGGCTATTTGCCTGCTCATTTGTCTATTTTGCGGCTGTAGGAAGTGAATGAGGTCTTTAGACCTCTCTAAATCTGCTTCTAAATCTTCAATTTGAGATTCTCTGTTTTGTAGAAGAGAGTTTAGAATTCTGACTTGGTCATCTTCGGCATCACTATCCACTTGGATTATGTCAAACTCTTTCTCCTGTTCATGGCTGCTCTCATGCTGCTCCACTTTTTCCTTACCTTTTCTTTGAATGGGCTTCTTTGCCCTTGTCTTCTTTGGCACTTCAATGATAGGTTTCTTGGACAACTTGCCTCTACTCCAGAGTGCTCTAGTAACATTTGGAGTTACAACATGAAAAGTCTTCTTCTTTGTAGATTTAGTGGTTTTAGGCTTCACCACTTCTGGAGAAAAATTCATGGCCCCTTGCTTAGGAGAGGCAGCTAGCACATGCTTTTAAGAACTCTCTTCATGCTCTATGTTTTTACTGTCTTCTTTTGATCCATAATTACTTGTTTCATTGTCCTTGATTGGGTCTTGGATACCCTTAGGACTATTTTTCTCTTTTTGTTTCATGTTGTCACCCTTAGATTGTTCACTGTTTTGTGCCTTGTCCTCTTCAAGTTCATTTTCCTTATTAGTTTCATGGCTGCCATTTTGGAGACTACCTTCACTTGCTGTATGAGGACTTCCAACATGCTCACTATCTTGCTGATTGTCACTATGCTTAATGTCTCTTTGATTTCTTTCATGCTTACTGTCACTCTGTTTCTCATCACTAATTTGCTTAGACTCTTCCCTTTGTTCCTCATCATCACTACTCTGCTGCTCTTCAGTTTGTGCCTCATCATCACTAATCTGTTGAGTGCTACTCTGTTCATGTTCATCACTTTGTTCCTCATCATTATTACCTCATTCTTCACTATTTTTTTGACTGTCACTCTGTTTTCTTTCATGAATTTGTTGAGAAATATTGTGTTCCTCATCATTACTGCTTGCTTGAGGACTATTATGTTCCTCATCACCCTCATGCCTGCTTTCATTGGATTCTTCTCTTTCACTATCAATCAAAGGGGATTTTTTCTGTCGAGGGGTGGTCTGACTAGATGAAGGGGAGACATAGTGAGTGGAGAGTGAGGAGGGCATAGGAGATGGGCCATGCGATGAAGATGCAGTGGTGAAATTAGGATGGGAGAGGAAGGATTCCATAGGAACTCCTTTTTGTTCAAGTTGATGGAGGATGAGAATATTTATGGGAGATTGATGAAATAAGCTAGCTTTCACTTGAGCAGGGGGTTTCTTTTGAATAAATGAGGCCATTTTGTCAATTCTTCTGTAGAGGAAGAAAGGGAGATTGAATAGATGGGTCCGATTGAAATGCATCAGCAGTCGGACATGATAGGAATAGACTCGAGAATATCTCCCCTCACATGTGAAGTATTTCATGATGACTTTCATTAGAGGAGGATAGTTGTTTAGTAGGTGAGAAAAAGGGAAGATAGCCTTGCATTCATTTTGATAAGCTGGCTTCAAGAAGGGCTTGTAGTGGTTTAGGTCCAAATAGGCTTGTTTGAACCATTTCTCACCAAGGTAAGGGATCTTGGTTGCCTTTGACAATGATCTAGGAGTGAGCACAAAATAAAGGCCTCCAATGTGAACCTGTTCTCCTTGCAGTCTTAGGGCAAATAGCTATGTTAAGGGAGGGTGATTGGTGACCTCTTGGACTCTTTGGAAAAAATCAAGGCACCCTACCTCATGAAAGCTGAAAAGAACTGAAGGGGAGTCATTTATTTCATGAGTTGTAGTGGGCTCAAACCGGTTATGATACCCCCCTTTGTTGACTTTCTTTGGAGGCATAGTTTTTCATACTTTCCTTCACTCTCTTATCAAAACATGTCTTTTAAATGAACTGAAAATGGATCCCTTCTTCAAGCACTGTATTTCTTTCTTAGCTAGCAAACAAGTTCTTTTTCAATGAAAATAAATTTCCTTCTTAAGAACTGTGTTTTTCCTTGTTACTGAGTAGAAAGACCTTCAAAATAAATGTGTCCTTTTTCTTTAAAAGATTGTGTCCTCTTTCACCTATTCATTTAAAACAAGTCTTGAAGCTGAAAATAGGCCTCCCTTTTCAATAAATTTCTTTTTTGTTTTTTGCTTCTCATTCTGCAAATAGACCTTTTCCAACAAATAGGTCTTCTTGCTCTTTTAAAAATCACTGATTTTCTTCTATTTACTGATTACTGACTTCCTTCTATGTCTTTAAAACATAAAATTAGGTGAAAGAGCATAAATACCTTTTTAGAAATCTCCTTGACTGTATTTGAACAGTTTCTCCTCTACAAAAATTCGGAAATTTGAAATTTTTGAAAGCTTCTTGAGGGGTGCTGAAAACCTTAGCACTGTTCTATGGGCGCCTGGGTGCCTTCTGTACGTCGGGCTAAGTAGACTTGCACGCCGGTAGAGCGTCATGTAGAAGTGGGAAAATGGGTCGTTTAAGGTTGGGTAGAAAGTGGCAAGGGCCCAAGCAAATGGTGACAAAGGCTGTGTGTTGTGGGCAAAGAACCTGGATGAGTAGATGGGCAGAGCACCGTGCAAGATGGGCCATGGGTGTGTGCAAAATATTTAATGTCGGGCGAGGATCCAGGCGCATCGCAACCATCTATAGGCACATCGTGCCTCTTGCATTTATCTTTCGGAGGCCACTACAGGTGCGTAGCGCCTCAACACAAGTGTGTCACGTCTTTGAAATATTGCATGATAATCACCTGAGACATCAAAAACAAAACCTCTTTTTTTTCCAAGTAAATAGTGATAGGGAAAAATACCCTCTGAGGGTTTTATAGTTCTTTGAAATGTTTTGAATTATGACTTTCCCCTCCCTTTTAAATTCTCACCTTTTGCCCTAGTGTTTTGAAAAACAGGGTGACTTATAAAGAAACAATGCCCTATACTTATCTTTTTCAGATAAGCTTGGAGGAGGCATATTTAACACTGTGTTATTTCCCTTTCTTATCAGTTGTTGCATAAGTTCCTTCAGACAGAGCTTAGTCTATCTCAGTTTACCAATCAAATGAGGCCTCTTTATCAACACTTTAGCCCTGGGCTTATTATGTGAAGGAGGCTATACAAACACCATTACCAAAGCTTTGCATGTGCTATGTATTTTGCTTAGATATTTAGGGGAACATGTCATAAAACTGTTTTTAGCCTTGGTTTATCATTGAGTGAACTCTTTCAAACACACTATCTCTCAAATCTGTCCATTACTAACAAATTTTCCCAATCACTGCATTAACACTTGATGATTTTTCAACCCTCTGCTTGATATGAAGGGGGTTATGCAACTGTAACCATTTAGGTCACTCAAAACCACTGATGATCCCTATTCTTATGATGAAAGAGGCCTTCAAACTATGAAACTTCATTCATCTCAACACTGTGCCCTCTATCTGTTTGTTTGAAAAATACAAATAGAAGACAAAAGTGAATCTTTGGCATTTATCATTGATGATATCATTTGAACATACTGTCTTCTTTCTTTATGAGGACCTATCTGTAATGTATATCTCTTTTGCATAACATCACTGTGAAACCTGGGAGAAAACAATGTGATTTGTAAATGGTAAATGCTCACTGTGTGTATTCCTGAAGTAACTCATTTTTTCCGACTGTGCTCTCATAAGGTACAGTGAATTTGTCTTTGTCTGATTTTCAAAGTCCAGATTCCTGGTAAGATATAAGAAGCAACTTTCCTTCTTACACCTTCACTATGATGCCTAACTTTCTTTAAAGCTCTTTCTGTCAAAGACTGTCTTCTTCCTTGAAATAGAGTGATTTGCAGGGCTAGGTCACCTTTTTGAGAGCTCATGAAAAGATGCATTTGGAGTTAAGATGGAGTGCTGAAGATAGACATTACCTAATCCTTTTTGTTCTTTTTTCTTGATGGAGGACCTTTGTCCTTTGGGATTCTTGGATTTGAAACCGGTATGTTTGCTTTCTTTCACTTACTACATTTCATCTGATTCATGATGGTAAAATGTCACAGAATGGTAACCTTATTGAGTTTTCTCTTTCGCTCCCATTTGCACACCATCATCACTCAATACACCCTTGCAGAGATGTAAAAAACAAAAATATATGCTTCTGAACCTTGGAAAGCTTCTTTGGTGTTTCATGGAGACCATGCTTGATCTGATCATCTTTCTTCAGACAGGGAAACTCTTTCTCTTTTCCTGATTTGAACATTTTTTAGCTCTGCTGAAAAGAGACAAAGCAACCATTTAGTGGTGTGTGACCTAAGGATAGACCAGGGTGTTTTTTGTAGTATGAGAAGAAACTGATGGCTGACATGATGATGACAAACATGGTTTTTAGCTTAAGACAGTCTTTCCAAGGAGTTTTCCCTAAAACACCACCACCTAGACCTACAAAATTTGTCACAGCTCTTGAATGACTTCTTAGGCATGAGTAGGTTATCACATGACAAGATGATCAGGGATAGAGGGGTAGACACTTTCTCAAATGTTGGACAGTGGATTATATGAAAAACAAGGGATTTTGATGGTAGAGAGACAAACTTATGACAGCCATAGACAGGGAAGGTTTTTCCGAATTGTGATAGGACTTGAAAAATGAAGACTATTCCCATCACAGGTTGAAAGGGAGGGGTAGGAAGACAAAAAATTGTTTGAGGCTTTTTCAAGATGACAAATTGACAGTTTGAGATTAGCTTCTAGAAAACTCAGCCAAGGAATCTAGTCATCAAAACATGCAAAAAATACTGATGACTAATACTATATATAGGAGTCCATGGGGTCAAAATATAATCCTATTCAACCTAAAAATAATAATTTAAGGTGTTATCACTCATTAAGTTTTGAAACATTTCTTGATAGGGTCATATAGGTCACTCACGAAATGGATAAGGTCTCCTAAGCTATTTCAATGTGGTATAAGAATTTTTTTACATTTTTAGCCTATATTAAGTTTTAGGATCACCTTCATTTATGGAATTTCATGTCAAATCAATCACATATGGTGTTAGTTGTCATTTCCCATGCATTCCAAATCAAAAGGGCATATCTGTCACTTTTTCAGATTTTCATAGAGTTTTACATAGGAAAATAGTAGATTTCTCTACGAAACTATCTAATAGTTTCGTAGTGAATCTGCCAGAGGCTTAACTAATTTTTCTACGAAAATATGTTTTTTAACCTGACTTGTCAGAATTGTATGAGGTGTCATTTCTTAATTAGAGAATTAAGGGTAGAGGTCATTCAAGGTTGTTGTAATAAATTCAAATGTACATAGTCGTGTTTGATGTCATCATTACCTTTTTGGCTTGTATGTGTCATGATTGAAGCTTGAGCTGTCATTTAAACCATAAAAACTTACCTCAATTAGCCTTTGGTCATATTGTGCTTTATCCTTGCATGTGAGTCAATTTATGGAAAGTTTCTTCATCAATCCAAGAAGGTGGCTGGCAAGTTCGAATTTCGTAGGTGTCATCAGCAAGCGAGGTAGTGAAGACTATAAAGAATCCATGGCTGCAAGAAGGAAAACCAATAAGGGTGGTCATTTTCAAAGATATGAGCCCATGGATATGAGTTTACTCAATGAAGACCCTACTGCCATGGAGGTTTTCAGAAGAATTGGTTGCTTGTAATTCTGTCAAAGATTGCAGGGCTTTCGTTTATAGGTTTCAAAGGATTTTTCCACCAACTTCACAGGAACAAATTCAAAGGTTGGAATTCTAAACCTTATAGTGACACTAGAGAGATTATCATCAGCTACAGGAATCCCTAGAGGAAGTGAAGTGTGGTTTAAATTTATCAAATTCACAATGCAGGATTGCAAAGAGTTCATCAAGCAAGAACACAGTGAAATTGATTTGACAAATGCTATCACTAGGAGTTTCATGCAGGAGAATTATGCAAAGTTGTTGATGGTCATTAAAAATTATTTTCCCTGTGAAGGAATATTTCACATGGTTTAATCCTATCATCCTAGACTTCTTCTACATTTTGTAGGTAAGAGATCACTTGAACTGTCTTTCTATTTATACGAAAGTTTATGGAAATGTCAGAGAAAGATCAAATCAAAACAAATGGAAATGAAGCTTCTCTTTTTCATCATGGTCTAATTAAGCTGTTAGTATTAGCGAAATTGAGGAGGTTAGACAGATATTGGACTTATTTCTTATTCATGAGTGGTTATGAAATTGTTTTGGTTACTCCTTAGAAAGCCTCCAAACCTAGAACTACTTCATCACCAGCTATGGCAGAGGAAGTTGAAGAATAATATGGATCACCTCCTGTAGAGCCAGTGGACATGAGAATAATGCACCTGCAAAACAGAAGCAGACAATTAGTAAAACAAGGCAGCAAGAGTGTCATTAGAAGCCAAACATTTGCTAAAGGAAATTTGGAGGATATCCTGCATGCAATTGACATTGAAGAGTCACCCATTGTGCAAGACGAAGACATTAGAGATGGAGGAAGAAAGCTAAAGAAAGGTAATACTACTCAAAAGATAGATTTTGCAATTGATTATGCTACTTTAATTTTTCAACCTAGGAAGTCAATGACCAGACATGCAAGGAAGGTCATGGAAAGAAAAGAGAATGAGAAAATCAATGAAGCTTCCTAGCCAACAAGCATCATAGATTTGTATTCACCAGCAAAGCAGGAACTGTTTATCAAGCAAAGAAATGGCAAAGAGAAAATGATTGAAAAATTAGAAATAGAAACCTTCAAAGAGAAGTTGAAGGAAGAAGGTTAAGGGATATCAGTTTTTAAGTTGGAGACAAAGAAACATAGAGCTGATAAGGTTCAATTTGAACAAATGAGGAAAATATGGGAAGAAAAAGCCACAAGTGTTTCAAAAACCTTGGACAATACATAAAATTTGATGAGATGGACTCAGCCAGTAAGAGGGGAGGTTAAACATGTTAGGAGGATGAAATTGCACTTACAATAAAAAAAGAGAGCATTAAAATACCAAGTGGAAGATATTCAGGAGAAATTGGATTTGAGTCAAATGGAGTTAGAAAATAAAGAACTGAAGATAACAGTGGTAGAAGAGCCCATCAGCCAATTGATTATAAATGAAGTTGAAACACAGCAGGAGTAAAAAATTGAGATGTAATATGTTTGATGAGGTTGATAACATGCATAGAACACAAATTTTGCAGTTGGAGAACAATTTTTGAAGACAATCTTAAACTCATAAAATTTTGGTTTTTCTGACAATTTCGTAGCATACCTCAGGCTTAAGGCCAAAAATGCGCTACATAAATTTATGTAGGTTCATATTTTTCCTTAAAACTCTGTTTTTCAAGTTTCATGAAGGGAGATTGACAGTTTGCAAGGTGTCTTGGCATAATAAAGCTGTTGGAATAGCAAAGGAGATAAAGAGATAGATGGAAAAGCAAGTTTTCATATGCTACTAAAACTCACTACGAAACTGCTTAAACTGCCCTATTTTGCAGCGAGGATATTTTTGAAGAATTTTGAGCATCTCAATAGCACATTTTCCAGCTGGAGATCTACAACATATCAGTGGAACATACCAACAGAGATTCATGGCTCAAAAGGACTGCCACACAACCAACTCACCAGTCAAAACAATGTTTAAAGTGAAGGTCATCCATCCATAAAAAGTAGGATTATGTTCCATAGATCTAGGGGTTTCTTGGGGATGTAAAGTGGTGGTGAGTTATAGTGAATTATCCCTTGAACATGTGACATCAATTATGTAACTTTTTCATTGTTAGGAGAACCAAATGTAATAAATAGGAGATAGAGTCCTATTAGGAGTTCTTTTTCTTTAAGGATAGTTGTCATTTTTCTATTTCACATTAGTGGTTTTAGTTATGATAGGTGTCAGAGTAGAATTCGAAGATCTAGCTAGCTTGGCAGATCTTTTACATTGTAAAGGATGTCTATTTATATACTAAACATCTAAGAACAAAGGGTTGGAGAATATTGCACCAAATTGTTGCTTGTATGTTTTTTTCCATTATTAGTAATATATAGTGACATTCTACTTCTAGACCTAAGATCTCATGAGGTTTTTGATGTGTTATTGCTTTGTATCTTTATGTCTAATCACTTGTAGTGGATTTTATCACTAATTACTCAGAATTCATAATATTATGATCTGAATTCTTTTAGGTATGAAATTACTGTGTTTTTCTTATGTTTTGTGTATGAATTATCTTTGTTAAAAACCTCTATCTGCCTCAGCTTCCATGTGAAGAACCACTATCACTAAGAGTACTAATGTTGATCCCATAGCACAATGGTACAAAGCCTTCATTTTTGAACCTGAAATCATACAAAACCAAGTCACAATTCATAGAGTTAGCCATCTAGTATTATCGTTATTCAAAATCATAAACCCCCCTTTTGGATATCCCTCTCAAACTGAAGAGGCTAATCTTTAGTTAGAACTGGTTTGAAAGAGTTACAGTGAGTTGATTGATGAGTAGACAATCAATATCAATTTGGTGATAACATACGGGAACAAAAATAACAATAATAGGCTTTTATGGGGCACAATAATAACAATATGGGGACTATAGGGGTATAACAATAACAATAATGGGATTTTATGGGGAATAATAATAACAATATGGGGACTACAGGGGTACCACAATAATAATAAGGGGGCTACACTGACAAAAATAAGGGACTATACTTGTAATATAGGGACCTAACATGCCCCTCTCCTTCAAAAAAGTGTTGTCCTCAACACTTGAGTGGTTCTGGATGCTTTTGTATAAAATTCTCATCCTTCCATGTGGAACCTTCAGTGGGTAAGTTCTTCCACTTGATGAGATACTCTGAAATTGATCGATTTCTTAGTTGTCGAGTTGTTGTTTCCGTGACTGCTTCAGGTTCCAATATGATTTTTTTTTCCTCGTCAAGTTCTAGTAATATTTTTTGAAATGGAATTTTTTCACCTATAACTTTGTTTAAGCATGAAACATGGAAAACTAGGTACACTCGAGAAGATGGAGGAAGCTCCAATTTGTATGGCATAGTACCAATATTTTGCAAAACCTTGTAATACAATAGTACTTTGGAAATAACTTATTATCATTCTTATCTTTCTTGAGGGGAATTTTTTTGTATGGTTGTAGCCGTAAAAATATGTAGTCACCTACATCAAAACTTCTCTTGTTGCGGCGTTCATTTTCCTGTTGTTTCATTCGATTATGAGCCAAATTTAGGTTCTCCTTAAGAGTTGGAGAACTTGTTTTTGATTCTCAATGTGATCTTCCAATGCTTGAACCTTACAATTTTCGCTTAAAGATGATGTTATGGATGATGGATGATATCCACAAAGTGCCATAAATGGGGTCATTTTTGTTGCAGTGTGGAAGGAAGTGTTATAAAATCATTCAGCTAGAGGTAACCACTTGACCCATTGTGTTTTTTTATCAAATACAAAGAAATGAAGATATCCTTCTAAACATTTGTTCACTATCTCAGTTTTCCCATCACATTAAGGATGATAAGATGAGCTATGAGCTAGTTGAGTACCCAAACAAGAAAGTAATTTCATCCAAAAATTTCCAATGAAAATGGATCTTTGTCGCTTATAATAATATTTTAGTTTCCATGAAGCTTTTGAATTGTTTCCATAATTCAATAGAAACTCTTCTCACTTCAATGGATGAGATAATGCACAAAATGGTGCATAATTGGTAACTCTATCAACTACCAACATGATGACACTCTTTCCTTCAGACTTAGGTAAAACTATAATAAAATCGATTGAAGCCTCCTCCCAAAACTATCTTAGAATAGATAAATATTGTAGCACACCTGGGGCCTTAATTTTCTCAACCTTATTTTTTTATCAAACCAAAAATTATGCCACAAAATTTTCAATATCCTATTTAAGGCCATCCCAAAAAAAAAATTCTTTAGCCTGAGTAAGTTTTTTAAAATCCCTATGTCCTACTAAGGGAGAGGTGTGCAATTCAAAAAGAATATTTTGTTTTATTTTGGAATTCCTACAAATATATAAGCGATATTTGTAGCATAAGGAATAATTTTTCAAATAAATGTATCAGATGTTTAGGATCTTGCTGCAAATTTTGAATGAGTTTCCACACTTCTTCATCGTTCTTCCATTCCTCCCTTGCTTTGGTTATCCAATTTGGTTGGATAATAGAAATTGAAAAAAACAATGCTTCCACATCCTCATCCTTTCTTGAGAGTGCATCTGCAACAACATTTAGCTTCCCTTTTTCACAGATGATTTCAAATTCATAACCCAACATCTTTTTGACCCATTTTTGTTTCTCTTTTGAATATATTCTTTGTTCCAAAGAGTATTTAATAATATCATGATCAATTTTTACCTTGAAATGTCTTCCCATTAGGTAAGGCCACCATTTATTTAGTGAATGTAGTATTACCAACATTTTCTTCCCATAAATAAACTTTTGTAAATATTTTTCTTTGATTGGATGACTTTCAAAAGCAATTGGTATTCCTTCTTGCATTAAAACAACACCAATAACATTTCCTGAGGCATCACATTCCATAATAAAGGTTTTTGTGAAGTCTAGCGTAGCTAATACTTGTGCTTGGCACATTTCCTCTTTAAGATGTTCAAAGGAGTTAGTTGCTTTAGTAGTCCATGACAATGCATCTTTATTCAATAATGTTGTTAGGTGTTGCTATTCTCCCATAATTCTTAACAAACTTGTGATAATACATTGTTAACCCAAGAAATCCTCGCAACAGCTTTATGGTTGTGGGGAATTTCCATTCCTTAATGGATTTAATTTTGTTAGGGTCTACTTAACACCCTCCCGAGATACAATACGACCCAGATATTCCACGTCTTGTAATGTAAAGAAACATTTGGAGTTTTTTGCATATAACTGTTTCTCCTCCAATAGTGTGAGCATCCTGTCAACATGGTGAACGTGATCCTTCCAAGACCTGTTGTAGATTAGTATATCATCAAAAAATGCTAACACAATTTTCCTAAGGAAGGGTTTAAAAATGGAATTCATCAACCCTTGAAATGTAGAAGGTGCGTTGGTAAGGACAAAAGGCATGACAGAAAATTCATAATGACCCTCATGAGTTCTAAATGTTTTTTAATGAATCTCTTAATTCTTCATTATAATTTCATGATATCCTCAAAAGAGATCCAACTTGGTGAAATAAATTTATCCTTGTAATTCATCCAATAATCCATCAATCATGGGAATGGAAAATTTACCTTTAATACTCAGCTTATTGAGTTCCATATAATCTGAACACATTCACCATGATCCATTCTTCTTATGCACCAATACTACTATATCAGAGAAAGAAATTTGTCTAGGTTGAAATATACCAACCTCTAGCATTTCAGCAATCATACGTTCAATTTCTCTCTTTTGGATGTAAGCATATATGTAAGGTCTGATGTTTGGAGGAACAATTCCTGGAATCAAATGAATAGCATGATCATGATCATGAATCAGTGGGAGTCCTTAGGGAATTTCAAACACCTTGGAATGATTGTCCAATACTTTTTGGAGATCTAGAGAAATAGATTTTTTTGATGTTGGAACTTCTAGTGAGCATAATTGTGCATTTACACCTTGTTGTTCTTTCTTCATAAGATTTTTCATGACATTAGAGCTTATTATCTTTCCTGAATTCCCTATAATACCTCGTAATTCAAATTCCTTTCCTTCTAGAAAAAAATTCAAGAAAGGTTCTTGAAAATGAAAAGTTACCATCCCAAAATATTGGAACCATTGTACTCCTAGTACAACATTAGCACAACCCATTGGAATGGAGAGAATTGGAATATTTAGTACATATTCCCCCATGGTTAGCTTGATATTATGTCACTTTCCAAAGAAATTTATAGTTCCTCTATTTGAAACCATCACTTGACAGTCTGGTGCTAGGTATAGGAAGAAATTAAAATTACTTTGCTACCCTACAATGAGTAAAATTATGGGTACTACCCGAATCAATTAGCAATATTACATTTTTCTTACTGATATTTCCTTCTATCTTGAGAGTTTAAGGAGTGGTAATTCCTTCCAATGCATTAAAGTATATGGTCAGATTCATTTCTTCTTCCGCTAGGGTTGGTTCCTGGTTTATATCCTCTTCTTTTGATGTTTCTTGTTCCATTTCTTCCTCCTCTTCACAATCTACGTAAAATAATTTCTTCTTAGCACACTTATGACCTTTACTGTATTTTCTTTCACAACTGTAGAAAATCCCTTTTACTCTTTTTTCTTCCAATTTTTGTGGTGTCAACCTTGTAAGTTGTGTATGTCTAGGAGTAACAACACTTCCATCTTTATAGTTGTGAGCGGTAGGCTTCCTTTTCGCCATAATTTTTCTTTCATTTTTTCTTGACAACCTAAATGCGTTCTCCAATGAATCAAGTTCCCAAATGTGAACCTCATGTTGGAATTTATCCTTTCAAGTCCCTATGAATACATCAATCCTATGTTCCTATGGCCCATATCAGTTACCCTCATATTCAATTTTTGGATGTCCTTAATGTGCTCCACCATTGAACCTTTTTTTTTTAGATTTATCAATTAGCTAAAGAAGGTGTTGATCTTTGTATTCTCATAATGTGCTATCATTTCCTTCATAAAAATTGACCAAGTGACAATTTTTTTACGAGAGAAAAGCCATTGATACCATACAAATGTATTTTGTTCTAAATATAAAGTTGCAATGCGTACCTTTTTTGTTTTTTGCACATTATGGAGATCAAAATATTGCTCCATATTTAGTACCCATATTACCAGATCCTTGCCATCAAAGTTCCTTATATCAATCTTTGGAATATGGTGGGTCTTAAATCCAACATTAGATTCTATGAAATCATTATTAACATTTATTTTGTTCTCATCATGAGTTTCCTTTACTACCTTTTTTCTATTAGGATTAATTTCATGTATAAAGTTTGTCAAACCTTCCATGCCTACTTTTATATCATTCTTCATGTCTTCCATGTTGCATTTTAAACACTGTTATTGATGAAACGAGAACTATTACCTCAAAACAGGAACTCTAGCCCAAAAAGACTCAAAAAACATTAAAAAACGCTTCAAAAACAAAAAGTGTGTATTCTAGAACGCATTTGGTTTTTTCTCAAGGTCAAATTTCAACATTTTATAAAATTATGCTAAAAACGAAATTGTTTCTTGAAAAAAGGGTTGAAAAACACCCTCAAAACAAAACGAGTCGATGCTGGAATAACAAAAACAAAATTGTGTCACACTTTTGACACATTGTAATAATGGAATTAAAGACAACATATTAGGACATTGAAAAAACGTAAAATTCTAAAAATTTTCATAGATGATGTTAAAGATAAACAAAAACATGTTTGAAGGGCTTATCATTTTGAACAATTTTCATCCATATTGTTAAGCATAAAATATCTTGACTCTAAGTTTTTTTTTTTTTTTTTTTTTTTTTTTTTTTTTTTTTTTTTTTTTTTTTATTTTATTTTTATTTTATTTTACATTTCAGTGAGGCATATAATTTTTAAAATTTTTAAAAGTATCTTAAACCAAATGGTAACAATACATAATATCATGGTAATATCAGTGCATAATCTAAAAATTCAACATTAATTTCTATTTTCTATTTTAGTTTTAATCAAAATATCAACATTGGTACATTCAATATAACATAAATTATTTTTGTAATTCATTGATACAATGTGGATATTCTAAAGAGATGAATTTTTCATAATTAAAACATATAATCCATCAAACATAGAAATTCATCATAACTTCATGAAAAATCATATGGAAGTCAAAATTTTTATTTTGAGTTACCATGCAAACATCAATGGCATAAAAGCATCTTAGACAGTTATTCAAAATCAACCATAGGTTCTGGCACACCATTAGAACCTACATCTTCAGATGAATGACTCAGTGCAGATGAAGATGATCCATATTCTTCTCTTTCATCAACTAGTGCTCCATCTGAGTCAACATGCATGCCCACCGCTTTAGAGTTCAAATATCTTGTAGATATAGGACTACATTTTGCAGAGTCTCATCTCAACAGTAATTGTTCTGGTAGCAATTCCTTCAAAATATTTATGGTATTCAACCGAAGGGTTCCTCTCTTTGTCAAATTGAATTCATACACAAGTATGTCAACGTCTTCCAATTTTAAGACTTCTGTGCGGTGACGATTTATATTTGTGCCCTTTCTTTTTCTGTTTCTGCCAATTTTTTTTTCAACTACCATCTTTGGCTTGTACACACCATTGAAAGGGTGGGTACTTGTGGCATACAAATGTACATCAACAACTGTAATATCTTCATTTTCATTAATGACCTTTATAACCTTGGCAATCCATAATGGATAGCCAAGTGGATCTTCATATGCTAACACTACTATCATTCAACCCTCCTTAACATCCTGCACAGAACCCCTATAAAGGACTTCCATTGCTTCACGTTGTGCACGTGATCTTCTAGAACCAATATATATTTCTCTTTCCTCTACCTGTGGAGAATTAATAATAGCTTGAGACTATTTTTCTTCAATAATGTGTGTTTCTTGATCTTCATTTGGCATATTTTATGGCCAAAGAAAAGGAGTCTTCAAAAGCGTATCCACATTTATTGATCTCGAAATCATATCACTTTGATTACTGAAAAATACTCCCACCAAATTGAATCAGCAACATCGAATTACTCTTATGTATCTCTAATACATATTTTAATTTCCTCCAGAGACTCAGAATAATTTATGTCTCTCTTATGCCTTCGTGCATTATGGAGTTCAGCAACTGATTGTAATAACAATATATTTGATGAAAATATTAGGTGCTCAAGAATGAACTTCAAAAATGATAAACCTGATGATGGCCCCCATTCTACAACAGTTGAATACTTCTTGCCCCATATAAGTGTTATCCCATCAATTTTTTTGATACGAAATTGATGCTGGAAGCTAATGTCGTTAAGTTGTTCAATGCATTTCCCCTCACCATGCGATCCCAAAATAACCCTTCGCATGTCAATAGTTTCTTCCAACACATGAAAAATAGGCTCTAGAATGTATGATTTCTTAATACATTCAATTAATGATGGCAGGCTCCGAACACCTTTCCTCCTCAATGTTACTGAAATACGACTGAACATTTGATCAATATGATCATGAGTATGCCCAACAAGAAGGAAACCAACCTTTATCATTTTAAAAATTCCCAATTCAACAAGCATGTTTAGATACCCAAAAAGAACTTGATTTTTGTTTTCATGACTTGTGTTGACTAATTGTAAATACAAAACTTCAGGGAAAATACTAGACCAATGAGTAACCACATCATGGATTATAGTTATCATCAGATTTTCATCATTCTGAATATTTGGAGTTGTGAAGAAAGCTCTTGGAAACATCTTCTCATTAAATACCATACAACCAACCAAGTGAAGCTGAATGAAATTTTCCTCCTGTAATTTTTTTGGCGTGCAGACGAAATGTGGAAGAAGTATTTTATTTTGGTCCATACCATCAATTATCAAACCCAGATATTTATTTGGATGATCATAATACTTCTTTCAATGTTTATACAAATTTTTCCTTTCACTTTTTTACTGATTGTGATGCTCTTGAAGTTCTTTGACAATGGAACCTGTACATAAAATAAAAGGAACATATGAATACATATAATTTCATAGTTGATAACTATCCAATTTTAAAAAACAATGTTTTGAACGCATACCTCTTTCTGCCCCTTGACATTTATCTCTTTTTTCTTTAAGAGAAGCAGATGTGTTGCAAATCCCCATCCTTGTCTTCTTAGGAATATGAACATTGTTGAATTCGTTTTTCCATAACCTTGTAGAATAAGAATATGTAATAAAATTACCAACTCCTTCAACAACTTCTGCATAATCTCTATATAAGATGAATATTTCTCGTCTCGAGAAATTATATGCAATATGTATTGTGTCTTTATTTGGCATACAATCTCCATGCTTTGAAAAGAAGTCTTTCATCCATGTCTTAGCAGTATTTGCAAACAGCCCAACCTCTCGTTTATAACGTACTTCTAAATAATATGTGGGATCCTTTTCCAGTTTTTCTTGGATTCTTGACAAAAGACAATTACCAATTGAATGCAACATTTTGAAAGCCTTTTTGTAGAGTAATACATTCCCAATATGATAATCATAACCTGCTAGTGTAGATTGCATGCAACCCACGAAATATGAATTTTGCATGCTTTTATTCATTGACATATATCTTTTCCTTTTCTCTGAAACAAAGTTGAAATCCATATGTTTTAACCAATCCCTTTGACAACATTCACTTGAAATCAAATGAACGACAAAACTTTTTTTTGTGAGATATTTTGTCCTCACCCTTGTATAATTGGAATGTTTTGGATTGATATGAAAAGGTCTACTCGTACTCCTAGTTACAATATTTGCTTGCAACGACTCATTAGGGGAATTTTGAGGTCTAAAATGGGCCTCCTAAGGAAATTATAAAATAATAGTGGAAAAAAGAAAATAAGATTTGATGACATCATCAAATTTTAGAGGGAAAAATGAAAAAACTACTTTTTCAACTCATATTTTCAACTTATCTCCCAAAGTTTTTACTCAAATTTCGAGTGGGAGTACTCATTGGATGCGAAATTTAATTTCTCATCCAAGGAGTACCCATGTTGCATACTTTAGATGGGTCCTACTACACGAAAAATGAGAAATACATAAAAAAAACGTGATTACAATCACTTTTTTTTTTATGTATTTATCATTTTTCGTGTAGTAGAGTTCATCGAAAGTATGCAACATGGGTACTCCTTGGATGAGGAATTAAATTTTGCATCCAAAAAGTACTCCCACTCGAAATTTCAGTAAAAATTTTGGGAGACAAGTTGAAAATATGAGTTGAAAAAGTAGTTTTATTATTTTATTATTTTTTAATATTTTTACCCTTTTATTTAAAAAATGGTAAATCATCGCCCATGGTTGACATCATCATCTTGAATCCTATTGGTTGTTATAAAGTTTAATTTTGTTGTACATTTTTCTTAGGAGGCCCATTTTAGACCTCAAAATTCCCCTAATGTCATCATTCCATCATCCTTCGTAGAAGAAGTTTCATCACCATTAGGAAGAATATTATCCCGCTATCATCATTCTCAACATAGTTAAGAAATTCATCAACATCATTGCCTGGAAAATTTTCATTACCATCATTACTTGAAGAAAACATTTCACAATAATTATCTGCACTTTTGTAACCCCGAATTAGACAAAATTCTTCACCATCTTCATCCATGCTTTCAAATTCTTCCCTGAGAGGATTTAATTCTTCATCACCATGAGTGTATTTGAAACAATCACTTAGAGAAAATTCATTATTCAGATCTGTGCCTCTAAAATTATCATTTTCAAGAAACTCTTCATCCTCCCCTTCCTCAGTGGTGCTCTCATAATCCTTGGGATTAGGCCTAAGTGGAAGATTTGAATCTGTATTCACTAGAATTTCTTCATCCCTCCCCTCCCATTCCTCACTGGTGCTCTCATAATACTTAGGATTAGGAATAACAAGATGCCTTGAATCTATATTTATTGGAAATTATTCATACCCCCCTTCATCAGTGGTGATCTTATAATCATTAGAATTAGGATGAAGTGAACAATTTCAAATTTGGAAATTCATCCCCCTCTTCATCAGTGGTGTTGGCATAATCCTTAGGATTAGGACGAAGTGGATATTTTCATGTTGCAAATTCTTCATTCCCCTCTTCATCAGTGGTGCTGGCATAATCCTTAGGATTAGAAAGAACTGCATATTTTGAATCTGCAAATTCTTCATTCCCCTCTTCATCTGTGGTGCTCACATAATCCTTAGGATTATGATCAAGTGGATATTTTGACCCTGGAATTTTTTCATCCCCCTATTCATCAGTGGTTCTCGCATAATCCTTAGGATTTGGACGGAGTGTATATTTTGAGGCTACAAATTTTTAATTTCCCTCTTCATCAATGTTGCTGGCATAATCCCTAGGATTGGGATGAAGTGGATTTTTTGACTCTGGAATTTTATCATTCCCCTCTTCATCAGTGGTGTTGGCATAATCCTTACGATTAGGATGAAGTGGATATTTTGACTCTGTAATATTTTCATCCCGCTCTTCATCAGTGGTGCTCGCATAATCCTTAGGATTAGGACACAGTGGATATTTTGATGTTGTGAATTATTCATTCCCCTATTCATCAGTGGTGCTGGCATAATCCTTAGGATTAGGACGAAGTGGAAATTTTTACTCTGGAAATTCTTTATTCCCCTCTTCATCAGTGGTGCTAGCATAATCCTTAGGATTAGGAAGAAGTGGATATTTTGACTCTTCAAATTCTTCATTCCCCTCTTCATCTGCAGTGATCGAATAATCCTTACGATTAGGATGAAGTGGATATTCTTCATCTCCCCCTTCATTAGTGGCGCCCTCATAATCCTTAGGATTAGGAAAAAGTGATAATTTTTACTCTGGAAATTCTTCATCATTCCCTTCACCATTGTTGCTTTCATAATCCTTAGGATTAAGAGTAAGTGGAATAACTAACTCTCGATTTATAGAAATTTCTTTTTGTTGCGCCTCATCAATTATGTTCTCATCATACTTCGAATTATGACCCAGTCAATTTTTTGACTCTCTATTCATGGTGAATGAACTCATGTTATATTCATCAATTTGAATAGAGTTGTTGCGTGAAGAAGATTTTGATGTTGTACAAAGAAAAAATTTTCCATTAGAAGAACCCATGGCTTTCAACAAGAATATGTTGAATGATACAAGTGCCTCTCCCAATTACAATATATAGCTTAAAGACCGAAAATTTCCCCCAAAATTTCCTCCCCAAAAAATTTCGCAAAAAACTTTCCCTCCAAATTTTTTGTTTCAAATATTTCGTACAAAATATTCGTCAAAAAATGTATTTAAAAACATTTTAATAAACTGTTTGAGTTGAAATATTTTACCGATATTTCTATTCAAAATATCCAGAAAATATTCCTATCATGCATGCCTTCTAAACTAAAATAATGTTGTTACTTTAATGGTTTAACATTGACCACATGTAAATATTAACTATAATATTACTATAATAACTACATGCAAATATTAACTATTTTAACTATAATATTAACTATAAGTAACTACATGTAAATAATTTATATTTTAAATTTTAATCCCAGATTATATTTGAATGATTTAACATTGAGTACATGTAAATATTAACTAAAATATTAACTATGATAACTACATGCAAATATTAACTATTTTAACTATAATTAACTACATGTAAATATTTTAAATTTTAAATTTTAATCCCAGATTATATTTGAATGATTTAGCATTGAGTACATGTAAATATTAAGTAAAATATCAACTATGATAAATACATGCAAATATTAAGTATTTTAACTATAATATTAACTATAATTAACTAAATGTAATATTTTAAATTGTAAATTTTAATCCCACATTCGTTAAACAGTAAACCAATCACACAATATTAATTATATAATAAGAATCATTGTTTCTATTCATCACATCACATCAAGTTTTCTGGTTTTTGTTGGAGCAATTTTTTCGAGATGTTGCATTGACATTGGTAACTTCGTGGAGGCATTGCATTCGCATTGGAGGTATTGTGTTTCTATTGGTAATTTTGTGGAGGTGTTGTGTTCGCATTGGTGGCAGGAGTTTTTTGCATTTCAAAGGTTAGTTTCCTTTTATTATGTCTATTTAAAGATGATTTTGGGCAAAATCTATTTTTTCTATGTTTTTTGTGTTCAAAAACTATTTTTTTAAGATTTTTAGGTTCAAAAACCATAATTTTTTTATATTTTTTTAGTGAAGAAAATAGAAAAAAGAAGCTCAAATTTTTAGGGTTTTTAGGACAAAAATTTAGAATTTTTATTTTTTATTTTTTAGGGCTTATAGGTTCAGCTAGACAGAAAAAACAGTAAAACGACCATGCACATAAAAAAAATATATATATATATTTATTCTATTTTTATTTTTTCTCAAATTGCAACTCAAAAAATTGATAAGAGAAATTTATTTTTTATTTTTATTTCTTAACATGAAAAATTATTTTTAGAAATATTATGAAATATTTTATTTTATTGTATTTAAAGGAGAATATATAGTTTTAGTTTATATTAGAACTATTTGTTTTTTTATTATAAATATATTGGTGGTTTCATTGTCTAAATTGTTTTTTTTTTGACAATTTTTTTATTTTATATTTTATTTTTATTTTTTTAAATTTTAAATCTTATTTTTAATTGTAAGTTATAATTTAAATTTGTTTATGTTTATATATATATATATATATATATATTAGAGTATTATATTTTTTTTTTTTTAATTATAACTGTTTTTGTTTTAAAAAAATAAAAAATTAAAATTAAAATTTTCATATATTTATTTGTTTATATTTTAAAACATATTTTTTTATTTTTTATTGTCTTTTTATATTTTAAATTATAATTGTTTTAGTTTTAAAAAAATAAAACTTAAAAATTAAATTTACCATATATATTGTTGGTTTATATTTTAAAACATATTTGTTATTTTTTTTTATTGTTTTGTTATATATTATATTTTCAATTTTTTATTTTTTTTATTTTTTTTTTATTTTTTATATAATATCTTTTTTTATTGAATAGTTTTTATTTTTATTTTTATTAAACATTGCTTTTTTTTTATGATAGTTTTAGTTTAAAAAATAAAATAAAAATTAAATTTGTTATATAGTTTTTATTTTTTGTATTTAAAAAATAGAAATTAATATCTATATATATATATATATATATATATATATATATATATATATATATATATATATATATATATATATATATATATATATATATATATTTCCACCCATCGGGGGCTAAAGGCCGGTTGGGCAGCTCTCCACGACACCGCCTGGCAGGCCTCTAGCTTGCGATTAGGTGGAGGTCGATTCTAGGAATCGACCGCCGCCTAACAAGGGGCCGGAGGCGGGCCGAGCCTTGCCATGGAGGGCTGCCCACACGGCCTCCATCGACCTCCACCCCCAGTTGGGCAGCCCTCCACGGCGCCACCCGGCCGGCCTCCGACCCATGGCAGGCGCGAAAACAAACTTTTTATTTTTAAATTAAATATAAAATAAACTTTATTAAAAAATTGAATTTTTTATTTTTATTTTTATTTTTAAATTTAAATAGAAAATAAAATTTATAAAAAAAATAATTTTTAAATTTTTTTTTTTTATATATAAAATATAATTTTTTTGTTTTGAAATATTAAATACCAAGTTTTAAAATTTTTTAAAATATATATAATGTTTTATATTAAAGTTTTAATTTTATTTTTTAAATATTTTTTTTTAATATTTTTTTGTGAGTCAGAGGAATCAGAAATATCAAACAGTTTTTACACAGGAGACTTGGGGTCAAACACCCTGGCTACCACTATAACCTCTCAGGGACCGTCCAACCTGCAAGGACAGTATCCAGATAAGACGAGGCTCGAACTCGTGACCTGCTACATAGCACGAACGCCTTAACAGTGCGTCCACTGGCCACTAGACCATGCCTCTGCGGGCAAATATATAATTTTAATATTGATATAATATAAAGTTTTAATTTTAAAATTTAAAATTTATTTTATATTTAAAATATTTAAAATTTAATAAATAATGTATATTTGAATATTGTAAAATAAAATTTTAAAATTATAAAATGAAATTTTAAAATATAATAAAACATTATAAGTTTTAAATTTAAATTTAAATTTTAACATATATGATTTAATTAAATTCATTATATTTAAAATTTTAAAATATAATTTATTAAGTGTATATTTAATAAAATAACACAATTAAAATTAAAACCAAAAATTAATATTCTTTTTTTTAATAAACTCTTTAGCTTAAAAAAAAAATTAATTTTAATAGTAAATATTTTGTGTTTTTTTTTACATATTAAACAAAAACTTAACATTGAAAATATTGTTTATTTTTTTTAAAATGTTTTATACAATTTAAAACAAATTTTAATTTTTTTATAAAATGTATTAAAAAAATATTATATAGATATATATACATATATCTAAATATGATTTTTAATATTTTGTTTTTAAATGAAATTTTTTTATAGTTAATTTTATTAGTTTAATTTCAATTTATATTGGAAAAATAAAATTAAAAAAATTTATTAACTATTTTTTCATTAACATATATATATATATATATATATATATATATATATATATATATATATATATATATATATATATATATATATATATATATATATATATATATGTTTCTTTTTATGAGGAAAATGGCATCAAAAAATATTTTTGTGAATGTTTTTGCACCTAGGGCAGAAACTCCCAAATCTAAAGTTGCAGCTCGACGCACTATAGATACAACTCTCAAATCTAAAGTTGCAGTTGGACGCACTATGGATACTGCTGGATGCAATAAGGACATTGTTTCACACACTAATAAAAGTCAAGCAAGTGGCCCACCAGGTTCATTAAAGCTTATTTATGATTGGAAGAACACCGAGGAAATGGATAAAACTGATTTTCCATGGTATCATGAATATAATAAAAGCAAGGCTGATATACATATCTATCTAGTATGTGGTATGATTGACTTAAATGAACCATATGATGTGATGGGAAGAGTACGAGACATATGTATGGTCCCAAATACACACACTATTTATGTTCTTGCAAGGAAGGCTAATAAACGTGACAAGGTTAGATATCATCTATCAAAGGCCAAGTATGACACAAATGAAATATCTACAATTTTTTCTAAAGAAAACTCAAGAAAAAATGCAAATAACATTGTAAGTATGCTTATTTTTATTTCCGCTATGCATTATTGTAAGGATCATTCAATTTTTTATAAATTATTGATCATTGACATGTTTTATTTTGTTTCATAGAATTTTGTTCCAAGTCTTTACAACATGTTTGAAGGTATTTATTATATGGAGAAAAATGCTATGAATGTGATCAACACTTTCCACACAGATAAAGCATAGGAAATGAGATTGAAGCAAAGATCAATAGCTCGTGACATTGCAATAGTACAAAGAGGGGATCAACCAAGAGTCACTAAGGTGGGTCAATTTGGTAAACCTAAACATGTTCCTTTTGAAGATGTGGAACATGAAACTGAAAATTATGATAGAATTAGTGAGGAGGAGATTAGAACTGTTATACAAAAGGAGAAAAGAATTCAGACACCAAAAAGAAAAATGGCCAAAGATGTCTCTCTTTTACCTGATGATGAAGAGATTGTTTATAAAAGAATTGATATGTTAACCAATAAGAATAGGAAATCAAATATTCGTCAACTTGTAAAAGTCATGAGAAATAGTGAAGAACAATCTGAAAGGTCTAATGGAAGCAGAGAAATCATAACACCAGGTGTTGAGTTAAAGGATGGAATTATTAAAACAAAACACAATTCTATTCGATATGAGTTGAGGAAGAATAAATTGATTCTTGGTGGAAAAACATTTGAGCTTAATGTCAACCAATTTTACAGGCCAGATGAAGGACAATCTCAATATCAAATTAGAAAGGCCCATCACCTACATGTACATAATCTAAAAACATTGTTCAGGTTCAATCCATATGTGTATGTGGTGGATTATGTGGTTCTTGTTGATCTACGTCAAGTTCCCAACAAATAGGAATTTGAGAAGACAAAATGTTTTGATTATAAATATTATATAATTGGAGGGAACTAGTCGGTAGAGGCTAAATGATAGTTGATTGAGGAATATCCCAATAACTATATTTTTTCAAACAGTGAAATGCATCATTTACGTTGGCTTAACAAAAATAGAATCAAAGTTATTGGCATGGGATCATAATGCAGATAATGAGTATAGAATGAAAATGACTTTCATCCAAAGGGTCAGATTTAATCATAATGAATTCATAGAAAAATGTGGTGGGGATAAGACACAAGTTAGTCTAACATTTTGAAAGGAATGTTGAATGGAAATAGGTTATCAAATTGATGAAAAAATCAAAGCAAAAGATGGAAAAATGCATTCAAATATATTCAGAAGCATGGATAACATTTTTCAGTTGGAATTTAGAACTAGAAAGATATGGGATTTGATTGATGAGATTTTTGAGCGGTGGGAGAATATTTCCATAAAAAATCAAAAGGTTAAAAAGAGTAAACCCATAATATGTACCAACAGTAAGACAGGTCCTGAAATGAAGCAACTTCCAGAGGATATCACTATCACACGTTGGAGAGCAATGCAAGGTGTTAAGGATGAGAAACTAGTCAAATCAGTACTAGCCCGTGTGAAGTCGGGTGAATTATCAATGGAAGAAATGTGTGCAGAATTTCAAAAGTAAGTTTCTTGAATTATTTCTTATTTTCCTTTCATTATAATTTTCTTTTAAATAAAACATAATGATGTTGGTAGAATTTGTTATACATGTCACTATATTAACAATTTTAAAATGATTTATTCAGTCATAATTTTTTTATGAAAATACAAAAACACATGGTTAAAATGTTGAATCAAGACAGTTGGGATGATGTTGTGCGCCACTACCCAGAAGCAAGTTCTACAACAACACTTAAAGATTTTTATATTGCATTCAATAAGGTATGTTGATTTATACATTCATTTTATTCATATTTAAACTATTTTTATTTTATTACTTATACATATATATTTTTATGTCATTAAAGATGTCGAAGAAGGATGGAAATGGAGTACCAGATACTTTCAAAAGCTTTATTGAAAAAATTAAGATGGAGAACATGAGAAGGAAGCATCTTATGAATGTTGAACTAGATCCTACTCTTAATCATTACATTTGGAATGGGCTCGACAGTGTCCAATATCAAATAATACAAGGTGATTGTGAAGACATTGCATCACTAATACCTAAAAGGGAATATGGCCTAGTTATTGCAAATATTCCTCATGGTTTCAATTTCCCAGACATTGAATATGATAGAGAACCATATACTTATCAAGCTTTTAGTAAAGTGGTTACGGGTTTTCAAGAAGTGACAACATCACCACTTTGGTGATTTGTGACATTTCATTCAGACACACAGTTTCCAATGTTATTAACAAGCTTCAAGGGTAAATCAAACTCAAGGATGCAACTTACATGGTAAGATTTTGAAATTGTATGTTTGATTCCTCCTAAATTTTTTTATTCATGTAAAATTTAATTGAACTTTTACTATGTTATGTTACAGGCAAAAGTCAAATATTGTTTCTTCCGAAGATAAGCCTATTATAAATGATTGTGAGTTCATCCATGTTGAATGTTGGACAAAAGAGGATAGCTATAAGCATATTATTATGAATCGAGTAGATGGGAAGAGTCATAGTCAAGTATTGGTTTATGATGCAGTGGTAAGAAAACTAACATATGAGGATAAAGATGCAAAAGGAGATATAGTTAACATTTATAAAAAACCACAAGAATTGATTAACTATCTTATAGATCTATGTTCAAATGAAGGAGAATGGGTTTTGGATTTATTCTCAGGTTCAGGTAAGTTTTATTATACAAATTTAAATTTAAATATTTTATTTTTTACTTTTTATGTCTTCATACTAATTTTATTACTTATTTCTTTTGTACTTGATGATTAGGTAAAACAATAGCATGTTGCCTACTAAAAGGAATAAATTGCATTACCATTGAGAAAGACTCAGTGCAATGCAAATTTATTCAACAAAGAATTAGCGCTCTTGAATTCCTTCTAGATGTGAAGCAAGAAGTTGGTTTGAGGAAAGGGGATTTTAATGAATCACGTGTGGCAAAAAAAGAAAAGGAACCTCAACCACCATTATATGGAATGATTGGAAATGGACACTTTGGAAGATTTGCAGACATGAAAGATCCATTAGAAGATGACAATGACCAAAATGAAGTAGAAAATGTTGCGGAAGAAGCCATCAATGATGTTATAGATGATGTTGAACATGTATTAGTTGATATTGTTGATGATATTTAAGTTATGCTTGCAAAAAAAACTCATTTTTGAGATCTATTAATCAGTTTTACTTGTAATGTTTCGACTTTGATATTTTATGAGAATAATCCTTATTTTTTGCAAAAAACATATGATTACTATTATTTCTTGACATAAAATTCAATAAAAATGCTATTTTCTTACGTTTTTTTGTTAAGATTTTCCCAAAAGAAAAAAGTTTATTTAACATGTTTGTTTTAACAAAAAGTCTCTAAAAGTGTATTTTTTTTCATTCTATTTATATTGAAAAATTTGTATTTTTTTGTCACATGGTTCAAAATATTGGGTTTTTAGTGAAAATTAGTTGATGTGCATTGAAAAATTAATTAACAATACATAAACATGTATAAAATATAAACTTTATAATATTGAACCTTTTTCCATTTTTTATCTATGTGAAAAAGTGAAGATATCATTACAAATTTTTATTTAAAAATATATATATATTTTTATTTAAAATATATATATATATTTTTATTTTTAAAACACAAGTACATAAATGCACTTAAAAATAAACATCTCACGGAAGAAGAAGACATTAGAAAATGTATAGTGTCAAAATCAATCCTCTAAAAAAACGTTGTTGATGATACACCACCACTATTCAAAATTGACATAAAAATCATCACATAAAAAAAAAAAAAAAAATTGAAGTGCCAAAAACATGCTCCAGATTTTTTTCTTTTATTTTGCATCACCACTTTTCAAAATCAGGTGTTTTTCTTGCTACCTCAAAAACTAGGTACTAGTGCAGTTACCTATTTCATTGGTAACAATGTTTTTAGTTTTATTCAATACCATCAATCTTAGCATCCATGCCATCCATCTTAGCTTCGAAGCTATCCATATTAGCTTCCATTCCACTATTCAGACCATCCATTTTAGCTTCCATGCCTTTCTTCAAACCATCCATCATAGCCTCCATTTAATTTTTGGTTACTTTTTGTGAGAGAAAAAATTGTTGCCCTTGGTCTCATAATTTTGATATGTCATGTTGCACTTCTTCCTCTTCACGATTCATAGTAGAGCCTTATGATGTCTTAATGGGTGTTGAATTATTTTTAGGAGGAATTTTAGAACCAAATATTGATATCTATTCTTCAATATGCCCTTGGAATCACTTCAAACGGATTTTTCAAACATGACTTATGCAATTTTAAAAAAAAATACAGATTTTTTTCTTGTTTTTGAGGAGCTAGATATTGAAACTGATGTATCTATGTAATTTCAGATCCCAAATATTTTATCATCAATCCTATATTCTACCTATGAGTCTTATTTATAGTACCATAGGTCTTACTTGATTTGGATTCTTTGAGAAAATGTTATTCCCAATCTCCCACAATGACCTAATTATGGACTAGTTCAGTAGAGAGAACTTGTATGGAATTCCATGTGTCACTGTTTCCTCCTTCAGATTTAGAGTGATACAAAATAAAATATAATATATGCATTTTTTTCCACCTTTTACAAAATTCCAATCCGATGCACAGAGAGATAGTTTTGATGATTTTCCCAAGGTCACCTCTTTGAGATGAAATTAGGGAGCCTAGACAAACCCTAAGTTCCATAGATCATATCTCTGAAACTATGGTGAAGCGAGATCATAAATGTTTACAGGAAGTTCCTCAGAATTTCGGCGCAAATGAGTTTTGTTTTTAACTTTTGAACCTTCGTAGAAACAAATTTATAGCGAAAATTCCACGATGACTTGTTTGAAACAGACAAATATTAGAATAAAAAACACCAATACCAAATTTTATGAAACTTGCTCACAAAATAGAAGAAGAGATATATCGATGACTTAGAAATCAACCTCTTCAAGGGGGAAACATCCTTTACATTACATAAATGAAAATTTCTTGGGTGATAAAAATGGAAAAACCTCCTTTCTATATATAGGAGTCTATGGGGTCACAATATAATCCTAGTCAACCTAACAAGAATAACGTAAGGGCAGAACAATAACAATAGTGGGATTTAATGGGGCATAATAATAAAAATATGGGGACTAGAGGGGTACAACAATAACAATAAGGGGACTAAAATAACAAAAATACGGGACTACACTAGTAATATAAGGACCTAACACAAAGACTATATGGGACAAGATCATCCAAAGTTATGAAGGTGACACCAAGTTAAAAAATGTCAAACTTCAAACACTTATAATTCAATATGAAACTCTCAAAATGCATAATTATGAAATTATTGAAATTTTATTTCTTAGAGTAGATGAGATTGTGAATTCTATTAGAAATCTTGGTGATGAAATAAAAAAACATTACTGGTTGAAAAAATCTTAAGATCTCTAACACCAAAATTTGATTCAAAAGTATCTGGCATTGAAGAAATGAAAGATTTGAAGAATATTATTATTTAATAACTTCATGGGATTTTAAGATCCTATGAAATGATAAAAAGGGTCCCCTCGGATATTAGAGAAGCTTCATTCAAAGCTACTTCTAAAGGAAAGTAAAAGGAGTAGCTCAAGGAATTAGGTTATGTATCAGATGAAGAAGAGGAAAATTTCATAAAGAAACTCCAAGCAGGTGTTGGAAGGTTTAGAGGTGATATTCATTTCAAATGTTTTACTTTTGGAAGAGTTGGTCATTATGTTGATAAATTCCCTTATAGAGAAAACCATGATAAGTGAAATGATGCTACAAAAATTAATGTTAGAAGAAGGTTTGAAAACAAGAAAAATTTATATACACATGAAGATAGTGATGGTCTTTCAAAGGGTGAATAAGGTGAGTCTCATCAATAATATCAATTACCTATGGAATTTACAGATAACTATGTTGATGAGTCCATTGATGTCTTTTTATATGACCTAGAAGAAAAGGATAATATCATTGAAGAAACAACTCAGCTGAAAATTCATCTAGAAGAAGGTAAATTAGTATAAAAAGCTCTAAAGAAACAGATTATATTAATGGAGATGCATAATGAAAAGTTAGAATTATAAATCGTACATCTAAGAAAGGAATTTGAGAAAACAAAAGGTCTAAATCTTATATTTTTTAAAGGTTCTCAAACCCCGGAAGAAATAATCAAAGAATAATTCTCTCCTCTAATAAAAGTAGGTCTTGGATATAATGGAGAATCATAAAAATATTCTAAAACAGGTACAAGAAGTTATCTTAATGCAATAAAGGGAATCATTCAACTAAGTTCTAGCTCTCGGAAAAGGAATAGGGGATAAAATTTCTCTCAGACAAATCCTCCTTACCACAACAAAATAGAAACTACACAAAAAGATACTATACTCCCAAAAATTTCTACTTCAATGGTCAATGTTTCACTTGTCACAAATTTGGTCATAAGGTTGCTCAATGTGTTTCTTATAGAACTATCATGACTAGAGAAGCAAGAAAACAAAATAATGAGATTGGATCAAATAAATACTCCTACAACACCTTCTCACCTCTCCAAGATGAAACAAAATGTTCCTTATGAAATAACTTTGAGCATAGAGAAACTGAATGCAGAATCAAAATGAGACCAACTCTTCATAATGGAAAAAATGCAACAACATACCAGGTATAGAAAAATAAAACCATAGAATCTAAAATTTGTGGTTTGGGTTTGTATGTTGAAGATCAATAAAATTTGTGGTATATTTCCAGTGGATGCTCAAGGAATATGACAGGTTAAAAAGATAAGTTTATGTCCTTTAATGAGATAAAGAAAGAAAAAAAATGTAACCTTTGGAAATAGTTCACCTACTGTTATCAAAGGAAAAGGAACTGTTTTGGTGAAAGAAAAGGTTAAATTTGGAATTTTTTTGTTTGTTGATGGATTAAATAATAAATTGTTGAATGTTAGTCAAATGTGTGACCAAGGGAATGAATTTTTTTTCAAATCAAATAATTGTGTGGTTCATAATCTCGATATAGGTAAGATCACAATAAAGGTAAAAAGAACTACAGGTAATGTCCATGTTTTGGAAGGTGGTCTAGAAAATTGTTACTTGAGAAAATAAGAATAAATATGGTGTTGGCATATAATATTGGGACACCTAACCTTTAGTCAATTACATAAGTCAATCAGAATGGGAGCAGTTCATGCCTTTCCTAACAATTCTCTACCTGAAAGTACCATATGCGAATCATGCCAATTTGGTAATAAAACTAGGGTGTAGTTTAATACCAAGGAATTTACTTCAGGTAAGCTACTTGAACTTATTCATACTGATCTATGTGATCATATGAAAAATAATTCTCCTTGAGGTGAACAATACTTCACATTATTCATTAATGATTTTACTGCAATGTGTTAGATTAGCTCATTAAAACATAAATATGAAGCATCTGATAAAATTAAAGACTTCAAAGCTCCAATAGAGAATGAGTTAGATTTGAAAATCATATGTCTTAGATTTGATTGAGGAGGAAAATTTATATCAGATGATTTTTTTGACTTTTTTGAACAACATGGCATCAAGAGGCAGTTATATATAGCTAAAACTCCTCAACAAAACAAAGTGGCAGAAATAATGAATATAACAGTCTAATAAATGGAGCACGCCATTCTTCAATAATCTGCAACACCTCATACCTTCTGGGGAGAAGCATCACATACAGCCATGAATATCCTCAACAAATCTCATATTCGTGCAAAAAGTGATAAAACACCTCATGAATTGTTGTTCGGTAAGCCTCCAAATATTAATAATTTTAGATTATTTGGAAGAAAATCTTACATATAGAATAATTATTATAAAATTGGAAAGTTGAAGCTAGAGATGATGAAGCAATTCTCCTTGGCTAATCCTCTAGAAGAAAAGGATATAAATGCTACAATAAAATACTTCAAAAGATTGTTTAATGCCTTGATGTTGTGATTGATGAAGCATCCACAATTATTAAATATTAAGCAACAGAAGATCAAAAATGCATTTCGACAACAAGCCAAAATAATGTAGGAGAGGGAATCAATGAGGCATCAGAAGAAGGAATCGAGAGCACAGAAGTATCATAAAAGACTCCTTCAAAGTATGTTCGTAAAAATCATGTGAAATCTCAAATTCTAGATGAAAATGAAGTGAGAGTACAAAGTAGAAGAACTCTTATTGCGACTTCCAGTTATCTAGCTTTATTATCCACAGTTGAACCTCAACATCTGAATAATCTAGCGAAGACAAAAATTGGGTTAAGGGGATGGATGAAGAACTTGATCAAATAGAGAGGAACCATACATCAGAAATAGTATCAATACCTCATGAAAAAAATGTTATTGGGACAAAATGGGTCTTAAAAAAAAAACTAAATGAAAATGGATAACTAATTAGAAACAAAGAAAGACTCGTATGTAAAAGCTATGCTCAATAAGAAGGAATTGACTTTGAAGAAACATTTGTGCCTATAGACAAACTTTAATTCATAAGAATGTTCCTTGCATTTTTAAGATTTCATAATTTTAAAGTTTATCAGATGGATTTTAAATCTACATTTCTAAATGGGGACCTAGAAGAAGAATTTTATATTGAACAACCTGAAGGGTTCATCTTAGTAAATGAAAAAAATATTGTTTGCAAACTCAATAAGGAATTATATGGGCTAAAACAAGCTCCTCGTGCATGGTATTATCATCTCGACGTGCATCTTGAACAAAAATGTTTCACTAAGGGGTCTACATATATAAGTATATATATAGAGATGGATTTTTTCAACTTTTAATAGGTGTGGTTTATGTATATGGCATCATATTTGGAAGTAATGAAGAATCTATGAGCCAAATATTTGCTTCAGTCATGCAGCAAGAATTTGAAATGTTCTTACTTGGTGAACTAACATACTTTCTTGGTCTTCAAGTTAAACAAGAAAAAAATGGTATCTTTCTCTCGTAGACTAAGTACCTCAAGCATATTCTGAAGAAATATGGAGTGGAAGAGTGAAATCATGTATGCACACCAAAGGTAACACGATGTACTCTCAATTCTCATGATGATTCTCCCTTATCAAACTAGCCAGAATAGAGATCTATGATCGAGAAATTTATCTACCTTACATGCACAAAACCATACATCGTGCATGTAATTGGTATTTGTGTACAATTTCAAGAAAATCCTAAGGAGATTGATCTCCATCCAGTAAAAATAATATTCAATTACTTATAAGGAACTCAAGATTATAGTCTATGGTATCCCAAAGATGAATATTTTTCTCTTCATGCTTACACATATGCATATTGGGTAGTTAATGTTGTTGATTGGAAAATTAATAGTGGAGGAGAATTCTATTTGGGACCCCGCTTGGTATCATAGTTCAAAAAAAAGAAAAGCTCTATTTATTTATCGACTGCTAAGGAAAAATATGGTGTTGTTGCATCTTGTTGCACACAACTTTTCTAGATTATGCAAAGATTAAATGGTATTCAATTAAATTTTTATCAACCTATACCCATTCTATTTGATAATACTAGTGCCATAATTATTTCTAAAAATCTTTTCATGCACTAAAAAACAAGAATATTCCAATCAAATATCACTTTCTGAGAGAACATGTACATGGAAAAAGGGTCAAACTGGAGTATGTTCCCTCAAAGGAGAAAGTTCCAAATATATTTACAAATCCTCTTCCATTGGATTCCTTTTAATATCCTGGACAAAAAGTGGGAATGGTCTCTTCTTCATCACTTCATTAATTATTTTTACAGATCTTTCAATTTTAGGGGGAACAATATATATTTCATCTTGATTATGATCCCCATGGTTTTTTTGGTATTCATGTTGACTATATTACTGATAGTACATATGATGTAGTAACAGTGAACAGGTACATACAATACAGGCTCAAGGGGAGTTGTGGTTATGAAAAATTGAAACATTTTTCTTTTTGTACATGAATATTATGCAAGACAATCAAGTATATATGTGAGTTATAATATAGACATTCACATATGTTTCTCTATGATGAAGAAAAATTGGGACAGAATCAAGGAAATCCTATCTGATATAATTCAGATAGTTATTATTTGACGCTCTAGTTCGGATGTTTATTGATTTCGCTCTATTGTTGCTCATATGCTACTTAGAAGTGTTGGCACGGGTTCAGGGGGAGCATTTGATATGCTTCAATTAGTGCATTGTTGGAATTATTATTTCTTTTCTGGTATGATGGTTTTCATGATAAGTATATATCATGGACGATGTTGTTGAAGACATATATGTTGTTGAATTTTTTGTTTTCAAGGCTTAATTCTTATGGTGTAGATCCTATATGGTGTATGAAAGTTGCTGATGTCTATCATGGTCTTATTGTGGTCTTTGGTTTTGGTCATAAATGTATCTTGTGTAAAAGTCACATAAAGATCCATTATGTAATATTTTATCATCAATAACAATAGGTTGGTCATAAAGGTCATTTTGAGTTAGGACAAGTAGGTTGATCAAATAAATTCATGAAAATTTTTAAAATTCCATGAATATTATTTAGTTTTATAGGGTCCAAGGTATTTTTGTGTTGTTTAATTAAGGTCTTATCATAATCCAATTTCAAAAAATCACATACATAAGGTCAAATAATTTATTTTTGACATTTCTCACCTTTTACTTGAGTCCGCAGCGATTTTTGTGCAAATTGGATGATATTCGCTACAGACTCACATGACAATTCTCTAGCGAATTTGCTAACTTTATAATAGAATTCGCTACGAACTCTTGTTTTTTTGAAATGTTTAAGGGATTGATGAGTTGTTATTTTGTGAGAGGTTCGGCGTCAAGTTTCCATCACATGCTTACCTATTATGAATCATAGTTTAATGTGTGTCACACTTGGTCATCATCACCACCACATGATTTCGTTTTACCTCCACTTTTTATTTTTCTTAATTTAACCTTCATGCATTTGAGACTAATCACTTACATTGTCATCCCTATAAGCTGCTTCTGCCACCATTTCTTGTTTTTTTTTCGATCCAACTGTTTTCATAGGTTTTTTCCCAATTCTATCCACAAAAAAATTGTTATCAAAGGTTATCTTCTGCAGATTTCAATTTTCAAATAAATCAATGCTATTTTGGAGGAGATGGCTGCACATAAGAATACCAAAAATCAAGGCTCAGTGGTTAGGTATGAACCTATCAACCTAAAATTGGTCATGGAATATCTCAATTTTGTAGAGGCCTTCACCATGTTGGCTACATGAGGTTTTGTCATAAGTTTTAGGGGTATCATGCCCAAGTTTCCAAAGACTTCGTTGTGAATTTTGTGGGTAATTTTGAAAAGGTAGGAATATTGAGTTTTACAATTTCCCCTTAAACCATTGCACAGGCAACATATATTCCTAGATCAGGGGAATAATGGTTGAAGGCCACAATTTAAATTATAGAATCATTATGAGTTCTTGAAGCAAGAGAATATAGGGGTGGACATGACATCAGGTATACCTAGGATTTGTCTAAAGGAGAGATATTGAAAGGTATTGTTGGTTATCCAAAAGTATTTTACATGTGAGGGAAGATTTGACATGATATACTAGACCATTTCAGACTTCTACTCAACTTTACAGGTAAAAAACTCTTAGATATTCCATTCTTCCTTTACAGAAGTCTAGGTAAGATGTATGATAAAGTTCAAGCAAGACCTGAGAGTAGTGAGACATCTATATTTCATCATGGATTGATTAAGTTGCGATTTATGGAGGAATTGCAAATATTGAACAGAGATTGGGCTACATTTTTGTTTATGAGTGGTTATGATGTGGATGTGATTACTCCAAATAAGACACTCAAATCCAAAAAAAAATACTCCCAAAAAGAATAAAGGCCCCTTAATTGAAGTTTAAGCTGAACTTTAAAAATACATGCAACCTGTATCGAAACCTATGGAGATGGAATTTGAACATTTTCAAGAAACAATAGTGGCACCTCAGCCACCATCCACAAGAAAAAAGAAACTTTTTGAAATAGGGACTTCTAGGAGGATTACCAAGATTCATACAGAATTAAAAGGTAAACTTGAGGATATTTTGCAAGCTATTGACATTGAAGAGACCCCTGTGGTCAAACTAGTGGAGATAAAGGGAACCAAGATGAAGAAAAAAGGTCTGACTGCAAACAAGCTAGATTCCTCTAATGATGACTCTGGTTATGTTTTCAAGCCTAGAAATCCTTTTACTAGGTCAAAACTCTGTAAAGGGGAAAAATTTGATAAAAATATGAAGGAAACATAAATGAATAAGAAGCCTATGGTGGGGGAGATCATTTAATTATCCCCCATAGACGCATAAATCATTACGACACAGAAAGTCAAAGAGAAAATGGTAGAAAAATCTGAAGTTTACATCCTTAAAGAGAAACTTAAAGAGGCTAGAAATGAGGTCATAGAAACTAAGCTAGAGCTAGAATATTTCAATAAAGAAAGGAAATAATTGTTAGATTTTAAGAAAGAAGTCAGTAAGAATTTTGTTTTATGATGTGGTAGCTGAAAGGTCCAAGAAAATGTTGAAAAGAACATTACCTTCACATAATATGATGAATAATACCACGAGGAGGAATAGATGGATGTAGGAAGAGAGGACAAGACTTATAAGTCATGTTAAAGAGATGCAAATGAAAATGGGAATGGTACAAACAGAGTTAAATAACAAAGGTCTGAAAATGATATTAGTAGATAAACCTACTGAAGGTGAAGCTACTACTTCTTGAGGAGGGTTAGATTTATTTTTCACTCAATTTTTCCTTATCGGGCTTCATGTCAGCATCTCACATAGCCTTGGAAAAGTTTTGGGAGATGGGAAGTGAAAATTTTAAAATCTACAGTATATTAGGCAAGTTCATAGCATACTCCATGTTTAAAGCTGACTTTTTTCTACGAACTCGCTAAGGATGAATTTTTGCAATTAAATCCAAGTTTTTTCATAAAGGGAGTAAGAAAGAGAATATATTTAAGTGTTTTGATTTATTGGACACCTTCAAAACAACAAAGAAGTCAAGCAGTTTGCAAAAGAGGTCAAATGAAGATTGCTACAAACTTGCCTAAAGTCCTCTATTTTTCTAGCCAAGTTAAACTTCAAAGTTTATCAAGTATTTAATGCAATTTTGAAGCATATTAATCATCTGTATTAGTCAAAGAGTATCAGTGGAGACTTTGGTTAATGAGAGCACTCATCATGGAAATTAATTGGGCTATCATATTATCAATTTTGGACCGATCATCAACCATGACAATACATTCCCAAATCCGAAGAGAAAACCCTAAATGTTATTTTGGTAGTTTTATTGTTTATTTATGGACATTTCCACCTCACTAAAAGTGGTTTTATTTGATAAATTTCATCATGAATGGATCATGTTAAAGTTGTTAGTGAAATAAATAGCATTAAGAGTCCTAGTAGGTTTTGAACTGTTAGAAACAGAAATATCGCTAGATCCCCTCCTTGTAATATGTATCATGTTCGAATAACGTATCTTTGAGAGAATTTGAAGGTTTACCCAGCTGGAAGACTACATGTAAAGATATTTAATATTTTTCTTGTTTGGATATGGTATCTTTGAGAGAATTTGAAGTTCGAGCCAACTGGAAGACTACATGTAAAGATATCTAATTTTATAAATAGGCAGATAGAAGGATTAGAGAGGGTTGATTGATGTCATGCTACAAGGTAATTTTGTAATATTGTTTCAGTAATTAATATACAATTGCAAAAGGCTTATATCATACCTTAGATTCATCATGTCACTATCATATTTGGCCCAATTTTCGATGGAAAAAATGTCTCTATTGCGACACATAGGCACCCCAAGAGTGACACTTTGAGGTTGGGAAAAACATCGTTTCATGTAATGTCACATATGCGACACTTCTAATCACTGTCGGTAGAGTGAAACTAGAAGTTATCACTCTAGTAAATTTTCTATCAGAAATATTTAAAACTTTGTAACTTACTAGAGGTAACCAAGAATCACTTTTAGAATTCAGGATCTAGCCTTCCTGAGTTCCGAAGAGGGATCTCTACATATGATTTAGCTTTGTTTAGGTAACAGATATTAGGCTAGCTATGATTGTGTAGTTGGGTTTGATTTTTTGAAAAGGTTGGTGGGAATAAAGGACTACAAGGGAAACCATATAAGGATCTACCTAACCATTGGGCAATGGAGTCAAATTATAGCAAACAAGACTAGAAAACCTAGGCCAAAAGATGCAAATATGCTAAGGGCAAGATAGATGACTTTCCAAGGGTTTTAAAAGGATATTTTGATGACGTTGGTGAATTTTGGACTAAGGGAAATTAAGAATCCTTAGATCACAGATAAGAATATTGAAGGATGGGATCAAACTGGGACCTAGAGCAATTAAGAATTCTATGGTCCAGTTATCAAGCAAAAAACATTAAAATGCTAACTAGTTTAAAACAGAGAGCTTATTATCACTAATCCTATTTAATTTCTCCTTAGTTGATCATTACAGAATAGAAACACAATGTATGAATGAATGTAAATTTTTTAAAGGAAAAGACTGAAAATAGGAAAAAGACGAGACTTATCTTGTCACCACGAGAATCCTTAGCTCTGATGTCTATTCGCTTCAGTTTCTAGCCTGCTGCTTCAACTTAACTCACATAAAATGCCAATGTTTCAACAAAAAGTCTATAGTAATCTTGATTATTTTATTCCACACAAAAATACTCCCAATAGTGAAGTATTTATACAAATTCTAAACTAAAATATCTTGAAAAAAATATCAAGATTAGTTCACAAATCTCTCCAACTGTTTTACATAAATAAAACATAAGTAAAGGACACTCAAACTAATGCATATATTTGGAAATATTTTTATGAATACGTGATGACAAAGAGGAGAATTCGAATTTGATCCAACTCTTAGTTGATGATGAGGCATCCAAGTCACTAACTGCTTCCTTTCTTTGTGCATTCTTCTCGAACAATTCTGCAAAATTTGGGTCCAATTATATATTTTTATTTCTCAATATGTAATAGATATATAAAAAGTGAAAGTGGTTATTGTGGATTAATATGTTGGTGAGATAAACCTCTTTTAGTTTCCTAAAATTCCTCTCCATATGTGCACAATAGGCTCTGCAAAATATGTGTAAAACAGAGTTTTCTAGAATCTGAAAATAGCCTGTAAAGATGTGCATGTATCTATGATTCTGAAATCACTGTGAAAAACGTGAAATAGGTTTTCGTAGATGGGTCTCTTAGAAACAAAAATATCCTTCAGTTTTCTATGATGTATTTCGGATGGGCCACAATATTCTCTGCAAAATGATGACTTAACTAGAATTTTCTGCAAAAAGTGCTTTCCAACATTGTTTAATATTTCCAAAACCATAATAGTTGTTAGAAAATTGAGAGAGTTTTTCCTATATGGTCCTCTTAATAACATAAACCTCCTTCAGGTTTGAAAAATTCATCTTGGATTGATCACAACAGTTTCTGCAAAACAATGACTAAAACATGAAATTTTTGCAAAAAATGTTCCTTCTTGTTGTGTTTTTCATCTTTTCACTTTTTTGTTCTTTTGACTGTTTTAATTTCACTTTAGAAAAACTTCAACGTTGGTGAAAGTATTTTCATTTCTTTTTTTTTATTTTACTGCCTCTGTATTTAATTTTACTATTTACCTTTGACTGCTCTGTAACTGTATTTACTTTTACTTTTACTGTTTACCTTTGACTGTTTACCTGTGACTTTTACCTGATACACTTTAACCACTGGTACTCTTTAATTGTTATGCTTTTACTATCCCTGTAAATTCTCATTTCACTTTTACCATTCACTGTGCACATTTCATCATTTTAATCTCTCTCTGAATTTGTATACAAACTATTTTTTGAATGAAGATATGAGTTAAAATCTGAGAATTTGGAGCAAACAATTTTGTCAACTAGTATTGAAACTGTTCGCCCAAATCCATATTCTGATAGTAGCCTGCAAAAATCAAACAATTTGTTAATGAAATCCAGGTCTGCAGGAAGGTGATTATAGGATTTTTGAAAGACCTGTGGAATGATATTAGTCTGTGAAGGTTTAACTCTATATTTCAGGCATTTGGCTAACCACCGCAAGATTAGATTTTTTGCAGGAGTTATTCACTTTAACAGAGATGAAACTGAGTAATGTAGGCACAGGATGGCTTTATTTTTGGAATTTTTTGCTCAATTAGGTTTTCTGAATTGGTTTGATTGAAAACAGGGAATATCAAGGTAATTCAGAGGTTTTAGTTGTTTAGATCCTTGATTTTAATCTCTAAACTGTGAAAATTGAGGAAATTGGCTTTTAAAAGGTTCACAGTCAAAAACAAGGTTTTTTGGTCTGTGATAGTCTTCAATTCAATTGTATTAAGTTGGCAGAAGTTGCGGAGATTCTTCGAGGATGAATTTTAGAGGAAATGGCTCTTAAAATGGCAACTGGCTTGAAAATGGCGTTGTTAGGTTTGAAAATGGTGAAAAGGGCTCTGCACAGGCTCTCAAGGTCTAATGGCGCACAATGGTGAAAAGTAGACGAAAATAGGCTCTGCGAAGGTTTCACAAGTTTAAAGCGCGAATAGGTGAAAAATTATGAAAACATTAGACTTTAACGTATAAAACCATAGTATAAACTATATTAAGTTGCATTAAACAAAGGTTAAGCGGGAGTGATTTTGGAATACCGGCGGTGGTATTCGCGTGGCTCAACGGTGGTAAGCGGGAATACGCTTTTCGAATGTGATGCAATAGAATCGTGACATGTCGACGCAGGGTGGTTTGGATAAACCACCCATTTCGCGCGACTTTTACAAAACATCCATCGATTACTTTGTGAGCACGAAAATGCGTTATCGCCGTAAGATATGGCTTTGGGGAGTGAACGATTGGGATTAAAAGGGAAAGTGCAGGGAAATGTCAATTGTCGAGTTCAATATAAGCCGTAGATCTTGGGACTAAAAGAAAATCTGACGGTTAAAAATACCGCAATGGGGAGGAGTAAAAATGTATTGATCAGTTGCTTTGATTTTCATTCATTGGATCAAAGGGGATTTGGGGATCGAAGGGTCTAGATTGAATCCCGATGGGAACAGGCCTTTTGATGAGATTTATATATAAAAGTGGCTTTTTCCAACGGAAAGGGTGATCGGGAAGGTTAATCAAGATTTTAACCAAGGTTAGGGGGTCGGGGAAGGGAAATATACAAGGGAATGTGTTTAGAAGTTTAGTTTAAATTAAACTTCGATATTTTTTGTTTAAAACATATATAACATATGTTTAAAGGTTTTTCATACCTTTTTTATTATATGGTTAATTAAATCGAGATGACTTAACTACCATAGGGGGCAAGATATTTATATATATAGAATACTTAGCCAAAGGGGTTATAAGGGGGGTTTTTATTTAAACATGTGGGAATAAAAAACTTTGGCTTAAGTTATATTAAGTGGGTTTTTAGGTTTATTATATAAAAAGGAGCTATAAAATAGGAAAAAGTTATTTATATAGGGAGTTAATATATAATTTAAAGTTAATATGAAAATAGGACATGGTATACTCAAAACACATATTTATAACAAGTAAAGTGAGGTTTTAAAGATAATTTGCATTGATCTTATCACTTAACTTATGATGTAATGTTATTTTGAGGGCTTAATGTGTTTTAAGTAAAAGTGGAGTTTTACTTAGGATTATTCAAGGGAATGAGTGCATGAATGGTAAATGATGTGATTAAGGGATTAATATAGACATTTCACACTTTCAACTGATCAGTAATAGAGCCTTGGGTCCAGTCCCAACAAAAGTCAAGGAAATGCCTTGAGCCTTTTTGATTGATAGTCTAGAATGTTTCATGACTATGGGAAGGGGAAGTTAGTTATTTTGCAGCCCATGATGAATGATATTTACATTGAGACTTTTTACCTTCTTCTACCTACCCATCTTACCATGCTAAAAAAATTTTCTTCCTTTGTAGTCGGTGCATTTAAGCTAGCAACCTTCACAGCATTTATTCTTTCTGAAAGTAAGTAAAACTATCTAATTCTACACTTATTTCATCCATGAATCTAGATTAAACTGTTGGATTCACTTTATTTCTCTACCTAACTACTGAATTGTCATGATTAAATTGTATGACAACTCATTATTCTCTATCTATAACAAGGAAAATTGAAAAATGACAAGTTAAGATTAAACTGTTTAACTCATCATGGACTATGGCATTTATTGACACTCTGCCACAGTCAAAAAGTAAAAAGTAGTGGCATGTATGCTTGCACACTTTCTTTTTTTCTTTTGGGGTCTTTATTTTTTCTAAGTCCTTTGATTATTCTTTTAGGACTTTTTACCCTCTTTTTGATTTTTTTATTATTTTTTACGAAATATGTGAATACAACTTGTAGAAGGCAAAGTATGTACAGATTTACAAGATTATCAACAGTCAAGTCAAAATTATGACCCCTATATTATAAGTTTCTAACATCGGCTTCACTTGGGGATGGCTTTTCCTTGTGAAATGCCAAGAATTCTGAGATCAGTAGCCTTTATCTTTGACCTTTGATGATCTTAGTAAGTGTCTTCTATCTTTTGAAAACTGAATTCTGATCTAAAACTAAAACAACACACAAAAATTTTCAAACCAACTTATAGATCTTAAACATCTTTAGGACCTCATCCTTGGCTTTAAATCTTAATTAAAAACTAGTTGAAAATTAATAACTGAAAAAAATATGCTCAAAATTATGAGCTTATTAGCACTCATCTACCTACTCTAATCTACTAAAATCTTATTGAATTAGGTAATACAAAAATGCCAATGAAGCCAATCAACTAGCTGTAAAAATAAATGGATAACTTGATTTCTTGTGACCAAAATTGGAAGTATATTATGATAATGTGCCTTTATAATAAATGATATGATGTGTAAAGGCCACATTTGATGCATTTGATCTTTATAGAGAAAACATGTTTGCAGATTTGGGCTAAAAATATTCTGCATATAATCTAATATAGGATCAATAAAAGCATAATGTATGTCATTTACTTCTAGGCCTTCAATGACTAATTGTTCAGTTGAATTATGAATATTAGACCATGAAACTATTTCTTCAGTCTTGTGTTCGAAAGAATAATCATCTTCAATATGCAAGTCAAAAGATAGTATAATTTCTTCTTGCTTTGGAGAAGGAAGATTTTCAAAGAATTCTTTAGGATTTCGGAAATTGTATGACTCAATGTGAGAATGCAAAAGTTTGATTTCATTTTCATAATTTTCAGAAATTATCTTGAGAACACATATTTTCAGTTTAGGAGAATATTTTTTTGATTTCAAAAGAAGAAAGAAAGCTCTTAGAAAATCCTCATCAAGCTGAAGTTCTAATATCTCATCCCTCAAAATAGCTAGTGATTGTTCTGGGAAATTATCTTTATTGGGAGAACATAATTATCATCATACTAATCATATTTAGGAAAATCTTCAGAAGAAGGAATGTCATCAATTATAAACAATGGATCAACAGATTTTTCTTCCAACAATCCTAATATATCTTGATTAGATTGGTTGCATTTTGTTTAAAAATCATTGTTTTGTTCAATAGGCGTGATATCAAGTAATGGGCCTTTTTGGGAAGGTAGAATAACATGACCATCAACTTGTTCTTCTGTCTCTTCATGGATAATTTTTTTTTTACATTCATCAACATTAGAATAAGTAGAAGAAATTTCTTCATTATGTAAATATTTTGAGGATGGTTGCATGTTTATAAGAAAATTGATTTCTTCTTCAGTAAGGGGGGGTGGGAATCTTTGAATTCTTAGATTTGAATAACAATTTTTTTTTCTCTTATCTAAAAATTGATCATGAGGTTGAATATTTTCTTTAACTCCATTCAAAACATTAAATGAAACATCATTTGTTAATACAGAGGGGTTTTGTGGATCTTGATTCATCTCCTGATCTATTTAATCTTTTTTTAACTCCTCTTGATTATTATGACATTTAACTTGAGAACAAAAGTTATGGATTTCTTCTAATAAATCTTCAAGAAACCAATTTCCAAAATCTTCATCAATATTTTTAAGGTAATGTATAAGATCTTTAGCTTCATCACAACAATTTTCATCTAATGATAAAGATGGAAAATCTTCTTTGTAATGCTCATAAAATACCTTATGAAAATCTTTTAAAGAAAATAAACTAGCAGGTTTGAGAGCTTCATACCATTCCCTTGATTTTCCTTTTAAGGTTACCATGAATATTTTCATGAGGCAATCCTCATGCCAATCCTCCTTCAATCTTGATGAGTGTATATGAAATTTAATGAGATGTAGTAAAGGATCATCAATGTTCTCATCTTGAAACATAGGCATATTTTCACTCCAATTTACCTTTCGTAGTTTGTGTGGAAATCCAGGTATGTGATCTCTGCTCATGGGAGCATATCTTCGTTTTATTCTTGGATCATCTTGAAAATCAGCCATAATGAAAGGTCACGGTATCTATACAACCAAGTTAGATCCTTATATAAAATACAATACATATTGAAAAACGTTCTTAATGAGAAATAACATAATGTATTGGATTAAGATCCAAGTTGAAAGCATGATCTTTCCATATTGGTCTCCCAGGTTCATTCCTCCAGTGGAGTCTTGATTGTGAAATTGATTTGGAGTCGCTAGGTGGATGATTTTAACCTTTGTGTGTCTGATCACTATCCACCATCATAGATCAGATCTGAACCTGCAAAATATTTCTGAAGAAAAAGGTTAGTTTACCCAATGGAGTTGCCAATATGTTATCACTCTAGTAAATTTTCTATTAGAAATATTTAAAACTTTGTAACTTACTAGAGGTAACCAAGAACCACTTTTATAATTCAGGATCTAGCCTTCCTGAGTTCCGGAGATGGATCTCTCCATATGATTTAGCTTTGTTTAGGTAACAGATATTAGGATAGCTATGATTGTGTAGTTGGGTTTGATTTTTTGAAAATGTTGGTGAGAATAAAGGACTACAAGGGAAACCATAGAAATATATACCTAACCATTGGGCAATGGAGTCAAATTATAGCAAACAAGACTAGAAAACCTAGGCCAAAAGATGCAAATATGCTAAGGGCAAGATAGATGACTTTCCAAGGGTTTTAAAAGGATATTTTGATGAAGTGGGTGAAGTCTGGACTAAGGGCAATTAAGAATCCTTAGATCACAGATAATAAGATTGAAGGATGGGATCAAACTAGGACCTAAAGTAATTAAGAATTCTATGGTCCGGTTATCAAGCAGAAAACATTAAAATTCCAACTAGTTTAAAATAGGGAGCTTATTATCACTAATCCTATTTAATTTCTCCTTAGTTGATAATTACAGAATAAAAACACAATATATGAATGAATGTAAACTTTTTAAAGGAAAACACTGAAAACAGGAAAAAGACGAGACTTATCTTGTCACCACGAGAATCCTTAGATATGATATCTATTCGCTTAAGTTCCCAGCCTGCTGCTTCAACTTAACTCACAGAAAATCCCCATGTTTCAACAAAAATTTTATAGTAATATTGATTATTTTATTCCACACAAAAATACTTCCAAGAGTGAAGTATTTATACAAATTCTAAACTAAAATATCTTGAAAAATATCAAGATTAGTTCACAAATCTCTCCAACTGTTTTACATAAATACGAGTTAAGTAAAGGACACTCAAACTAATGCATATATTTGGCACTATTTTCTATTGATAGGTGATGAAAAATACTAGAATTCGAATTTTATCCAACTCTTAGTTGATGATGAGGGATCCAAGTCACTAACTGCTTCCTTTCTTTGTGCATTCTGCTCCAACAATTCTGCAAACTTGGGGTCCAATGATATATTTTTATTTCTCACTCCATAATAGATATGTAAAAAGTGAAAGATTTTATTGTGGATTAATATGTTGGTGAGATAAACCTCTTTCATTTTCCTAAAATTCCTCTCCAGATGTGAACAATAGGCTCTACAAAAATATGTGTAAAACAGAGTTTTACAGAGTCTGAAAATTAGCCTGTAAAGATGTGCATGTATCTTTGATTCTGAAATCACTGTGAAAAAAGTGAGATAATTTTTTGTAGATGGGTCTCTTAGGAACAAAAACCTCCTTCATTTTTTTATGATGTATTTCGGATTGGCCACAATCTTCTCTGCAAAATGATGACTTAACTGGAATTTTCTGCAAAAAGTGCTTTCCAACATTGTCTAATATTTCCAAAACCATAATAGCTGTTAGAAAAGTGAGAGAGGTTTTTGTAGATGGTCCTCTTAAGAACATAAAAATCCTTCAGTTTTGAAAAATTCATCTTGGATTGATCATAATAGTTTCTGCAAAACAATTACTAAAACATGAAATTTCTCCAAAAATGTTCCTTCTTGTTGTGTTTTTCATCTTTTCACTTTTTTTTTCTTTTGACTGTTTTACTTTCACTTTAGACAAAATTCAATGTTAGTGAAAGTATTTTAATTTATTTTTATCATTTTACTGCCTCTGTATTTACTTTTACTGTTTACTTTGACTAATCTGTAACTTCATTTTAACTTTCACTCTGACTTTTACCTGATACACTTTAACCACTGATACTCTTTAACTGTTATGCTTTTACTATCCTTATAAATTGTCATTTCACTTTTACCATTCACTATGCATATTTCATCATTTTAATCTCTCTCTGACTTTGTATACAAACTATTTTTTGAATGAATATATTGAGTTAAAATCTGAGAATTTGGAGCAAACAATTTTGTCAACTAGTATTGAAACTGTTGGCCCAAATCCATATTCTGATAGTAACCTGAAAAAATCAAACAATTTGTTAATGAAATCCAGGTTTGCAGGGAGGTGATCATAGGATTTTTGAAAGAATTGTGGAATGAGATCAGTCTGTGAAGGTTTAACTCTATATTTTAGGCATTTTGGGGAACCACTGCAAGATTAGATTAATTGCAGGAGTTATTCACCTTAACAGAGATGAAACTGAGTAATGTAGGCAAAGGATGGCTTTATTTTTGGCATGTTTTGCTCAATTAGGTTTTCTGAATTGGTTTGATTGAAAACAGGGAATATCAAGGTAATTCAGAGGTTTTAGTTGTTCAGATCCTTGATTTTAATCTCTAAACTGTGAAAATTGAGGAAATTCGCTTTTAAAAGGTTCATAGTAAAAAACAGGGTTTTTTGGTCTGTAACAGTCTTCAATTCAGTCGTATTCGGTTGGCAGAAGTCGTGGAGATTCTCTGAGAATTAATTTCAGAGGATATGGCTCTTAAAATGGCAACTGGCTCGAAAATGGCGTTGTTAGGTTTGAAAATGGTGAAAAGGGCTCTGCACAGGCTCTCAGGGTCTAAGGGCACACAATGGTGAAAATTAGACGAAAATAGGCTCTGCGAAAGGTTTCACAAGTTTAAAGCACGAATAGGTGAAAAATTATGAAAAAATTAGACTTTATTGTATTAAACCATAGTATAAACTATATTTAAGTTACATTAAACAAAGGTTAAGTGGGAGTGGTTTTCGAATACCGGTGGTGGTATTCGCATGGCTCAACGGTGGTAAGCAGTAATACGTTTTTTGAACGCGATGAAATAGAATCGTGACACGTTGACGCGGGGTGGTTTGGATAAACCACCCATTTCGCGCGACTTTTACAAAACATCCATCGATTACTTCGTGAGCGCGAAAATGCGTTATCGCCGTCGGATCTGGCTTTGGGGAGCAAACGATCGGGATTAAAAGGGAAAGTGTGGGGAAAAGTCAATTATCGAGTTCAATATAGGTCGTAGATCTTGGGAGTAAAAGAAAATCTGACGGTTAAAAATACCGTGATGGGGAGGAGTAAAAAATTACTAATCAGTTGCTTTGATTTTCATTCGTTGGATCAAAAGGGATTTGGGGATCGAAGGGTCTAGATTGAATCCCAATGGGAAGAGGCCTTTTGATGGGATTTATATATAAAAGTGGCTTTTTCCAATGGAAAGGGTGATCAGGAAGGTTAAGCAAGATTTTAACCAAGGTTAGGGGGTCGAGGAAGGGAAATATACAAGGGAATGGGTTTAGAAGTTTAGTTTAAATTAAACTTCGATATTTTTTGTTTAAAACATATATAACATATGTTTAAGGGTTTTTCATATCTTTTTTATTATATGGTTAATTAAATCAATATGACTTAACTACCATAGGGGGCGGGATATTTATATATATAGAATACTTAGCCAAAGCGGTTATAAGGGTGGTTTTGTTTAAATATGTGGGAATAAATAACTTTGGCTTAAGTTATATTAAGTGGGTTTTTAGGTTTATTATATAAAAAAGAGTTATAAAATAGGAAAAGGTTATTTGTATAGGGAGTTAATATATAAGTTAAAGTTAATATGAAAATAGGACATGGTATACTCAAAACACATATTTATAACAAGTAAAGTGAGGTTTTAAAGATAATTTGCATTGATCTTATCACTTAACTTATGATGTAATGTTATTTTGAGGGCTTAATATGTTTTAAGTAAAAATGGAGTTTTACTTAGGATTATTGAAGGGAATGAGTGCATGAATGGTAAATGATGTGATTAAGGGATTAATATAGACATTTCACACTTTCAACTGATCAGTCATAGAGCCTTGGGTCCGGTCCCAACAAAAGTCAAGGAAATGCCTTGAGCCTTTTTGACTAATAGTCTAGAATGTTTCATGACTATGGGAAGGGGAAGTTAGTTATTTTGCAGCCCATGATGAATGATATTTACATTGAGACTTTTCACCTTCTTCTACCTACCCATCTTACCATGGTAACATTTTTTTCTTCCTTTGTAGTAGGTGCATTTAAGCTAGCAACCTTCACAGCATTTATTCATTTTGAAAGCAAGTAAAACTATCTAATTCTACACTTATTTCATCCATGAATCCAGATTAAACTGTTGGATTCACTTTATTTCTCTACCTAACTACTGAATTGTCATGATTAAACTGTATGACAACTCATTATTCTCTATCTATAACAAGGAAAATTGAAAAATGACAAGTTAAGATTAAATTGTTTAACTCATCATGGATTATGGCATTTATTAACACTCTGCCATAGTCAAAAAGTAAAAAGTAGTGGCATGTATGCTTGCATAGTTTCATTTTTTCTTTTGGGGTCTTTTATTTTTTCTAAGTCCTTTGATTATTCTTTTAGGACTTTTTACCCTCTTTCTGATTTTTTTGATTGTTTATGAAATATGTGAATACAACTGATGCAGATTTATGCAGGAATGCAGCAGAATAAACATATAACCATAAATACAGAGATGCAGTGGAAATAACACTTCATTTCATTAATATCAAAGAACTGAAATTTGCTTACAGATAGAATGGAAATAAAACTAGTTAGGGCACTGGTAGCTATCGATGAGAAGAGATGTGGCGGCTACAGGCCTCTGAATTGAGTGAAAATGAGGTTCGAGGGCCTATTTATTATTGAGAAAAAATGGAGAACTCTAAACATCCAAAAACATAACCCTAGGAGATGAAGCACAAAAACTATGGGCCCCGTTTGGGTAAATTGGTGTTTCAACTTCCAAGGGACGTAACTTTGGCATACTATCTCTGTTTGACGCACATGTTACATCATTAGAAATATCTATCAGAGGACTACAATTTTTCCACGAATATCCATTCCAAAACGGAATTATATTTGCTACAGGCGCGATGCCCAAAAAACGTCGTTTAGGGCCTCAAAACGGCTCCAGAAGTTCAGGACCCGAAAAACTGCTAAAAATTTTAAGTTGTGCAGAAACTGAAAAACTGAAAGAGGAAATGGTGGGGCCCCAAGTGGAATAGGCGGGTGGCCACCAATATCCACCTGGATCATTCCTCCCCCCTTAGGAAGCAATGGTCCCCATTGCGTTCAGTTCATCCATGAGATGAGAAAACTTCTGTTGAACTTGGTCCCTGGTGAACCACTTGCCTTGGTGCAGGAGTTGGCCAACTTTGACAACCCGATATAGTTGGATGTTCTATTGGCAAGTGCTCTTTATTTTCATGTCCCTGATACAATCTGTGGTGGCCTGTTCCATGCAGTCTGGGTTTAACTCTGTTGGTGTGAGTTGTTCTGCAATGTCTGAGGTGTCCAGTAGAGGTGGGAAGTAAGGACGAAGGCGATCCACATTGAAGACTGGGTGCAGACCAAGGAATGGTGGAATACTGAGCTCGAAGGAATTGTTCCCTACAACCTTGGTGATGGTGTACGTCCTGTATTGGAGCGGGCGAAGCTTGCGGTGGGGTCCAGTGAGGCGCTCCTTCTGCAAATGTAGCCATACTTTGTTGCCCACCTAGAAGTTGTGGCACACCCGGTGTTGATCATGGCGTTGATTGTACTTAGCATTGGCTCTGTCAAATATATCATGAACCTGCTAGTGGATGTGTTGAATGTGCTCGATGAAGCTACTTGCTTTTTCAACTTCAAACTGGACATGAGCTGAATCGGCCTGAGCAACTGCAAATGGTATGGCTACGCCAATAGGACATAGTGGCTGGAATCCCAATCCCACCTAAAAGGGGATATGGCCGATTGAACTGTGGAGAGCCCGATTATAACTATGTTGTACATATGGGAGGCTCTCGTCCCATGTGCGTGGATGCTTTGAATTGTACATGCGCAGAATGTGTACAAGCATTCTGTTGACGACCTCTATCTGTCCATCTGTTTAGGGATGGAAAGTTGTGGACTTGGTGAGCTTGGTATCCAAAATTGACCAGAGGCTGGACCAAAATGTGCTGAGGAACTTGCTATCCCGATCTGATATGATAGACTGTGGGATCCCAAAGTGCACCCACACTCATTAAAAGAAGAGTTTAGTAGTGGCTTCTACTGTGATATTCTTCTTGCAGGCTGCCATGATGGCCATCTTCGACAATCTGTCGACGACCACGAAAACAGAGCCGTTTCCCTACTTAGTAGAAGGCAGGCCTGACATGTAATCCATGGAGATGGATTCCCAAGGTCGACTAGGGGTAGGTAACAAAGTATATAGGCCTTGCTTCTTGATGGTCAGTTTGGCAATGACACAAGCAGTGCAGGATCTGATGTGCTTCTCGACATCCTTTCGAAGGTTCAGCCAATAGAAATACTTCTACAGGATTGCTGTTATTTTCTCGACCCCGAAATGCCCAGCGACTCGACTGTAGTGTGCTTCCCATATCATCTTGGCATGCTCACTTGAAGGAACACAAAGGTGTCCCAGGTGACATAACAGTGCATCTTGGAGGTGAAAATTTGGAACTTGCGTACCCCCCAAGAGTGCCTTGTAAGTGTGGCCGAATTTTGGGTCACTCTCATAGTGAAACGGTCAATCAGAAGTCTCATGCCGACAAGAGTTGAGCACGGTGGTGAGCGCCACGATCGGTGGTCGCCTGAGGCAGTCTGCAACATTATTGGTGCTACCCTTCTTGTACTTGATGTTCAAATGAAACTGTTGTAGATATGTGGACCACTTCTGATGGTGATCATTCTCGTTAAACTTCCCTTGTGTCCGTATGAACTCTGGCAGGGCCCGTGGTCTATGTGGATGATTGTTTCCTTCCCCAAAATGTAATGCTTCCATTTTCGACAAGCTTGCACAATGGAATACATTTCTTTGTCATAATTGGGATACTTGCGAACTGTGTCAGACAATGTCTCACCGTGATATGCCACTGGATGTCCCTGTTGAGTAATAACTACCCCAATAGCATAGTCAGAGGCATCTATCTCGATCTCAAATGGTTGTTGCAAGTCTGGTAAATTGAGCACTAGGGCATAACAGAGGCGATTTTTCAATTATGTGAACGGCTTCTGTTGAGGTTCCGACCAAAATAATTTTGCTCTCAGCTCCTCCCTTGGTGACTTTGACTCCAAGGGCCAAGTGATATGAGAGAATCCCAACACGAACCTCCGGTAGAAATTAGCAAGACCCAGAAAGCTACGAAGCTCTGTTATAGTGGTTGGGGTTGGCCAATCCCGAATGACTTAGATCTTGGCTAGATCCACATGCACCCCCCTTTCATCAATAATGTATCCCATATATTGAACCCGGGTCATGCCAAAAGTGCACTTCTCCAAATTGGCACACAAATTGTGTTGTTGCAGTGTTTGGAGGACTTGTCGGATGTGGTGAAGGTGCTCTTCCCACGTCTCGCTGAAGATTAGAATTTCATCCAAGTACACCATTACAAATGAGTTGGTGAATGGCCGCAAGATGTCATCCATCATCCTCATGAAGGTGGCGGGAGCATTCGTCAACCCGAAAGGCATGACCAGCCATTCGAAAAGGCCTTCCTTGGCTTTGAAGGAAGTCTTCCACACATCGGAGGGTTCAATCGGTACTTGGTGATACCCAGACTTCAGGTCGATCTTGCTGAAATATTTTGCACCTTTGAGTTGGTCCAGAAGGTCATCAATCCGTGGGATTGGGTACCTATTCCGGACAGTGATCTTGTTCAGCGCCCGATAGTCAATACAGAGCCTCCACGTCCCATCCTTCTTCTGTACCAACACGATCGGGCTCCCACAGGGCGATGAACTTGGTCTGATGTGACCTTTCTGCAACAACTCCTGAATCTGCCTCTTGATTTCATCATTCTCCAGAACAGAGCGCCGATAGATCGATCCATTAGGTAGCGGTGCACCTGGGGTCAGATCAATCGGGTGCTTGACCTGACAGTGCAGAGGAACCCCTGTGGGTGAGGTGAATATGTCCCCGTACTCCTCCACAACCTTATCCATTTATTGTTTTCGTGCAGAGGAGCCTTGTCTGGAGGTCGTGGCCACAGTCTTCTTCTTGCCCTGGGGGCGGATCATCAGGAAAACAAATTTCCTGGTTTGGGAAGTGATCTTACTGCATTTTTTTGCAGTAACCAAAGAGATAGCGGCAGGAGGTGGTACCTCTGGTATCCTGTACAACTTATTTCCCAAAGTAACAATAACAGCACGAGGTCGAGACTCATACACAGCATGACGCTTCCACAAGTATGGTTGTCCTAATAATACATCATAAACATCAATAGGAGCAACGTCACATAATACCTCATCCGTGAAGGGCTTGATGCTATAGGGAAGGCGGCACTGCTGGCTGACGCGGAGATCTCGTCCTTGGTGAAGCCACCCGATGGTGTATGGATGTGGGTGAGATGTGGTCGGCAAGCCCAACCGCTTCACGGCGTCTGCTGAAATGAGGTTCTTTTGGCTCCCATTGTCGACAATGAACTGTACCGGGGAGCCCTTTACCCACATCCGGGAGTGGAAGAGACGTTCCTCCTCCTCTGGATCTTCCGGTTCCTCCTTTTGGATCTTTGTAGTGGCAACAATGGCATTGGGCTCCGCATCAATAATCTGTTTCCCTTTTTCATTCGCCTTTTCAGGTTCTGATTCGGAGTCAGAGCATGCATCTGACTCAGAAGCCCTCATCTCGGCCACTAGCGACTGCTTGGCCCGACACTCACTTATGTTGTGAGTGGAGCTCTTATGGAACTCACACCACTTTCCCGTGTCCTTCTTTGGCTTTGCGGTGCTGTTCTTTTCTTGTGGCTTCGACGGGTTGTCTTTAGCCGCCATGCCTTGGCTCTGTCCTTTGTTCTGCGGTTTGGAAGCACCTTTCCCTTGCTTTTGATTCGCAGATCCAAAGTCTCGCTTCTTCTGTTTGAATTTCTGCTCAATCTTGGCAGCATACCGGTATGCCGTACCAAGCGAGGAGATGTCGAGGAACTCAATTTCCTCCTGAATGTATCTGTGCAGACAACTGCGATACTTTAGCACCAAATGTTTCTCTGAATCTTTGATACCCAACTTTGTGCACAGGGTATGGAACAGATTCGTCAGCTCGTGCACATCTTGATCCCTTTGTTGTTGCAGCGTGGTCCATTGTATGTACTTGTCCTCATAGCTCCCCACGGGATAGTACTGTTCCTTGACGGCGTCTCGAAAAGAATTCCAAGTTGGTACAGCCGAGAACAGAGAGGGTTCTGTCTGGTCCTTGTTCTCACAGTAGGTTTCCCACCAGTCCTTAACAAGGGGGGTAGCTTTGAGGAGTGCAAAAATAATCTTCTCCCGGTCTGAAAAGTCATGAACCGAGAAATATCCTTCTAACAGATTCAACCATCTATCTACGGCATCTGCATCTATTTGAACCTCAAATATGGGAATGTCAAAATTTACTTGTACCTTAAAAGGAGTCGCGCCTCCAGAGTGGCTGCTGGATGCAGATGCGCCGCCGGTGGGTAGCCGTTGAAGGATCTGAGCAAAGTTATCCATCATCACGTTCCTTTGTCTTTCGAGGGCCTCCTCGAGCAATATTTTGATAGGATCTCCTGCTCCCTCATCTTTCTTTTCATCCCCCATGGGTGTTCGTCGAGGTTTGCGAGGCTGATCTTGCAAAGGTTCCACCAGATCAAGCCCTAGCTCCTTATACCCCGACCTCGTTGGGGACATGCAAAGAAGGATCGAGAAAAAAGCAGACCGCTCTGATACCACTGATCCGGATTTATGCAGGAACGCAACAGAATAAACACATAACCATAAATACAGAGATGCAGCGGAAATAACACTTCATTTCATTAATATCGAATAACAGAAAGATGCTTACAGACATAATGGAAATAAAATAGCTAGGGTGCTGGTAGCGAATCTCTGAGAAGAGATGTGGTGGCTACAGACCTCTGAACCGAGTTACAATGAGGCTCGAGGGCCTATTTATTATTGAGAAACAATGGAGAGCCCTCAACATCCCAAAAACCTAACCCTAGGATATGAAGCGCCAAAACTATGGGCCCCGTTTGGGTAAATTGATGTTTCAACTTCCGAGGGACGTAACTTTGGCATACTATCTCCATTTTATGCACATGGTACATCATTAGAAATATCTATCCGAGGACTACAACTGTCGCCATGAATATTCATTCTAAAATGGAATAATGTTCGCTAGAGGTGTGATGGCCAAAAAACGTTGTTTAGGGCCTCAAAACGGCTCAGGAAGTTCAGGACCCGAAAAACTACTAAAAATAGTAAGTTGTGCCGAAAATGAAAAACTGAAAGAGGCAATGGTGGGGCCACAAGTGGAATAGGCGGGTGGCCACCAATATCCACCTAGATCAATAACCTGCAGAAGGCAAAGTATGTACAGATTTACAAGATTGTCAACAGTCAAGTCAAAATTATGACCCCTATATTATAAGTTGCTAACACTAGACACGGCATGTGTCTTCATTTAGTCAATATTTGAATTGTGATGTTTATTTTCGCTATTTCTACATCATGTGGAGACATCATTATTATGACACCGATGCCTTTCCAAAAGGTGTCGCAATATCGACGACCTTTCCTCGCACATGTTGTCACACTTTTGGTTGTATTAGTTTTCCAGCCCTACTACCCATACATTAATGCTTGGAAGGACTTCACCAAACACAATTTTATACCATGTCAAAAATCAGACAATAATAAGTTGATTATAAAATCATGAATTTAACATAAAATTCTATGTATTTAAAACAAAGTACACCAATCAAAATAAATATAGGGTATGTTAACCAAAAAATACATACTATTGATAATATAGACAAACACATATCAACTCTCCAAATCGCATATCATTGTTTCTATATTAAATATGAAATAATTAAAACTAATTATAGCTCAAAATATCAAACTCTTGAACCACCACAGTGGTTCACCCTAATTATCCTTTATTGGATAAAGAGAGTGTAAAACGAATCTAGACATATGCACTAAGAATCAAGCCCTAATTCCAATTCACCTTCCTTGCATAAGATAAATGAGGGAATAATGTTTCTCTGTTGGAGATGTACTGAGGAATTCACACACATTGAAAATGCATGCCTCCGTTAGATCTGCACCCTTAATACGACTTTGGATAGCACATGCATGCACCCTCTATCTATCCTTCATATATGTCCTTGTTCCATTATTAACTATGGTGTTTAAATATTGAAAGAGATCGAAAACAACCACAACCATCTACTCTACTCGAAGAGGAAAGTGCCATGGCTAGAACATAGCTTGAATTACAAACAAGTACAAAAGTTATAGTTGCTAAATAACTAACATTAACTACTACAACGGAAAAGGAATCCTCTTAATAAATGCAATCCATTACATCCTATCCATTACAAAATTGTCTACTAAATTCCCAAAAAATTAGCAAGGTTGTTATTTAGCCTGGTTTTATCTTTCTGAAAGGCCTATCAAAGTGGTTTTAATGCTAATGTTAAATTCTATTGCTAAAGAAAAGATGTTTTAATCCACCTTTTCTTACATAAAAAATAAAGCGACGAGGAAAAAATGTAACTGTGTGTTTGGTGTGTCCGCATTACACATTGATAAATATGTGAATCCATAATCCATAGTAGTGTTAGAAACAAGGTGCTCCTACAGCCTAGTGTGGAAACTTGCATCGCAACTGACACAAGAAATTGAACAAAAAGGCATCTGACATATAATGGGAAATAAATTATGGGCATCTAAATGGAAACACATCAAACATCATCAACCATTTTAATGCAAACAAATTCCCTAGTAAAAATATGGTTGAAAGGATCAGAGTTACTAATAGAAATGCTATAGGGTGGATATCATGTTGTAGAAACTTTAATATACCTGAACAGTGGCAACATGATTGGGAATATTATATATATGTGTTATCTTCATCTCATATTAGATTACAAGATCAGGAGGATGAGCTTATGTGGGTACACTCAAAGAAGGGTACATACACGTCTAAAACTAGATACTTACATGTTATCACCTCAAAGGAACCTAAAACACACTCTTGGTGGTGGAAGTGTTGAAAAGTGTAACTAGGTCAGCCTTCATGTTGACTATGTAATTATGTATTTATGTAAAGAAGAAGACAAAGATAATAAAATGCATTTTTGTTAAGTTTTCTTCATGGGTTTCATGAGCAAGGATTTTTATTATAAGTCAAAAGACGTCTTCTTTATGTCTTTTAAGGATTTGTCATCTTGTCATAAATATAGTAATGTATATGAAGTAAATTTAATGATGGTTTGCCTCAGGACCTTATCAAATAAGCTTGAAAAAATGACTCAAGAATGATGATACTACTTGATGTAAATACTCCTCAAGGTAGCCAACAATACGTTGGAAGAACTCCTCTACAAGTCGACCTATAAACAGCAAGCAGAGCCGGCTCACAAACCGTCACATCTCTTCATGGTCAGGTCGGCTTATTATAGGGCCTGACCACTATAAATAGCCCATTGTGCTACGCAGAACTGTGACAGAACAGAAATTAACTCTAATATTTTCGTACAAAGTCTCAACAACAAAATATGTGGTGACTTCAAGAACAATTCTGTGATTTAATGTGAAGGTACAGACAGAAACAAAGTGCAGAATTAGAGGTGGAACAACGAAGTAATCAAAAGTAAATATGTTATATATATGCGAAGTTACAGGACCTTTTTTAGTAGTTATAGGACTATGAAGTGGTAAGTATAATAAGTGTGCTCAGTGAAGTAATGCAGCACAAGTAAGGGTATCATTCGAGTATGAAAAGGGTGGACTATTCATCGAAAAGGAAATAAGATATGTGTGTACGTTGAAGATCAGCCAGAAAGGTGAAGTGAAGGTGCAAGGTGTGCACAGGACATTCTATAACAAGGTGTTGATATCTAAGTAGGGATCACATACAGCCAGAGTAGGGAAATGCAGTTAGAGACTGAGCTCTCTATTCCTGGTGTAGAAAAGTGCAAGGTGGTGTAGGAAGGCGTAGAAAATAAGGATCATCTTAAAAAAGTGAATCAAGAAGTAGTGGCAAGGTCTTGGGGGCATAAAAGGGTCAAGGGTCTAAGTCTTGTTCATGGTACTTGTCATCTGAAAGTCTATAACAAGAATTTCTTGTGGGTTTTCCTCTCCAAGAGGGAGAGGTTTTTCCCTGGCTCTAGGAGCCTAAATTTTGTGTCTTGTGCCATTTGGTAATTGAATTGATGAAAGAATAGATAAACTAAAAGAAGATAAGAGATAAGTATTACAAGCAATATCACAAGTAATTATCAAGAAGAGAATTTGTATTAACTTACAACCCTCCAAATTCTCAACATGGCATCAGAGCTAAGCTGCTAGAAAGGGCATAGAGACACTCAAGGATCAGATTTCATGGAGGGTATCAAAGCAAGGATTTTATTAGAAGAAAGGTCAATCTTCCAAAGTGAAATAAATAATTCAGTATTATGGAACCTTCTTAAATGTGCCAACAGATCATTTCTATCTCAAAGTATTTCCATCAAAAGCTTCAAGGCAATTTACCTATCATACTTGATCTTTCAAGGAATCAACAAAATATCCTCATCAATCACCATTCAAAAGAATATTCAACCATCTTCAAAGTAATCAAGCTAATAGAAGAAGAAACACATCTACTCAAGTAAGTATATCTATGACTTTATATGAATATATTAAAATTTATCCTTTGAAAAGAAAGAAACGAATTGTTTTGGGTTTCAATCTTTTCATAGAAGACAAGGAAAATAAAGTCATGCCAAATTTATGAAGGTAGATATAAGACCCCAAAGGATTCTTATAGAATCCACAAAAAACTCTATCATCTTCTTTGTACCAAATCTAAAATAATCAAAAGGATTATCTAAGAAATTAGTAGAGCTATTCTATGTTAGTATTGTAGGAGAAGTAATCTCTCTAATTAACTGTAGGAACTAGGAGAAGACTACAGTTGTGCTAAAATATCTATGAGAAGAATGGGAAAGTTTCACTTCACAATAAAATGGGAAGATAGAAGTCACCCCATTCCAAAATATAGGGTCTCTATATAAATAGAGGAGACAATATTGAAAGCCAAAGCTGTTACAGGATCAAGTAAAGGAATCAAGCCTTTGCAGCCATGTCTAAGAAGAAAGGAAAATTTGGTAAGTTTTGGTCCTCAGAGTAAAAGAAGAAATGTTGACGAAGCACAATGCCTTTGATATGATGAATTTGGGCATTAAAATTGGAAATTTTCATTAATCTGAAAAAGGAAAAAAGAAATAGGGAAGAAGCCCATATGAGGAAAAATCCTAATAAGAAAGAAGAAGCAAGGGATGTCCACTATGATTGAGATCGTATTCTTCTTTAAGTGATTTCTATTGGTTATATGATAGGAAGTAGTGTAGCATCCTAATGAATGCATGATAGGAGTTCTTGGTGAATCGGCTATGGGAAAACCTCTTTGATAACATTACTAATAGAAATGAGTCATCAAGAGAAAGGGTCATCATGGAAACAAATTTCTGGGATGTGATGACATATTGATGGAGCAAGCCAAGAGAATGAAGCTCTTCATTCTTGAGAAAATTTCTGCAAGATGACTCAAGCGAAAAGGGTATGAGGTATGTATATATTTATATGCCAACATTGGATGTTGTGATGTCATGTCATATGGTTGCAGGTAATTAAATTCTGTATTTAGAAGTATGATCTATGGAGGAGTATATATCAGTGCACAAACAAATGAAATCAACATAATATGTCCTCATGGAATATGAGGTGGTTGTATATGAATGAGAAACTAGAAAGGTTGTAATTTCTTGGGAATGGAGAATGTGAAAAAAGGAAGAGATCATGGAATGCAACCATGTTAAGAGGAAGTTATCATCTGGAGGCCAAGAAGATGTGACTAGGAGATCTCCTGGGAAGATATGTAGACTCTAATGGAAGTCTGGTAAAGAAGAATACCATTGGAAAAACATATCATTAGGAGATGTGTCAATCTGTATGAAGGATGTCGATGCCTACAGGAAGATGTCATGGTGAAAGATCATCACTAAGGTAACTTTTGTTCTAAAAGTTCATAATTATATGTTTATCTTGATGAATTTGTACAGGGTTGCTAATCATTAGAAAGGATGTATAATGCTTGGAGATGATTCGAAGGAAAGAATCATGGCATAATGGTGGACCAGATGATAGAAAATGATGAATCACTTTCTGATAGTGGACATGACTCATGACTAAAAGTGATGGATGATATGTGCCCTATGAAGCCAAAATTTGAAGATTCATCAATATCGAAAACCATGACGTCGAGGGGAGGAATTCTTCATGAGTATATGGATTGCTGTTGTAGGACCCTAGTTGATGAGGAGCTTGGTGGTAAGTTTCTTACTTGGAAGAAACTTGAAATATGTCCTTCCTGTGTTAGGAGGGAGTGACGTATGTGATTCTCTAATATTACATGTGTCATGCACTAGACCAGGACTAACAGCCGTAAGTCTTAGTGAAGGCCACGTGAAGAGAATGGATAGACACATCATTATGGTCTTCACCTGGAAGAGAGAATGGAGGATTTGGTAATCATATGCCATTAGACACTCTTTGAGACTAAGATAGGGCATTCAAGATAAGATTAGTCATGGACTGATATTCTTTGAGGGTTGGCTACCCAAGAGAAGAATATTCCAATAGAGTCATACTCTGGGAACACCTAGGTGGGGTATATACCTTGGAGAGACAATGACTATGGTTTCTATTAGTCATGTCTCTTGCCAGCATTGTAGCCCATTTTCTCGTTGACAGATGGGGCTTTTAGTTAAGGCTTTGCACTAGGAAAACGATGGTTGATATGATGCTGTATAGATGTGATTACCAATTCAATTCTTCTTATGAGATTCTTCAATTTGAAATTGACCATGTAGCTGTATGAATGCCTCCCTAGTTAAGAGGGAGTGTTGAAAATTGTATCTAGGTCGATCTTCATGTTGACTATGTAATTATGTATTTATGTAAAGAATAAGACAAAGATAATAAAATATATTTTTGTTAAGCTTGCTTCATGGGTTTCATGAGCAAGGATTTTCATTATAAGCCAAAAGACGTCTTCTTCATGTCTTTTAAGGATTTTTCATCTTGTTATAAATATAGTCATGTATATGAAGTAAATTCAATGATGGTTTGCCTCGAGACCTTGTCAAATAATCTTAAAGACATGTCTCAAGAATGATGATATTACTTGATGTAAATACTCCTCAAGGTAGCCAACAATATGTTGGAAGAACTCCTCTACAAGTCGGCCTATAAATAGTAAGTAGAGTCGGCTAACAAATGGTCACATCTCTTCATGGTCAGGCAGCTTATTATAGGACCTGACCATTATAAATAGCCAACTGTGCTGCGCATAACTGTGACAGAACAAAAATCAACTCTGAGATTTTTGGACAAAATATTAGCAACAAAATCTGCGGTGACTTCAGGAACAATTATGTGATTTAATATGAAGGTCAGGACAGAAACAAAGTACAAAATTAGAGGTGGAAAAATGAAGTAATCAAAAGTAAATATGTTATATATATGTGAAGTTACAGGATTGTGTTTAGTAGTTAGAGGACTGTGAAGTCCTAAGTATAATAAGTGTGCTCAATGAACTAATGCAGCACAAGTATGGGTATCATTAGAGTATGAAAGCGGTGGATTGTTCATCGAAAAGGAAACAAGATATGTGTGTACATTGAAGACCATCCATCAAGGTGAAGTGAAGGTGCAGGGTTTGTACAGGACATTCTATAACAAGGTATTGATATCTAAGTAAGGATCACATACAGCCGGAGTCGGGAAATACAGTTAGAGACCGAGCTCTCTAATCCTGGTGTAGAAAAGTGCAAGATGGTGTAGGATGGTGGATAAAAGAAGTATTATATTAAAGAAGTGAATGTGTAAGCAGTGACAACGTCTTGGAGGCATACAAGGGTCAAGGTTTTGAGTCTTAGTCATGGTACTTGTCATCTGAGAGTCTATAAGAATAATTTTTGATGGGTTTTCCTCTCTAAGAGGGAGAGGTTTTGCCCTGGCTCTAGGAGCCTAAATTTTGTGTCTTATGCCATTTGATAATTGACTTGATGAAAGACTAACTAAACTAAAAGAAGATAAGACATAAGTATTACAAGTAAGATCACAAGTAATTATCAAGAAGAGAATTTGTATTAGCCTACAACCCTCCAAATTCTCAACATGAGGCCCCTTTGAAAAATCAAGAATTCAACTAAAGCCAAATTGTTATTATGGTGTATCATTAGGGGAATTTTGAGGTCTAAAATGGGCCTCCTAAGGAAAATATAAAATAATAGTGGAAATACTAAAATTATATTTGATTACATCATCAAATGCTAGAGGCAAAAAAGAAAAAACTATTTTTCAACTCATATTTTCAACTTTTTTCCCAATTTGTTTACTCAAATTTTGAGCGGGAGCACTTGTTGGATGTAAAATTTAATTCCTCATCCAAGGAGTACCCATGTTGCATACTTTCAATGGATCCTGCTACACGAAAAATAATAAATACATGAGAAACATGATTGCAATAACGTTTTTTCATGTATTTCTCATTTTTCATGTAGCAGGGTCCATCAAAAGTATGCAACATGGGTACTCCTTGGATGAGGAATTAAATTTTTCATCCAACGAGTACTCCTGCTCGAAATTTGAGTAAAAATTTTGGGAGATAAGTTTAAAAATATGAGTAGAAAAAGTTATTTTATTATTTTATTATTTTATAATATTTTTACCCTTTTACTTAAAAAATGGTGAATCATCCCCCATGGTTGACATAATCATCTTGAATCCTATTGGTTCTTATAAATTTTATTTTGGTTGTACATTTTCCTTAGGAGGCTCATTTTAGACCTCAAAATTCCCCTAATGGCTGGAGAATAAAATACCGAATAGAGAAAACTTTAAAAATTATTCTTCCATGGCCTATCCTGGACATTTTTTATTTTATTTCATTTTATCATTTTATTTTATTTTTATTTTTATTTTTATTTATGTTATTTGACTGAGTCAAAATGTCTGCATTAAATAACATTACAAAATATCTTTCATACTTGGCTTGAGAGCACCTTGCACATTCACAGGAATCCTAACTTCATAAGGCTGCCAAAAAATAGTTCCTTATCACCCATTTATTCTATGGCTCTTCATTCAGGTTTTTATGAGGTGAATATGGGAAATTTAGATTACAGTTTCTAGCATAAATGTTGTATATATCACAGGAAACTCAGGTTCATATGTTAAAGCTCCATATGTATTTATGGCTAACATTTTAGTAACTTGAGATGTTTTTTGTTGATTAAATGACCAGTAATGCATCACGTCCTAAATAAGCTAACATGTTTGAAACAAGCAAAGGGCACTCACCTAGTATAGTCTTAGACTACATATAAATGAGTATGCCCAAAAATGTCAAATTTGGATTAACAAGCACATGATTTACATACACATATATATAAATTAGTTTCATAATGTTTAAGAGTCCTCAAAAAAGGAATTGAAATGATACAATAAATGTTTTGAAATTGCACTTCTAAATGTCATTAAGAAGATGAATTTCAAATTGAATCTACAGATGCAAATGTGATCACAAATATTCATTCCACTGCTTTGAGTGTAATCAATATTGGTAATCATTATTTTTGTAATGTAACATTACTAACAAATTAACAATGGCTATGTAGTATAGTGCACAATACGCTTTCATATGTCATTAGAATAATTTCAAGTGTCATTAGAATCTACATAGGAAGCGAAAAATGAATGTTTATTGAAGTGTCATATTTATGGGCAAGGATAGAGAATTGGAATCACTGGGTGATACAACCATTGGACACTTACCTGCAAGCTCACAACATAAAAACTTGCATGGTTTCCCCAAATAAAATATTCTGGCCTAAATCTAATTCTTTTAAGGAATTAAAATTCTTTCCAAAATTAAGAAACAGATGAACAAGAAAAAAGTTAAAGAGAATGATGTGTATACATACCACAATATGATAGTAAAAAAAAATCATTCTTTTCCTGAAGTTAACCTTTATATTATTAATAAAAATTGCTTATAATGGAACTATAGTTGCATACTTTCCTTTTAATAGGTACTTACAAACTTTTATACTGGAAACTAGTTGAGGAGTTGAGCATTGGACCTTGTTATACATAATTGTGATCTACATATAAACCAAATTCCCTAATTGTGGTGTTCGTCACTTATAAAAATAGAGGAAATAATAACTACCACTTTCTCTAAAACAAGAAGATATACGGAATGGTAAATGGGCCTACTTGCGATTGAATCACTTCTCCTTCTCCTTCTGTCACTGTTTTCATTGCTCTCAATCCAATTCAAGTCGTTAGATCGATTCCTACAAACAGAAACAGAGAACAACAAAAAATACACAATATACAAGATATCTACTTATCTTACTCAAATCAAATCGATTAGATATGAAATACATACATCATTATGGAATACATTGCACAAGAAATAGAGAAATATGTATGGGAAAATGAACAACAATCTTTATTAAAGAGTACAAGGGGAAGGTTACAACCAATGGATTGATTTGTTGTCAACCTACTCCAGCTTCATTCCAGCCTCATCACATCTAACATCATACCAACAACATATCAATAATTTCGCTCTCTTATCAAATGATAATCCAACAACATAACTCTACCAAAAATTTTCCTTCCCTAGTACTAGGATGAGTGCTCCATCTATAGGGAAATTGATGGTAGTTTCTCAATGAATGACTTTCTAATAATAGGAAAGACATGTTCCCAAGTTCAAAAGTGTTAGATGGGCACTTAGATTCTAATTTTGAGACATATGGACTCTTCTAGAATTCCTTGGCCATTTCGAGATTCCCGGAATAATGAGAATTCCAGTCCAAGGTGACCAACTCACCCTTGAGTGTCGGGAAATGCACTGCAATGCACCCTTGCATGGAGGATTTGGCACTACAACGTAGCTAGTACCTTGCAGGTGAGCATCGGTGAGTTAGTAGGTGATATAACATATACTTCAAACCTTATAAATCTCACAATAGATGTCATGAATGAAATTTTATTCTCTTAGGGCATGTAGCAACTGAAATATAAGGGGATGATAGACCTTATTTCATTTATCTTAGGGATGATCTCCAGTTTGACAAGGTCTTAGGGGATGATGCCCAAATTGACTTATAACAGCTACCCCCTAAAGCATGAAGTCAAAATAATAATTGTATTTGGATGATATTCTTTACGATGTGATAAGTCGAAACTGAAGTGAATGGTGACCTACATCAATCTTACAATACATTACATCTGATATATTTCACCTTGATCATGAATTGCTGAGGGAGGAATTCCCATGCTCACACAATAAGCTATCTAATAACATGTAAATAATTCAGAATTTTGTTTACATTGGAATTTTTCCGAATATAGACATGCCTACAGATATAGGCCCATGTTTGTATGACGATCTCTATGTAAATTTATCGTACATGTTAGGGTCCTATAATAATAGGATTCATAATTTTGAATTGACTATGTTTTAGTCTTGTAATATGTACATACTTTGCTTTCTGTAAATTGTTTTCCCATATTTAAAAAGTAAAGAGGGTAAAAGTACTAAAAGAAAAATCAAAGGACTAAAATGAAAATATCAAAAAAGAATATAAAAAATGAACCCCAGCAAAAAAGAGATAAAATAGATCATGAAAGTGATGCAAATTCAAATGCCACTACTTTTTACTTTACTTTTCAAAATAATGTTGTGTGCAGCTTGTCAAAAATTCCACAATCCATGAAGGTCAAATTGCTTAATCTTGATCTTTCATGATTTAAATTTCATGTTGATAGATAGAGAATAAATATCTAGCCAAAACTATTTAATCTTGTCAGATCAGTAGTTAGGTAGAGAATAGTAATGAGCTGAAAAATTTAAACTGAGCCATTGGAAGTAATAAGATTAGAATTAGATAGTTTTTTGTTAAAAGAAAAATTAAAAGGGTTTGCAAGCTTAAATGCACCCACAAAAATTAAGAAAAAATGTAAAAGTAGATGATGGGTAGGTAGAAGCAGTTTTCACAAGGAATGGATAGCAGAAAATGGTCATTTTATGTTACTAACTTCCTTCTAAATTCATTTCCCTTGTAAAATACTCCTTCCCCTTCATATTTACTTTTTCTCCATTACATCACTCATTTTTCCTTACAAAAATCCCTTTTCCTTAGTTAAAAAGCACATTTACTTTTGGAAAAGTAAAAATCCCTTTAAAATTCAAAATATCCCCTAAAATACACTTATCCTAAGTATTCTTTTTAAGTAATGTCGAGTCCTACATTTATAAATCCTCCCCGTTATTAGTTTTAACACTATCCCTAGTGTATCTTAAAATCCTGCACATATTAACATTCCCGCATGTATATTTTACTAACCACTATTATATATTAACTCCCATTAAACATTTAAACTTGTATTATATTAATTCCCCGCTATTATAAAGTCCCAACCCATATAAATTAATTCATTGTTGATATCACATTAAACACATCGCATAACATAAAACCCGAGTCCCACGACTATTAAATCCCCGATATATCCTTGCTATTCGCCCAGTTGTCCGATAACGATTGACCAAATCCTGTAGCCAATAATCTCTATTGCATCCCTGAATGCTTGACTTTTAACCACCCCAAGAGCTTGCGAAATGAATTGTTTTGAGAGCCCCGCTTCTCACTACGTGGTAGCATTTCACTGTATCGTATCCTCCAAAATATTACTGCCTACCTACGTTTTGCATTGCGAACACCACTCAGCTATATTCCTAACCATTGCCATAAAATTGTCCTGCCTTTTTGAATTCAACCCACACCCAAAGTTTAATTAATTCTAGTTAAAAACCCATAAGGCTGTCCTTTGGAACCATTTTCACCATTTTATGTTATCGTTTGTGCATACAGAACATTACCGACCTATTCCAGAGCTATAGATAGCTACCAACCTGCTTTTAAGCCCTTTTTCACTAGAATTCAAGACTCTTACTGCTGAAGCCACTACAGAACCAATTCGATGCATTATAAAGATCACTGAAGCCTCAGAAAACCTTCATTTCCTCAGAACCCTTCTAAAAACATAAAAGCTTCATTTTTTCCAGGTATTTCTGAAATACTAAGGCATGTACTTACAACAAGAAAGTAACAAGTAATTGAAAAGTTTAGGAGCCTTTGCAGATGAAAAGAAAACCCCTGTTTCTTCCCAATCCTTTTTCTATAGATCCTAATCATCTTATCACATAATTCCCAAGGCCTAAGACTATTCTTGATCACAGAGACTAATTATTTGATAAATTGAAATAATTTTAGACCAGAGGAAAAACTACTATTTCATCCCAAACCCTGTTGCAGACTATAAATATCTTTTAGAGGTGCTCCTAAAGGACTGAAACTGTTTTTTAAATCAAAGAAAAATAAATTGATTAAAATTAACTAAATTTCGCTTCCCAAGGTATTGTAACTATCAATCCCCTGCAACCTATAGTTGTATATTTGGAACACACTCCCTTAGCAGACAGAGACTTTAAAATTAGTGACCGCTGAGTTTAACCTCCTTGAGCTCCACTGCTGGAGCTATGAAAAATCAATTGACCAAGCTAATGAGTTTTTCCTTTGGGAGTCTAATTTTCCCAAGTACATTATCCCACAGACCTTCCATTGTATAGAGGTTATTAAGCTTTGCCAAACTTATTATTTCCCTGATCAAAGAGCCATTGTAAACCCTGGTATAAATATTATTCACCATCACAGTTGAATAAATAAATTAGATGCTGCAAATTCAACCTAGACCTAATGAAACTTCTCTGTCTATTGAAACCCTCACACAGCTATATCTAAATCTGGACTTCCGCAAGAGGTTCCAGATATTCCAAACATTCATTCCCTCATCAGTAGAGACTCCCAAGACCAACTCTCCTTATCCAGCACCTATATTCTTTGAGAGAACCAGACATATTATTACCATGTTGTCATGTATTCTGTGTTATTTTACTGGTGAGCATGTTGATGCTTCAGTCTTAGGTTTTCTGTCTATTTTTACCCCTAGTCAGCCTCATGCTACCATATTAAATTTTGCCCAGTACCTTGTTGATACAATTCATGAACATCTTGTTAAAATTCCTGAAGAAGGTGTCTTCAAGTACTCATCTATTTTATTCCACATGCTTTTATACTTCCAAGATGAAATATCTTCTATCAACCTTCAGAAACTGGATGTTGAAGGTAATCATACTCAACAAAGGCCACCACTGAAAAAAAATTCAAACTAATGTACAGGAAGAAGCCAGAATTAAATCTTGTAAATGAAGAATTGGAAACTATTGAAGTGATTGATACAAATATAGTGGTAAATACAATGCACCTCCTACAATTTCTGAGGAAACTCACCAGCCTTCAACATCTAACACTCATATTATTCAAAAGTAACATAATGTTTAAGTGTCTTCATTGAGTAAACCAACAGAAAAAGAGTAGGATATCATGCATAAATATAAAGAAATCAAGATCAGGAATGAGGCATTAAAGGCTGATACATATACCCAATACTGGAAGCAGTCACCTAGTGACCAAAGCAGATTCATTTTTGCATTTGACTACAAGACTAGGAAGATGCATATGACTTTCTTACAGCCCACGGTGAAGCATCCAAAATCATCAGCATATTATAAAAATACATCATATGAAGTTCAAGAAAAATATATTCATCCTATAGAACAGATAGAATTTCATAAGAAAGTTGGTGAAATGTTGTATTCTACCATGACAAAAAAATCCATGAGTCTACAGAAGCTGCAAAACACTCTTGAAAACATCAAAGGTCAGCTAAAGTTAGAAAAGGAATCCTCACATACTAAGGATAACATAATTGAATCTCTGGAAGATTTGGTTATTGAAGTTGGATATGATCCACCAAATGTAAAAGTTGTAGATGAAATCATAAATAAAAATAATGTAGACATTGTTGTATTAAATAAGAAGATCAATATCCTCCTACTAAACATCCACAGGCAAAGGAAGTGTTAGAAAATGAGGGACAAAAATATGAGATCATGAACCTTATTCTTTAGTCAACTGCCCAACTGAAAGAAATCGAAAATGAAATGGATAAGTTAGTACACGAGAAAAAATCTAGATCAAAAGCAATCCCTATCACTGTTATTCCTACAGTCACTACAACTATTCCTTCTACCTTAGCAGAATCATTAGCTCCATCAATTCCAATAGCTACAGAACTTCATGTTACATCAGCAACTACCTCAGCTACAGAGTCATCTACAACAGTAGTACAGCCTACTGATGAGGCAGGTAAACTAGCTAAAGAAATGCAAGAAATGTCCATCCAGATTAATGAAATCAACAATCTTAAAGAGTAGTTGAAAAGTCTAAAGGATGAGAAGAAACTAGTTCAGATTATGCACAAGAGTGAAGTACAAAAGAAAAATAGGTTGAACGATAAATTGCAGAAGTTAGAAAAAGAACTGACATTCAAAGAACCAATGGCACAAGCTAAGCAGCAGCTATGTGCCAATAGCAATGAATCTGTCAATGATATTTGGCCATCCATTCAGGTTGTTTATGAGCAGAAATATCTAATCGATGTAGCAAGGGAATCCATCTAGAAAATCAAGGAAGAACTTGGTAAGAAGCCATAAGAAGCCAATGAAATTGTGAAGTTTCTTAATTCTAAGAATGAGTAGGAATTGGAAGAAATTGGAATTAGTGACAGGACAGAAACAATTCTTGAATTTAGGAAGGTAATTTCTAAAAGGAAGTTGATGGTACAGTTGGAAGAAAAATGTCAAAACATGGAGATTTCCATAACCAGGTTCATGATGAAGTTTGATATTTTGAGGCAGAAAGGCCTTCCAAATCCACTGGTTATTAATGACAGGTTGATGAAACAAGAAGATTATGATAAGAAAATTAGAGAAGTGGAAAAGGAGAAAACTAATAATTCAGCCATGCAAGGAATTCCAATAGGGAAGGTACTCTACAAAAGTTTTGAAAATCTCTTTTACCTACAACGTGAGGTAAAACATTTATTCATAAACAAGCCTACTTTTAAAAAGTATACAGAAGCTGATGAGATATTCAGAAGAATGGTAAAGATAAAGTTACCAGATGTATAAGACTGGGAGAAGTTGACTCATTTACTATGAAAGCAGTCAAGAGTAAAAAAAATCGAGTAGTTTAAAGTGAAAAAAATCAGCCATGATAAAATTTAAAAGTAGTAGTAACAGTAAAGAGTATCAGAGTTTAAAGAGTATTAGATGAAAGATGAGGTTTAAATTCAAAGCAGAGTTGAAAGTAAATAAACAGCCAGCGTAAAGTACGCTTGACAACAGCTTTCATTGATCAACAGTTAGAGAAAAATAAGAAAAATATCAAAGACAACAAACATCAAATTCAATAAAAGCTAGGATAGCTTGCATTAGTTAGATAGTTGTCTCTATATTCTTGCATGAAGATATTTATTTTTCCTTGAATAATTTCTAAGTTTTTTTAGGATATTTTGTAATATTTTTTGTATAAATACTTCACATTTCGAAGTATTGAGTGTGGATTATGGATTGTTAAACATTTCTATAGATTTACTAATCTAAACCAGAGAGTTCTTTATACCATTTTCAAGTCAGCAGACTGAATTAAGCAATAAAGGCATCATATTACAGGATTCATGTGTTGGGCCACATCAGTGAATTACTCTCAATTGTTCTTTGTTATTATCTGAATTTTTCACATACTTGCATGTTTTTTAAATTTAAATGTATAACAGGAATATTAATCTAGAATTTTTTAAAAACACTCTGTCTTGAACTATTATGTCATTTTCAAGTTTTCTACTGATATCAAAATTAGGGAATTCTTAATTTCTCCCCAGTTTCGATTGACCTCTGTCATTTCCCTCATTATCCGGATCTGAGAACCCTTAACTTCTCTCTCATCATGATTGAAACCATTTCATCAGCCAACCTAAAGATTTGAAGTTACTCAGCTATCATGCCCTGTGAACACTTCCCTTTAGGACCTTGATTATGCTCTGTCACTTGACATATTGACTCCATTATCCCAATGGTATTCAGACCTACATTTATCCATCTGAATCAATGATTCCACCACCAAACCAAACCCAAACTCAAAAACCCATTCAATCCTACATAACTAGCCTAAAATAAACTAAAATCAACAAAGATAAAACATATAGAGAGAGCCCTCTCTGAGCATTAGGAAGGCTATATCATAAAACTTAAAAGTAGGTTTGTGGTTACCTATAATATTCTTTAACCAAAAGGACTAACAACCCTTGGAATTATAATCAACAACAAGGTCCTCAAATAAGAAATACCAATTTTAGAAAAAATACCAACATTGGTACATCTAGAGAATCAACACCTGATCAACAAATAAGACCACCTTTCCAAGAGAACTATGCTGAAATTTCTCACCAAAATGAAGAAGATGAAGACACTTAGATTAACTTAATGGGAATCAATGATGATAATACTATTTTTATTACACAATAAGAACAAGAATTATATGATCTAAAACAGTTATAGTTAGAATCTGGAGAGTCTTTTGGTTATAAGAAAGGTTATGAGTTTTCCATTAATGAAGTTCACAAGAAATATAACCTTAGGAGTAAGAAAAATATAGAAGCCCCTATTAAGAAAAATGCACAAAATCGAACCAAGATAACAGTATAAGCTCCTGCAACCAAAGTACTACAAATTCTCCCTAGGGAAACTTAGAAAAATTCAAATCCTAATCAGAAAATTTCTAGTCCAAAAATTGCACGAAGTCCTAAAATTGTTGACATTATAGATACTATTGTTCAAACATCACCTAATTCTAAAAAATCTATTTTTTCTAAAACAACACCTTCTTCTAATACTTTAGTTGCTCCAAAAACCTCTGTTGCTGACCAAAAATCAGCTGATCCTAAAACGACTGCTACCAAAACAGTTGTTGAAACTTCAAAAGCTTCCAAAACTACCACTACTACTCAAAATATTCCACAAAAGAATATTGAAAATAGAAAAACAGTGGAAACACAAACATAAAAACAAACTATAGATAAAGAAGAAAAATACACTCAAATTGCAGTTAGTAAAGAAGAAATCATTTAGTTAGGAAAAACACAAGCACCATTTAAGATCCAAACTGAAAATACCAATTCCTTTAACAGAGTTGCTAAAACATGATTTATACAAATCACAGATCACTCAAACATTGAACATTAATGAAGGAGAGGACTCTGTAAATCTAAATGATGATAAACCATAACTACTTTTCAGCCCTGAAGTAAATGGAAAACATCAAGAAGGTGGTGTTCCTCCTTTCTACATTAGATTGAGTATTCATGATCAAATTTTGCACAATGATGTGATAGGAGCATCCCACAATTTAATGCCAAAAGTAGAGGTAAGACACATACCTACTATACTAGAAAACTTAAAATATTGGAAGATTTTTACATATGATAATCAAATCTATCACTTTATGAATGTTGAGGGAGAATTCCAGAATTGTAACATAGACACTGATTGTACAATAGATGAAACTAAAGATAATGAAATAGATGTAAATAATTTTGATTTAAATAAACCTACTAAATTCACTCATGTAGAAATAGATAAATTAGAAAAAGTAGAAATAGAAGAAATAGTAGATGATGATTATGAGATTTTAAACCTTAAGAATAACCTTTTACCTAAGGGATTAGCCCCATTAGAAGATCCTTTTTATTCAAATGATGTTGCAATAAAACTAAAAATGGAGCCATTAAGATCATACATAGAAGAATGCAATATAGGAACATAATAGAAGCCTAAGCTTATCAAACTTTCCAAAAAATTACCCCAGGAAGAAAAAATTAAATACATAGCTTTGTTTAAGGAATTTTAAGATGTTTTTGCATGGAGGTATGAAGACCTTAAATCATATCACACTACCATCATTCAACACAAAATACATATCAAAGAAGGTCAGAAACCATTTAAATAGAAGCTTAGGAGAATCAATCCAGTCCTTGTGCCTTTGATTTAAAAAGAGGTAAAGAGAATGTATGAAGCACAGACCATTGCACCTATCAGATATTCTGATTGGGTTTCAAACTTAGTTCCCACTAGGAAGAAAACAAGGGAAATCATACTTTGTGCTTATTTCTGGAATTTAAACAAGGTATCCCTAAAATATAACTACCCTCTCCCCAAGATGGATCATATTTTAGAGAGGGTGGCCAATTCATCCAAGATTTCATTGCTTGATGGATTATCTAGATATAATTAGATCTTAGTTCAGCCAGAAGACCAACCGAAGATAGAATTTACTACTCCATGGGGTACTTTCATGTATTTGAAAATTCCTTTAGGATTAATGAATGCGGGAGCCACATTCCATAGAGCTATGGATATAGCTTTTGCTAAAGAAATTCATGATTTTCTTGTCATTTATCTAGATGATATAACTGTATTTTGAAAAACTGACAATGAACATCTAGATCACTTGAGACAAGTGTTTATTAAATGTAGAAAATTTGGTATTTCTTTAAATCCCAAAAAAACTCTCTTTGAACTTGAAGAAGGTAAATTGTTAGGACATATAATCTCAAAAGAGGGAATTAGGATAGACCTAGCTAGAATAAAAGCCATTTTGAACATAAGTCATCCTAGAAATATCAAGGAATTACAAGCATTCTTAGGTAAAATCAATTTCCTCAGAAGATTCATTTCAAATTTAGAAGAAATAATTAGATAACTGAACAACATGTTAAAGAAAGACTCAATACTTAAATGTATAATAGAGGCCAAGCAATACTTTGAATAAATCAAACAAGCCCTTACAAGAACACCAGTCCTAATAAGTCCTAATTTTAAAAAATATGTTATTATTTTATCTTTTTCTTCAAAACATACAATTGTTGCAGTCTTACTGCAGAAGAATGATCAGGGTTATGAACAACCAATTTCTTTTTTCAACAAATCCCTAAGATATGCCACGGTAAAGTACAACATAATGGAAAAATAGGCACTTGGTATAGTGAAGGCTATTAAATACTTTAGAGTGTATATATTATACTCACACATCATTGCATATGTCCCAAATTCAATAATAAACTAAATTTTGACTCAGAATGGGCCTGATGGTAAGAGAGGCAAATGGATTGCCACCATTTTGGAATATGACATTGAAATTAAGCCCACCAAACTCATTAAAGGCCAAGGTTTAGCCAAACTCATGGTTAAGTCAAACTTTCAAGCTTTAGATATAAATTTTATTTCTCAATTAGATGATCAGGAAGAAATGGCGACTCCACAGATCAGTGAAGCTTTCTTATATTCACCATGGTATGCAGATATCATATTTGTTTTACTAAAATTACAAGCTCCTCCTGGATTCTCAAGAACTAAATCTATATTTCTAAAGTTAAGAGAAAAAATTTTTTGTATCATATATAATGCTCTTTTTTGGAAAGATCATGGTGGAATTTTATTAAACTATTTACTAAAAGATGAAGCTAATAAAGTTATGGAAGCGTTTGATGCAGGTGACTGTGTAGGACACCTTTACTGGAAATAAACTGCATATAAAATCTTGAGGGAAGGTTTTTACTGGCCCACACTTTTTGCAGATGTAAGAAAGTATGTGACCTCCTATCACAAATTCCAGATTTTTGAAGGGAATAAAACACTATTACCTTTACCCCTTAAACCCATCTCCACAGAAATTCCTTTTTAGCAATGGGGTTTAGACTTCATTGGTGAAATTCACCCACCCTCCTCAACCCAGCACATATGGATTTTTACAGCCACAGACTATTTCACCAAGTGGATAGAAGCCATTCCTTCTAAACAAGCCATTGATTCTGTCATAATCTCATTCCTAGAAAACAATATACTATCTAGATTTGGATGCCCTCAAAAGCTCATTACTGATAATGCAGCTGCTTTCAAGTCTAAGAAAATGATTGACTTCTGTAACAAATACCACATTAGCCTTGGCCATTCCACTGCCTATTACCCTCAAGGTAATGGTCTTGCAGAATCCTCAAATAAAATCATGGTTAATATCATAAAGAAACTATTAGAAGACAATAGAAAGACATGGAACAAAAGGTTAGTTAATGCCTTATGGGTAGATATACTCGCCACAAAGAAGTCCATTGGTACATCCCCTTATCACATAGTATATGGAATCGATGTTGTTTTTCCATCCTCTTTAGCAGTACTAGTGTTGAAAATGATCCAAGAGCTGCAGGCATAGAAACCAATGATATCCATAGAAGAATAAATCAGACCATACACTTCCAGCAAACGAGGGAAGAAATCTATGTCAAATCAGAAGTTATCCAAGATAAAATTAAAAATATATTTGACAAAAAAACAAAGGAAGATGAATTTTACATAGGTGATAAAGTTCTTAAATGGGATTCAAGAAGAGAAGATAAAGGTAAACATGGTAAATTTGACTTCCTAGGGAAAGGTACCTATATCATTTATGGTTACAGAGGTAAAAATGCATTATTTTTGAAGGAGTTATCTACCAGGTGGACCAGACAATGGTAGGATGTTGAACCATTACTATTCCCCAGATTAACAGTAGTTCACTTTTATTACTTTGATCATTGTACATAACATTGCAAAACATAGATTGGATTTGATGTTTTTCTTGCAAATTTGAAGCCCGAAGAGAAGGCCCTAAGCTTTAAAAGACAAAATATCATAAGTATGAATAAAGGAGAGCTCGGAAAATAGTTCTAAGGTGAGCACAAGAAAAGTTCAAGGCTATTGATCTTAAAGTTATTAACATTTCACCACGAAATGCCATCCCCATGTGGAGCCACTGTTAGGGTCCTATAATAATAGGATTCCTAATTTTTAATTGGCTATGTTTTAGTCTTGTAATATGTACAAAATTTTCTTTTTGAAATTTTTTTTCCCATATTAAAATATGTAAAGAGGGTAAAAGTCCTAAAAGAAATATCAAAGGACTAAAAGAAAAATATTGAAAAAGAATATAAAAAATGAACCCCCAACAAAAAAGAGATAAAATAGATCATGAAAGTGATGCAAATTCAAATTCCACTACTTTTTACATTACTTTGCAAAATAAGATTGTGTGCAACTTGTCAAAAATTCCACAATCCATGAAGGTCAAACTGCTTAATCTTGATATTTCATGCTTTAAATTACATGTTGATAGATAAGAATAAATATCTAGCCAAAATGTTTAATCTTGGTAGATCAGTAGTTAGGTAGGTAATAATAATGAGCTCAACAGTTTAAACTGAGCCATTCGAAGTAATAAGGTTAGAATTAGATATTTTGTTCTTAAAAGAAAAATTAAAAGTGTTTGCAAGCTCAAATGCACCAAAAAAAATGAAGAAAAATGTTAGGGTAGATGATGGGTAGGCAGAAGTAGTTTTCACAAGGCATGGATAGCAAAAAATGGTCATTTCATGTTACTAACTTCCTTCTAAATTCATTTCTCTTGTAAAATACTCCTTCCCCTTCATATTTACCTTTTCTCCATTACATCACTCATTTTTCCTTACAAAAATCCCTTTTCCTTAGTTAAAAAGCATATTTACTTTTGGAAAAGTAAAATTCCCTCTAAAATTCAAAATATCCCCTAAAATACACTTATCCTAAGTATTTGTTTTAAGTAATGTCAGATCGTACATTGATAAATCCTTCTCGATATTAGTTTTAGCACAATCCTTAGTGTATTTTAAAATCCCGCATATATTAACATTCCTGCATTTAGATTTTATTAACCACTATTATATATTAACTCCCATTAAACCTTTAAACCTGTATTATATTAATTCCCCACTATTATAAAGTCTCGACCTCGTATACATTAATTCATTGATGATATCACATCGAACACATCACATAACATAAAACCTGGGCCCCACACCTATTTAATCCACGACAGATCCTTGCTATTCACCCAGTTGTCCAATCACGATTGATCAAATCCTATGCCCAATAATCTCTATCTCATCCCCGAATGCCTGACTTTTAACAAATCTAAGAGCTTGTTAAATGAGTTGTTTTCGGAGCCCCACTCCTAGCTATGTGGCAGCATTTGATTGTATTGCATCCTTTGAAATATTACAACCTACCCACTTTTTTCATTACGAAAACCACTCATTTTTATTCTTGACTATTGCCACAAAATCGTCCTGCCTTTTGGAATTTAACTTGTGCCCAAAGTTTAATTAATGTTGGTTAAAAACCCATAAGACCGCCGTTTGCAGCCTTTTTCACCATTTTCTGTTATTGTCTGCGCATACAAAGCATTGCCGACCTATTCCAGAGCTATAGAATACCTACTAACCTACTTTTAAACCATTTTTCACCAGAATCTGAGAATCTTACTGCCGAAGCCACTGCAGAACCAATTCAAAGAATTATAAAGATCACCGCAGCCTCAGAAAACCTCCGCTACCTCAGAACCCTTCTGCAAACATAAAATCTTCTTTTTTTCTAGGTACTCCTATAATACTAAGGCATGTACTTACAACAAGAAGGTAAGAAGTAATTGAATCGGTTTAGGAGCCTTTGCAGATGAAAATAAATCCCCTGTTGCTTCCCAATCATTTTTCTGCATATCTGAGTCATCTTTTCACAGAATTCCCAAGGCCTGAGACTACTCTTGATCATAAAGAATAATGATTTGATCAATTGAAAGCATTGTAGACCAAAGGAAAAACCATTGTTTCATCCCAAAACCTGTTGCAGACAGTAAATATCTTTCAAAGGTGCTCCTAAAGGCCTGAACTTTTTTTTTAAATCAGAGAAAAATCAATTGATTAAAATTAGCTAAATATGGCTTCCCAAGGTATTGTAACTGTCAATACCCTACAGCCTCCAGTTGTAGATGTGGAACACACTCCCTTAGAAGACAGAGACTTTAAAATTAGTGACCCTGTCACTGAGCTTAACCTCCTTGAGCTCCACTGCTGTAGCTATGACAAATGAATTGACCAAGCTGATAAGGTTTTCCTTTGGGAATCTAATTTTCCTAAGTACATTGTCCCACAGACTTTCCAATGTCCAGAGATTATTAGAATTTTTCAAAATTGTTATTTCCCTGATAAAAGAGCCATTGTAAACCCTGGTAAATAAATCTTATTCACCATCACAGCTGAATCAATAAATCAGATGTTGCAAATTCAACCTAGACCTGATGAAATCCCTTTATCTATTAAAACCCTCACACAGATATATTTGAATCTAGACTTCCCCAAGAGGTTCCAGATATTCCAAACATGCATTCCCTCATTAGTAGAGACTCCTAAGACAAACCCTCCTTAAACAACAACTATATTCTCTGAGAGAACCATACATATTATTACCATGTTGTCATGAATTCTAGGTTATTTTACTGATGAGAATTTGTATGCTTTAGTCTTAGGTTTTTAGTCTATTTTGACCCCTAGTCAACCTCCTGCTACCATATTTTATTTTTCCCAGTACCTTTTTAATACAATTCATGAGAAACTTGTTAAAATTCCTGAAGAAGGTGTCTTCAAGTACTCACCTATTTTATTCCACATTTTCTTATACTTCCAAGCTGAAAGATTTGCTATCAACCTTCAGGAACTGGATGTTGAAGGTAATCCATAGCTAGTACTATTTTGGACTCCATTAATTAGGAAAGACACCACACAGTCCACATACACAGACTTTATTGACTCATTCATTTTTCCTATTGTCAACATGCTGAACAACAACATTCAACCAAGAGTCAGAGATGATATAAAAAATGTTCTGGTGTTATCATAACACAGTAGGATGGGATATTGGTACCTTTATGAGAACCACACAAATATTAGGGTATATGGACCTAATATTTTTCCATATAAGCTACCCAAATACCTCCCAATGAGGTTATTTTCACTTGAATATATCGGGTGAATCCTTAACTCTGATGGAATAAATTTCTTTTCAGCCAAAAAGAAGACACAATTTAAGATAAAGAATCATATTGGTCCTTTTATTTGCAATGGTAGAGATGCAGATCAACAAGAAGAAAAACATTTGCAGGAATTTAAGTTCAGTCAAAGTTTCCAATGGTATTATGATGCTTTAGGATTTATAAGCAAATTAAGAGTCAAATGTAAATTAACTCCTTATGTACATGAATCCAATCCAGACATTGAAAAATACTCCAATAAGTTTGAATGTTTGGAAAATACTTTAAAAGAGGCAGAGAAGCAAGGTGATACTAGTTCCATCTTGCAGACTCTAGCCCCACAGGATAGGAACTCCAAGATAGAAAGAGAAGAAGGATCATACTCAGCATAGACCACCACTGAAACAAAATTAAAACTGATGTATAGGAAGAATCCCAAATTAAATCATGTAAATGAACAAGTGGAAACTATTGAAGTGATTGATATAGATAAAGTGGTAAAATATAATGCACCTCATGAAGTTTCTAAGGAAACTCACTAGCCTTCAACATCTAACACTCATATTATTCAAAATCAACATAGTGTTGAAGTGTCTTCATCTAGTAAACTAGCAGAAAAATAGCAGGATATCATGCAGAAGTATAAAGAAATCAAGATCAGGAATGAGGCATTAAAGGCTAATACATATACTCAATACTGGAAGCAGTCACCTTGTGACCAAAGCAGATTGCTTTCTGCATTTGACTACAAGATTAGGAAGGTGCAGATGACTTTCTTACAGCCCACAGTGAAGCATCCCAAATGATCAGGATATTATAAAAAGACATCATATGAAGTTCAAGAAAAATATCTTCATCATATAGACCAGATATAATTTCACAGGCAAGCTGGTGAAATGTTGTAGTCTACCATGACAAACAAAGCCATGAGTGTACAAAAGATGAAAAACACTCTTTAAAACATAGGAGGTCAGCTACAGTTAGAAAAGGCATCCTCATTGGCTAAGGATAACATAATTAAATATTTAGAAGATTTGGTTATTGAAGTAGGATATGATCCAACAAATGTCAAAGTTGCAAATGAACTCATAAATAAAAAGAATGCAGACATTGTTGCATTAAAGAAGCAACTCAAATTTCCTCCTACTCAACATCCACAGGAAAAGGAAGTGTTAGAGAATGAAGGACAAAAATATGAGATGATGAACCTTATTCTTCAATTAACTTCCCAAATAAAATAAATCGAAAATGAAATGGATAAGTCAGTACAGTAGAAAAAGGCCAAATTAGAAGCAATCTCTGTCACTGTCATTCCTACAGTCACAAGAGTTATTCCTTCTACCTTAGTAGAATCATTGGCTCCATCAATTCAACTATCTATAACACTTCTTGTTACATCAACAACTACTTCAGCTACAAAGTCTTCTACTTTAGTAGGCCAGCCTACTGATGAGGCAGGTAAACTAGTTAAAGCAATGCATGAAATGTCCATCCAAACTAATGAAATCAACGAACTTAAAGAACAGTTGAAAAGTCTAGATGATGAGAAGAAACTAGTTCAGATTATGCACAAGAGTGAAGTACAAAAGACAAACTAATTGAATGAGAAATTGCAGAAGTTAGAAAAAGAACTGGCATTGAAAGAACCAATGGCACAAGCCAAGTAGCATCTATGGGCCAATATCATTGAATCTGTCAATGATATTTGGCCATCCATTCAGTTTATTTATGAGTAGAAAGATCTAATCAAAGAAGCAAGTGAATCCATCTAGAAAATCAAGGAAGAACTTGGTAAGAAGCCAGAAGAAGCCAATGAAATCATCAAGTTTCTTAATTCTAATAATAAGAAATAATTGGACGAAATTGGAATCAGTGACAGGACATAAACAATTCTTGAAGTTAGGAAGGTAATTTCTAAAAGGAACTTGATGGTACAACTAGAAGAAAAATGTAAAAACATAGAGATTTCCATAACCAGGTTCATGATGAAGTTTGATATTTTGAGCTAGAAATGCCTTCCAAATCCATTGTTTATTAATGACAGGTTGATGAAACAAGAATATTATGATAAGAAAATCAGAGAAGTGGCAAAGGAGCAAGCTAATAATTCAGTCATGCAAGGAATTCCAACAGGGAAAGTACTCTACAAAAGTTTTGAAAATCTCTTTTACCTACAACATGAGGTAAAACATTTATTAAAAAACAAGCCTAATTTTGCAAAGTATATAGAAGCTGATGAGATATTCAAAAGAATGGTAAAGATCAATTTACTTCACATTTCAAAGTATTGAGTGTGGATTGTGGATTGCTAAACATTTCTATAGATGTATTGATCTGAACCAGAGGCTTCTTTTACCATTTTCAAGTCAGTAGACTAAATTGAGAAATAAATGCATTATATTATAGGATTCATGTGTTGGGACACTTTAGTGAAGTGCTCTCAATTTTTCTTTGTTAGTATCTGAAGTTTTCACATACTTGCATGTTTTCTAAATATAAATGTATAACAGGAATATTATTTCAAAATTTGTTTAAAAACACTCTGTCTCGAACTATTATGCCATTTTCATGTTTTCGACTAATATCCAGATTAGGGAGTTCTTAATTGCTCCCTAGTTTCGATTTAACTTTGCCATTTCCCTCATTATCTGGATCTGAGAACCCTTAATTTCTATGTCATCCCTATTGAAACCATTTCATCATCCAACCTAAAGATCTGAAGCTACTCAACTATCTTGCCCTGTGAACACTTCCCTTTAGAACCTTGATTCTTCTTTTTTTACTGAAATATTGACTCCTTTAGCCCAATGGAATTCACACCAACATCTATCCATCTGAATCTGTGATTCCACCACCAAAACAAACCCAAACTCAGAAACACAATCAATCTTACATAACTATCCTAAAATGAACTAAAATCAACAAAGATTAAACATATAGAGAGAGCCCTCTCTGAGCATTAGGAAGGCTAGATCCTAAAGCTTAAAAGTAGGTTTGTCGTTACCTCTAATATTCTTAAACCAAAAACACTAACAACCCTTGGAAATATTGGAGTTATAACAGTACATATGATGTGTACAACAATCCTAAAATTGCATCCCGGATGGATGAAACTAGATCCCGGGTCTTCTTATCTTGTTTAGTTGATCGTTCAGGTACATGTCTAACCATGCGAATATATGATTTGTAGTCAAACATGGGAGACATCTTTTGATTACCATCTAACGATGTCAGTTGCTAACAAATGTAGGAGAACCACCATTGATGTTAATAGCCCTTAAGGTATTATAGTACAATTTGATAGCGTGAATAGATGATTTGATTTTAAACGCCAAGAAAAATATTTTGGTCAATGGTCCAGAAACGAGAAACTTGTCGATGATGTAAGAAGCCTCAAGGTATTATAATATTTTTAGAAGTAAGCTTCCTGGATGATGAGTGGATGTCGACAGGAAGCCACTTTATCGCAAAATGGGAGTTACTGATTTCAGAGACATAATGCGACTTGATATAGCAATGTTCATGGGTAAATGTCATGAAAATGAAGGTTTATGAGTATTGCATAAGGATGAGGATTCACACGATGACTTCTCTTGAAAATATCGGTGACACTCAGATGAGTTGGCAGCATTGACCCAAAACTAGAGTGAAGGTATGAATGAACCCTCAAGAAGATTACCCAACCCAAAAAGACATGATGATGGAGTGGAAGTGTCATTTCCAAGAGTGATTTTTAGGTCCCTATATTACTAGTATAGTCCCTTGTTGTTGATAGTTTAACCCCATTATTGTTATTATTGTACCCCTATAACCTCCATATTGTTATTATTGTGCCCTTAAATTATTATTGTTAGGTCAGCTAGGATTATATTGTGGCTCCACTAGGATTACATTGTGGCCCCATGGACTCCTATATATAGAAAGGAGGTTTTTTGATTTGAAGCATCTAATAATTGTTAATTTATGTAATGTATTGGAGGTTTCCCCCTCGAAATGGCTTATTTCTAAGGCATTGATATCTCTTTTATTCTATTTTTGGAGCTAGTTTCACAACATTTGGTATCAGAGCTTTGGATTCTAGAGTTTCGCAGCTCTAGACAGGTCATCGTGGCATTTTTTCTATAACGTTTTTTCTACAAAGTTGTAGAAGTACATATTTTTAGGGTGCGAAGCCGAAATCCAGAGGAACATCATCGCAAAATTTCAGAGCTTGTTTCGCAATATTTTTGGAGATATGATCTATGGAAGTTCGGTCTTTTTCAAGCTCTCTAATTTCATCTCAAAGAGGTGATCATGGGAAAATATTCATAACTCTCTCTCTAAGCATCGGATTGGAATTCTATAAACAGTGGCTGGAAGTACATGTATTTGAGTTTCCTATCTATAAATTTTAGAGCCAAAGGAGCAAACAATGACACGTGGCAAGTCGTACAAGTTCACTCTACTAAACCAGTCCATAATTAGGTCATTGTGGGACATTGGACATAACTTTTCCTTGAAGAATCCAAATCAAGTCAGACCTATGGCATTTGAAAGAAGCTTCAGAGGACTACTACAAGGCGAAATTTCAGATATTGAGGATCTTCAATTATAGAGATAATTAAATTTCAATATAGATCTCTGCAAAATAAAGTAAAAGGTGTGTATTTTCTTTTCCGAATTGCATAAGTCTTGTTTGAAGAATCAAGTTGAATTGATTCCAAGGGCATATTGTAGAATAGATATCAGTATTGGTTTCTAAAATGGCCCCTAAAAATAATTCGACACCCATTAAGCGTTTATAAGGCTCTACTATGGCTCATGAAGATGAATAATGGAAACATGACATATCAAAATTACAAGAGCAAGTGCAACAAATTTCGCTCTCGCAAAGAGCAACAAAAAATGACATGGAAGTTTTGAAGAAAGGTGTGGAAACTAATATGGATGGTTTGAAGGAAGGCATGAATCTAAGATATATGGCATGGAAGCTAGCATGGAATCTAAGATGGATGATAGGGAAGCTAAGATCGATGAAAACATGGAAAACATGAAGAATGATCTAAAAGTAGACATGGAAGGTTTGACAAAGTTGATACAAGAAATGTTTCCAAATGGTGAACAGATAGTAGAGGAAACTCATGATGAGAACAAAATAAATGTTAATCGTGATTTCATAAACTCTAATGCTGGCGGGAAGAACCACCATATTCTAAAAATGGATATGAGGAAGTTTGATGGAAAGGATCCTGTAACATGGATACTACAGATGGAGCAATATTTTGATCTACATAATGTGCAAGACACACAAAAGGTACGTATTCCAACTTTACATTTAGAACAAAATACATTTGTATGGTATCGATGGCTTTTATCCCATAAAAAAGTTGTCACTTGGTCAATTTTTACAGAGGAAATGATAGCACATTATGAGGATACAAAGAGCAACACCTTCTTTAGCCAATTGATAAATCTCAAACAAAAGGGTTTAGTGGGGGAGCACATTGAGGATTTTAAAAAATTGAATATAAGGGTAACTAATATTCCGCAGGAACACAGGATTGATCTCTTCATAGGTACTTTAAAGGATAACATCCAACATGAAGTTTCATGCTTTGGAACCTGATTCATTGGAGAAGGCATTCAGGTTGGCAAGAAAAATTTAATGTAAAATTATGGCGACAAGGAAGCCTACCACTCACTTCTATAAAGAAGGAAGTGTTGCTATGCCTAGATTTCCACAACCTACAAGGTTCACACCACAATAATTGGAAGAAAAAAGAGCAAAAGGGCTTTGCTACAGTTGTGATATAAAATACACTAAAGGTCATAAGTGTGCTGAGAAGAAATTATTTTACATAGATTGTGAAGAGGAATAAAATGAACAAGAAGAGGATATACACCAGCAACCAACCTTAGAAGAGGAAGAAATGAGTTTGACCATATCATGTAATGCATTGGCAGGAATTACCACTCCTCAAACTCTCAATATAGAAGGACATATCAAGAAGGAAAAGGTAATAGTGTTGATTGATTCAAGTAGTACCCATAATTTTATTCATTGTAAGGTATCCAAGGAATTGAATTGTTTCCTATACCCAGCACCAAAATGTCAAGCGATGGTTGCAAATGGAGAAACTATAAATTGCTCTATAAAATGCCATAAAATCAATCTAACCATGGTGGAATATGTATCGAATAGTCCAATTCTTTCCATTCCTATGGGAGTTGTTGATGTTGTACTAGGAGTACAATGGTTACAATCTTTGGGGACGGTAGATTTTATTTTTCAAGAACTTTTCTTGAAATTTTTTTTAGAAGGAAAGGAAGTCGAATTATGGGATATTTGAGGGAAGCCGGGAAAGATAACAAGCTCTAATTTTATGACAAAGATTCTAAAGAAAGAACAACAAGGCGTAATTGCACAATTATGCTCACTAGAAGTTCCAACATCAAAATCATCTATTTCTGCAGATCTCCAAAAAGTTTTGGATAATCATTCCAAGGTGTTTGAAACTCCCAAAGGACTCCCACCTATTTGTGATCATGATCATGTTATTCATTTGATTCGAGGAAGTTTTCCTCCAAGAATCATGCCTTCTACATATCCTTATGTCCAAAAGAGCGAAATTGAACGTATGATTGTAGAAATGTTAGAGGCGGGTATAATTCAACCTAGTCAAAGCTCTTTCTCTGCTCCTGTATTATTGGTACACAAGAAGGATGGATCATGGCACATGTGTCCGGATTATAGGGAGCTCAATAAGCTCACCATTAAAGATAAATTTCCCATTCCTATGATTGATGATTTATTGGATGAATTACATGGAGAAATTTATTTTACAAAGTTGGATCTTCGTTCAGGATATCATCAAATTAGAATGAAGAATGAAGATATTCCGAAAACAACATTTCGAACTCATGAGGGTCATTGTGATTTTTTGGTCATGCCTTTTGGCCTTACCAATGCACCTTCTACATTTCAAGGGTTGATTAATTCCATTTTCAAACCCTTCCTTAGAAAATTTGTGCTAGTATTTTTTGATGATATACTAATCTACAGCAGGTCATGGAAGGATCATGTTCAACATGTTGACAGGGTGCTCAAACTATTGTAGGAGAAACAATTATATGCAAAAACATCCAAATTTTTCTTTGGAGTACAAGAGGTGGAATATCTGGGTCATATTGTATCTCACGAGGGTTTTAAGGTAGACCCTAAAAAAATTAAATCCATTAAGGAATGTAAAGTCCCCACAACCATAAAGCAGTTGCAAGGATTTCTCGGGTTAACAGGGTATTATCGCAAGTTTGTTAAGAATTATGGGAGAATAGCAGCACCTCTAACAACGTTATTGAAGAAATATGCATTTTCATGGACTCCTGGAGCAACTAAGGCCTTTTAACATCTTAAAGAGGCAATGTGCCTAGCACCAGTCTTAGCTAAGCCAGACTTCATAAAAACCTTTATTGTGGAATATGATGCCTTAGGAAATGGAATTGGTGTTGTTTTAATGCAAGAAGGAAGACCCATTTCTTTTGAAAGTTGTCCAATTAAAGGAAAGTATTTACAGAAATATATTTATGAGAAGGAAGTGTTAGCAATACTGCATTCACTAAAGCAATGGAAAACTTGCCTAATAGGAGGACACTTCAAGGTAAAAACTGATCATGATAGTCTTAAACACTTTCTGGAACAAAGACTATCTTCAGAAGAGCAACAAAAATGGGTCACAAAGATGTTGGGTTATGAATTTGAAATAATCTACAAAAAAGGGAAGCTAAATGTTGTTGCAAATGCACTCTCCAAAAATAATGAAGAGGTGGAAGCATTGCTTTGTGCCATTACTATTATCCAACTAGATTGAATAACCGAAGCAAGAGATGAATGGAAGAATGATGAAGAAGTGTGGACACTCATTCAAAATTTGTAGCAAGATCCTAGTACATCTGATACATTTAGTTGGAAAAATGATTCCTTGTGGTACAAATATCGCTTATATATTTGTAATAATTCCCAACTAAAAAAAAATATTCTTTTGGAATTGCACACTTCTCCTTTAGGATGACACTCAAGATTTTTAAAAATTTACCATAGGGTGAAGAAAGGATTTCTTTGGGATGGACTTAAATCTGATATTCAAAATTTTGTGGTGAAATGTTTGGTTTTCCAGAAGAATAAATTTGAGACAATTAAGACCCCGGGTCTTCTACAACCTTTATCCATTCCAATTCAATGTTGGGAGGAGATTTCAATGGATTTTATCACAGGTTTACTAATTCCGAAGGAAAGAGTGTCATCATGGTGGTAGTTGATAGACTTACCAAGTATGCACACTTTTGTGCATTATCTCATCCATTTAAAGCAAGTACAATTGCTACTACATTTCTGGACACAATTCAAAAGCTACATGGAAACCCAAGGGTTATTGTGAGCGACAGAGATCCCATTTTTACTGGAAATTTTTGGACGGAGTTATTTTCTTGTTTGGGTACTCAATTAGCTCATAGCTCATCTTATCATCCTCAATCTGATGGTCAAACTGAGATAGTAAATAATTGTTTGGAAGGATATCTTCGTTGTTTTGTATCTGATAAACAAACACAATGGGTCAAGTGGTTACCTCTCGCTGAATGGTGGTATAACACTTCCTTCCATACCGCAGAAAAAATGACCCCATTTATGGCACTTTATGGATATCATCCACCATCGATCACATCATCTTTAAGGGAAAATTCGAAGGTTCAAGCAGTGGAAGATCACATCGAGCATCAGCAAGAAGTTCTCCAACTCTTAAAGGATAACCCGAATTTGGCACAAAATCGAATGAAACAACAGGCAGATCAACATCGCAGCGAGAGAAGTTTTGATGTAGGAGATTGGGTATTTTTACAGCTACAACCATACAAACAAATGTTCCTCAAGCAAGCTAAGAAGGATAATAAATTATCGCCAAAGTACTATGGTCCTTACAAGGTGTTGCAAAATATTGGTACTATGGCATACAAATTGGAGCTTCCTGCTTCTTCACGAGTGCATCCAGTTTTCCAAGTTTCATGCTTAAAGAAGGTTATAGGTGAAAATCTTCCAGTTCAAACAATATTTCCAGAACTTGATAAGGAAGGAAAAATAATATTGAAACCTGAAGCGGTCACAAAAACAAGAACTCGATAGCTATGGAATCGATCAATTTCAGAGTATCTCATCAAGTGGAAGAACTTACCCACTGAAGATTCTACATGGGAGGATGAGAATTTTATACAAAAGCACCTAGAGCTACTCAATCTTTGAGGACAAAATTTTTTTGAAGGAGAGGGGCTTGTTAGGTCCCTATATTACTAGTATAGTCCCTTATTGTCATTAGTGTAACGCCCTTATTGTTACTATTGTACCCCTGTAACCCCCATATTGTTATTATTGTGCCCTTAAATTATTATTGTTAGGTCAGCTATGATTACATTGTGGCCCCATGGACTCCTATATATAGAAATGAGGTTTTGTAATTTGAAGCATCCAAGAATTGTTCATTTATGTAATGTATTGGAGCTTTCCCCCTTGAAGTGACTTATTTCTAAGGTGTTGATATCTCTTTTCTTCTATTTTTGGAGCTGGTTTCTGTAACGTTCCAAATTTTTCCTTTAATAAATTGGAACATTAGATTTTGATAATTTCACATATAACTTGAATAATTGGGTAAGGAGGCCCAATGAAAATAAAAACATGGATAAAATCCCTCTACTAAGAAAGGGTATTAGCCTTGGAGCTAGATTTCACACCCTCATGTGTAAAATGAGATATTTGCAAAGAGGCTTGGTTAAGTTTGACCAAGTCAAACAGCGCAGGGTATGAGGTGGAAAGCGCTACATGGGACAGCGCAGAGATAGAGGAGGGAATACTCCTTGAAGGAGGAAACCCTAATAGAGTGGGTCCCATGGAGAGGGATCTATCATATGTTTAAAAGGAGGGCAAGGCAGCCATTGTTATTCATGCTGGTATTATTCATTTCATGTCTATTCAGACATTGTGCATTCTTCTGCTGTCTAGTAAGAATTATCAGGGAATTACTGTTTAGGATTCCTCCTCCTTCCTTGAGAAGCCTATTGAAGGAGTTGTAATAATTTGTCTCACATATAGGCTTGAGGCCAAGCATCCTCCATCAAGACAACGTTATCTCTGTAGCAAAATAATACTGTGTTGCTGGGTGTTGCAGTGAGTAGTTACAACACCTCTTCCATTGCTTGTTTTTCAGAGGGGGAGTCTTTCTTTCCTTTGGAGGATTATTTTGGAATCTTTGGAGCTTATTTTTAGGTCTTGGCACTTGGCCACTTCATTCTATTCCACCTACAGCGTAGTTCCCCTCTTAGACTACGTTATTTTCATGGAGCACTTGCAGTGAGGGCTTTCAGTGTTGTTTGGAGGGTGATATCTCAATTGTAAGGATCAGCCTTCCACTTTGGAGATCCATTGGAGGAGGTCTACTTCAGATTTCTTATCATCTCTAGACTTCTCTATTGAGTTCTAGATTTGAGTTGCAGCAGCTACCTAGCAACTTTGACATTTTTTCCATTTTGTGTATTTCAGCCAATCCTTTGGAGGATTGATGTTTTATTGCTTCTAAGGGTTAGATCTTTGTTCCCCTATTTTATTTGAGCTATATCATTTCCATATCCATGTATTTACATTATATTGTAGTAGTACTCCATAATATATTGCGCTGTCATAGCCAAGGGTTTCATTTCTATAGCAGTGTTTTGTCATTTCATGTACTTGTCTTGTGGAGGCTTGCATTGCCTTTCTTGAGAGGTTTTTCCTCAAGAAATTGTACTCTTTTTGTTGCTATAATATTATTTGCTGGACTCTACGTCTTCTTGTCTCAAAACTCATAAAATAAAATTGTCTTTCCATGGTATGCTCATGTATTGTTGCAGCTCTATTCCTTGGGAATTTTCTGAAGGGAATTAGGTGTGGGAGACTTGTCTCACTACCGTAGAAGGATTTCTTTGGTCCCAACTCTTGGATTTTTTTCTTACACACATTGGTCTAAGGGATCCAAGTCTTGGTATCAAATCTTGCTGCCTCCATTTCTGGAAAATACGTTTTCTAGCCATGGATTGCTAGCCATTCCTAGAAAGGTATATTACAGTGGTATCAAAGCTACTTTCTTGGATTAGCCTTTGAGTCTAAGCCCAAGAAGATCAGAATGTTGAAGAAGATGAGATTTATCTCACAATTATTCAGATCTAGAGAGAACCTCTCCAAGGAGGTAAAGAAGAATGGAGAAAAAGAAGAGGAAGGACCATTCACTTCCTATTCTCATCAAGTAGAAGACATTGAGCATGGAAGACACTTGGATTATCAGATTCTAAGTTATTACCTTGTTGAGTATAGATCTCAACCTAGAGCCTTCAAGGAGACTCTAGATTTTCCTCTTTTCATCCAGCTAAAGGAATAGAAAAGACCCTGTAGAAAAAGAGGAATCAGAGGCAATATATTTCTGTTGTCTACCTTTGATGGGTCATCTACTACAAGAACTTGGGTGGGAGAGTTGGAGGCATTTTTCCTACTACATCCTATAGCAGGGAAAGAATTTGTTGAAATCTCAGCACTACACTTGGAGGGTGAAGCCTATGCTTGGTGGAGCAGCCACTTGAGCCATGCAAGGGTGAAAACTTTTGCAGATTTCATCTAAGGGTTGATCAAAACCTTTGATGATGAGATAGAAAAGGAAGGTAAGATCACACCACCACTTGAGGAGACTTGTGATAACGCTGTCACACTCATGGAGGAGCAGCCACATGCATCAATAGTTGGAGTAGCCAACACTTTGGAGGAAGGAACTCTTGCAGCCCTATAAGAAGTTCCAAATGCACATCAAGGTATGAAAAGATTTCCACAATCTATTGCTACAGCAAATTCTTTTGATCAATGTGGAAATTTACTTTCTCATGACCAAGGGTCAAATCCCACTGCCACTATAGAGAAACTTGGTTGCATTGCACTATGCAACATGGAAACATTCAAGGAATAAGAAAACCATCATTCTCATGAGCCATTGTTGGATTGTACATCACACTTGAGGTTGGGGTTTGAAGCTTTGATGAAGGATGGTAGAAATCTTGGAGTAAGAAACCCTTTCTCCTTTCAAGATGACACTTTCTCAATGAGCTCCTCTCAGCTCAAAGAGGAACTTATACTTTCAGATCCAAGACCTCATTGGTTTTGGAGGATTATTGTTGAGATGGAGGTCTCAAGGAGAGATCTCATTAGAGGTGCACTTCAACACACCAGAGAGTGCAATGATTTTCTTCTTTCTCACAAGAGAAGATAGAATATGGAGGACATCTTAGGATGGATAACATCTCTCATGCTTGTGTTTGACATTCCTTGAGCCATACACATCATGATGGGAGGTTTTTTCCTACCACCTATTTGGGTCTTGATAGGGTCTCATTGATCCTTGAGAAGATTGCATTTCAAAATCCCATGAAGTGCAAATACAGAGACTTGGTTTGGGAGGATGGTATCCCTCATAGGAGGAGTACCAAGGTGAAGAAAAGGAGAAGGAATCGACAATTGATTGAGTGGATGCCATTGTTAAGCAAGGAGCTGGGAGACTACTTGAAAATTTGTGATACTGGGCAGCAGGAAGCTTGGCTACACTGGTTACTCTTGAAAGAGTTTGGCCATCATTTGGAAAGCACTCTTCCTAAGAGTAGGAGGATGGAGGAGAGATGGCAGGATACTTGCATCATTGGGCAGCATAGAGTATGGATGCATGGTGTTGATGTGATACTCATATCATTCATTATGTCTTCATCACATGAGTTGTATGATGGAAGTATGGGGAGGTAGCAAGATATTTTGTTGCTTGGCTTGTTCTTGGGAGAGCAGGAACATATGTGCTCTCACACTTTTCATGATGTTGTGGGAGGAGGAGATGGAATTATCTCCTTGATTTTTGAAGATGATTTGGAAGCACTTCCATCTTGGGAAGTATTCCATATTTGTTGCAACATTACTAGAGGAGTCTTTGACAAGGAGCATGTCAAAAAACATAGATTTGTATTGACAGGAGCTTATTTGCATGAGCTCACAGTGTTGTCACTTTGGAGTAGATATTTATGGATAGAGTGTCCCTAGGATCACTTCACATTGTATGCGCTTGGTGAAAAAGGAGGGGATGATGATGATAGAGTGGTGGATAGAGGCATCTAGCACTATGACATATTCTTCTTGACTTGGGTTTCCAAGCATGAGGAGGATTATATTCTTGCAGCACATGGTTCATACTTCTTCATAGCATGCCACAACATTATGGAGGACTCACTCATGAATCCATGTACCATCTTACTTCCGGCATATGGTAAGAAGTTTATTTATACATTCATTGATTTGCACACTCTTACCATTATTATGTAGTGCATTGCCTCACAAGAGGGCAAGCTTGTCACATTACTCCATGATCATTATTGGGCCAATCTATATGATGGAGGCAGCCATCTCTTATGTGGCCTTGGGAAAATGTTTTATCATCACATGTATGTTCAGTTACACTCAAACATGTACCACATGAAGACATACATGATTAACCAAGTAAAAAATGTGTTGTACACACTTAGGAGACTGTTGGTATCTTCAAGCATCACATGAAGCCATCAGTATTTCCTTAATTTGGTTGTTGATCATGACTTCATTTGCTGATATAGATCAGATTTGTATGAGAAGCATGATTATGATAAAGACACATGAGTTGGATGTTTCCTTGAGGGGAGGAAGTTCCCACATTTTTTGCACTACATGTTCTAATGGGAGCATGGGAGGAGATATGGTCACCATAGCCACATGTTTGTTCTCTTATGAGGTGGGCCATGAGATGGATATTCATCCATTGTACAGCCATGGGCAAGTTCTTGATCATGTGTTGTTGTTACATTCAACCATTTACTATCTATTAGTAGATGCGATGGATCTTGTACATTGCTTTCCATGTAATTTTCTAAAGTTGCAGTGGATGAAACTGTGTTATCTCCTCTTGAGATATTGTTTGTATTATGCATCATCATGTAAAACTTGCAGAAATATTCTCATTGGGATACTCTATGATGATCTTGTCCTATTCATCATGGATGAAACATTTTGGGCCAGCTTGTTCTTCATTGTTGGAGGGGAACTCTTGAGGACTATTCTTCACTTTTCCATTTGAGGGCAATAATTTTGTAGCCCAAGATCATCACACACTCTAAACTTATCATAAGTGGAGAGAAGGACAACTTGGTGTAGGCTATGATGCTTACCATGTTCAGATTTTCAGCCCACCTTCATTTCTGGATCTTGAGGTGGAAGGATATTCTCAGGAGTTGCCTTGTTGGGAGGTGGCTCATTTTGTTTGGAAGATTGCTTGGGGATGGAAGGATCCACATGGGGAATATGGTCCTCATCACATTTATAAATCCATGCCTTGAGTGGAGACTTTCCATTTTTTTCCTTGCAATCGCTTGAGGACAAGCAACATTTGGGAGGGGAGGACTGTAATGTTCCAAATTTTTCCTTTAATAAATTGGAACATTAGATTTTGATAATTTCACTTATAAGTTGAATAATTGTTTAAGGAGGCCCAATGAAAATAAAAACATGGATAAAATCCCTCTAGTATGAAAGGGGATCAGCCTTGGAACTAGATTTCACACCCTCATGTGTGAAAGGAGACATTAGCAAAGAGGCTTGGTTAAGTTTGACCAAGTCAAACAGCGTAGGGTATGAGGTGGAAAGCACTACATGGGACAACGTAGAGATAGAGGAGAGAATATTCCTTGAAAGAGGAAACTCTAATAGAGTGGGGCCCATGGAGAGGGAGTTCTCATATTTTTAAAAGCAGGGCAAGGTAGCCATTGTTATTCATGCTGGTATTATTCATTTCATGTATATTCAAACATTGTGCATTCTTTCGCTATTTATCAAGAATTTCCAGGGAATTCCTGTTTAGGATTCCTCCTCCTTCCTTGAGAAGCCCCTTGAAGGAGTTTTACTGATTTGTCTCACATCTAGGCTTGAGGCCAAGCATCCTCCATCAAGACAGCGTTATCTTTGTAGCAGAATAATACTGTGTTGTTGGGTGTTGCAGTGAGTAGTTAAAACACCTCTTCCATTGCTTGTTTTTCATAGGGAGAGTCTTTATTTCCTTTGGAGGATTAGTTTGGAAGCTTTGGAGCCTATTTTCAGATCTTGGCACTTGGCCACTTCATTCTATTCCACCTACAATGCAGTTACCCTCTTAGACTGCGTTATTTTCATGGAGCACTTGCAGTGAGGGCTTGCAGTGTTGTTTGGAGGGTGAGATCTCAAGTGTAAGGATCAGCCTTCCACTTTAGAGATCCGTTGGAGGAGGTCTACTTCAAAATTCTTATCATCTTTAGCCTTCTCTATTGAGTTCCATATTTGAGCTGCAGCAGCTGCCCATCAACTCCGGCATTTTTTCCATTTTGTGTATTTCAGCCAGTCCTTTGGAGGATTGATGTTTTATTGCTTCTAAGGGTTAGTGCTTTGCTCCCCTATTGTATTTGAGCTATATCATTGCCATATCCATGTATTGACATTGTATTGCAGTAGTACTCCATAATAGTCTGCGCTATCATAGCCAAGGGTTTCATTTCTATAGCAGTGTTTGGTCATTTCATGTACTTGTCTTGTGGAGGCTTGTATTGCCTTTCTTGAGAGGTTTTTTCCTCAAGAAATTGTACTCTTTGTGTTGCTATAACATTATTTTTTGGATATATACATCTTATTATCTCACATCTCATAAAATAACGTTGTCTTTCCATGGTATGCTCATGTATTGTTGCAGCCCCATTCCTTGCGCAATGTTTGAAGGGAATTAGGTGTGGGAGACTTGTCTCACTACCCTAGAAGGATTTCTTTGGTGCCAACTCTTGGATTTTGGTCTTAGACACATTTTTATAATGGATCCAAGTCTTGGTATCAAATCATATTGCCTCCATTTCTAGAAAATGCGTTTTCCAACCATGGATTGCTAGCCATTCCTAAAAAGGGATATTATAGTTTCACAACAACGACTTGCTACCATAAAGTGTTATGTTCGCTTTCCCAAATTTTCCTTGGTCATTTGTCGACCATTACCTCTTTATTTTCTAACAATCATGAGGAGGATAACATATGCTTGATCTATAATTCAACCCTTCAGGTGAATGCATCGCTATTTAGTAATTTAATGAGTCTGGCGATAAATGAAACTTCATTCTTGCCATGATCGACAAGCTCGTTGCTATTTTATGTTTTAACAAGCCTAACAGCAGTGACAGAGCAATAATTTTTCATATTTAGATAGTTTGAAAAAGAGGACAAAAGAAAATTGCATGAGTCTTTTTTCGTAAATTTGTCGCTTAGGTCCGAAAAAAGTGTAAAATGATACATGAGAAAACCTCTTAGCCATGTTCGACTAAGGTTTTCCTTTTTCATAAATAATCTATCTCAGTGCATAAAAGGGTTTAACTTATACTTAGTATATTTTGTTTCATTTACTTTTACAAGCTCGAAAAGACAAGATTTCGACAATATTTTCACATTATCAGAGTTTGAAAAGAGATAAAATAAGACTTCAGGGGTTCTTTTTTCGTCGTTATCGAAGCTAGAAAAAAATATAAAAGTGCGCTTCAAGTACTTTTTCATTTTTATCAAAGCTCGAAAAATAAGGATAAAATTATGCTTTGTGGTCAAATCATTATTGAATAAGTGTGCACGACTAATCCGATGTAACAGCTATAAAACCTATTCAAAACACCATCAAATGGATTAAAAATACCTGTTTCATAGAAAAAATGATTAAAAACCAGTGACAACATTTAATATTATTTAAAATAATCAAATTGACTAATTAAAAGAGTTTTTACCATTAATTTTTACCATTTGAAAGTTGGAGCTTTGAACTAGTTCCCCCCCCCTAAACTTCAGCAGTTGATTGTGATAGATTTTTTGGATGATTTTCCTCGTCGTTCAATTTAGGTTGGAGCTATGAACCTTCTATTTCCTTTAGTAGGATTTATGTTTCATTTCATTGCAAATTTTTAGGTTTTTGAGACCCTTAGGATAAATATATTATAAATTGAGGGCAACATACCCTTGAATGTCGAAATGTGCATTGCAGTTTACTGAAATTGAAGGCCAGATGCACTGCAATGCTTTTTCCCTTGACCTGGGGTGCGTTGGGCACAATTTCCTTTTTTTTGTGCCCAAATTTTCCCGAGTTTTTAGCATGAAATGAATCCTAACGAGTCTTATGATTTTGTTTCAGGTATTCATCATATCAAAATGAAAATTACATGGAGGGAAAGAGAACATGAAGAAAAAAACATGATTTCCTTAAATGATCCAGTACAATAACAGCCCTCAGAGACTGTGGGTTTATAAAGTACTTCAGATTTTAGGGTATGAGGCAACAAATGGAACTGTTGGAGTTCCTTGTTCGTTCATGGGATCTGATGACACAAGATTTTCACATTGGGGACAAAGTGGTCCCAATATTAGTTTAGGACATTTATTTTCTCACAAGATTATTGAGGTGAGGTTCGCCCATTTCTCTTTCAGGGTCTGCTCTTGGAGGAGAGTCAGTGAGATATTACATAATCCAGCACTACCATCTAGTGACTGAACCTAGTAAGGATGGGAAAATAAAAATCTGTGATTCATGCGATTTTCCTTTCAGGACCATCCTATTCACTATCACAAAGCTTGCTGGTTTTGTGATACTATATGTGGTAAACTCATCATACCTACAGTGTGCACTCGAGTGCTTAGAAAAAAAATTATTTAACTGGGCTGAAGTTGTTTTATTTCAGATGAAAGAACAACTAACCAAGGAAAAGGGAGGAAGGAAGAAGAATTTCAACTATGGCTTGATCTTGATTTCCTTTGCCTTAGAGTGGATTCCATTGATGCACCCCCAGCATGTTACAATGGGTATATCTAGCGCTAAAGATCCATAGATGCAGATATTGGTAGAGTTGATGGCTAGACATGCTGGTTAATCAACCATCGTATTCTCTACTGCATTCTTCGCCTGGTTTCAATGACAGATGGTCACCATAGATAAGTATGCATACGCAAGAGTAGACTTCCGAGAAGATCTAGACTTGATTGTACCAGACGGTGGTCCATGGGGTGCAATTGGTAAGAATGTTTTGACCTTTTTTTTAATAAGGTTTATACCTTTTTTTGTATTTCTATGTTTTCCAAGACTAAAATAAAGTTTTTATGTATCCAAATGTAGGTCAAGTTCAACTAATGGGTCAGCTAGAGAAGAGAGTAGAGGAGCTAGCAGAGAGGGTTGTCGAGAGAGAAGTCCTTCAGGATTTATATATTACTGAGACTCTTGTTGAGCTACATCATAACATAGAGGGATTGACTCTTGAGATTCCAAATTTCCGGATAGAAGAGTTACCCATGAGACTGTATTGCCACACTATTGGAATTCCTACCATTGCATGCAGTTAGTGCGTAGCTAGATCAATAGTTTGTTATCACAACAATCAGTATTTTACTTTGCCATTTTGCATACATTTTGAGGTCAGATGACCAATGTGCCTTGGGCACAAATTTTGTAGAAACCTATAACTATCTATCTATTTTTTTCTGTTTTTCCCTATGTTTATTGCACAATCCTATTCAATTATGTGATGTGAATTAAAAATATGTCTTTACATGTATTGGAAATGTCTATTTATAACATAATTCGCTAAGGAATCAGTTAATGTGTTCAAGTTTATCGAAATGTGTTGATATTGAATGAAATCAAAATGTCTTTCCAAATGTCGAACTCTTAGAAACATACGATGCAATGTTGTATTTCTGACAGTATAAATGCTAGTAAGTTGTAGTACAACAAGTTGTGAGTCTAACCTAATGATGATGTGGTTAATACCAAATGAAATGGCATTAGAGAGAATTTCGATCAATGCGCTATACTTAGCAATATTGTTTGTAGATCGACCTATACAAATCCCTTGAAAACTCACTAACTCGTAGTTCAGAGTGAAAATGGCCTAGGCTATAGAGGATATATCTGCATACTGCAACTAGCACCATCAGCATACCCAATGAATGGTTCCAAATATTCAAATATCTACAATGAAATTTAAAGCGGATTACTAACTTCAAGAAAACGCTAGAAAAACAAGCTAAGACAGTAAATGAAAATGAACAACATATATACAATATAATTAAAAATTTTACTACAGTCATGTTTAAGCAGAGTAACGTTTCAAATGCAACCCATTTCAGGGCTACGCCAATGGAATTCCACAAAAATCTATCAACTCGTAGGTGCCCTTAGTAAGAACTCTTTGGACAATATAGGGGCCATGCCATAACGACTCAAATTTTCCTATACTTGTTACATCAGCTTCCTAATCATAAAGTGAGACCTAGTCACCCTCTGAGAAGATGCGAGGCTAGACATGTTGGTCGTATTGTGCCTTTATATGTCTTTTATGCGCTTCGTTGGTGAATGTGGCTTCACAATGTATTTCATCAAGATGGATTGAGGTGAAAAAGATGCACTTCTTCAATAGAGGTGCCAGGTAACAAGTCAACGACAATTTTTAACGACGGTATTTTGCATTAGATAGGAAAGATAGCTTCCAAACCATATACCAATTGAAAGGGAGTAAATACAGTTGCATTTTTCACTGAGGTACAGTATTCCCACAAATCCGAGTACAGGATCAAATGCCAATTTTGTTTATGAGCTCCTATCGTTCGTTGAAGAATTTTTTTAAGAATATTGTTAATAGCATCAACTTTTTTATTGGATAGTGGATAATAAGGAGTAGAACTATCATGTGACAGTCCTATTTGAAGTCAACTCATTCATCATGTGATTGCGAAAGTGCTTACCATGATATGTGACTATAGCCTATGGAACACCAAAGCCTGAGATGACATGACTGAAAAAGAATAATGCAATCATTTCACCTGTGTTATTGAATGTAGGCATTGATTCGACCCTCATGGTAAAGTATTCTACTGCAACAATAATATAACCATGCCCCCTGGATGAATGAGAGCTGCAGATCATGAATTCAATGCCCCATTTTTCAAATGGTCCCATAGTGATAATAGGATGCATTAGCAATGACGGTTTGCAGATTTTACAACCAAATATCTGGCACGCATGAAAACTTCTAACCGCGAGGATGTAGTTGCGAAATATGGTTGGCCAAAAGTAATCGGTTTGGAGTATCTTCTGCGCGGTATTTTATCCAGACAAGTATCCACCATAAGCCCCAACATGACAATCATTTACAACCTTTTTGGCCTCCTCATGAGTGAGGCACCTCCTTAAAATCGTATCGACACTGCGACGATAAAGTGTATCGCCTACAATAAGATAATATTTGGCTTGGTATCAAATATGTCTTTAAAGAGAGAATCCATATAGGTAAAATAGATTATAGAGGAGAGGAATAACCTGTTTCTGAGTTTTTATTAATCACCCAATGTTTCGGACTGTCTATGTGAGTCCATCATCAGGGGTAGACATCAAGGTTCTTTGAAAAATTGAGAGAATAGGGCAAAAGAATGTATAAATAAATAGTGGATAAAGAGGATTTTCATGAAAATTTCATGAAAGTCGGCTATGCTGGGAGAGAATATAGGAAAAAGTCTAATTTAATTTTTCAGATTTATGGATAAATAAGTTGTAATAAGGAATATTATAAATAGATGATATATTTTTGGAATGAAATAATTTGGTTAATGTATTCAAATTGATATATATGATTAAAATAACTTATTAAGTTAATATGATTGTTAATGTAAAGTTATTTCTTTGATTTTAGGAAATTAAAAAAAAAAAAATTTATTTTATTTTATTTTATTTTATTATTTTTGTTTTATTTTTATTTTTAATTATTTATTTATTAATTTTTTATTTTTTATTTTTTATTTATTTATATATATATTTTTTCAAGGAAGGCTTATGTGCCTAAATAATCTAATATATTATTTATTATCTTTTATTTATTATTAAATTATAGTGATATGTATTTGGTTAGATAATTCCATAATTTTAAATATTAATTTACTAATTTATGTACTTATGTTATTAAATCCATTTATCTAATTATTTACCATAATTTACTTATTTTATTTTATGTTTATTTATTTATATATTTATATATTTATTATTTATTTATTTTATTTTATTTATATATATTTTATTTTTATTTTATTATTATTATTATTATTATTATTATTATTATTATTATTATTATTATTATTTTATTTGTAAGGGTTATGATGTATTTATACTAGATCTTTAATAGTTTTTAATGTCTAAACAGGTTTTGGTGTATTAAGGGTTTCCATGTGTTACTGATAATGAGACCATCATCACGATTTAAGTTGTTTCCTCTTTTCTCAATTTCTATAGCTGCTTTGATTTTCCTTTTTAGGTAATGGTCCTCTTTAGAGACCAGTTTGGCTTCCTCTATTTGTATGTAATGTGAGGTCGAGACTGCATGTTCTGCTAAGGCAGATTTATCTGTTCAGTTATGAGCTAAGTCAACAGCATGTTCTTTTAGTCTAATGTTAAGGGATCTACCTGTTTCTCCAATGTATTCTTTACCACAAGAGCAAGGTATGACATAAACACCTTTAAGAAGCCTAGGGTTTATAGGGTCTTTAGCAGAGTCTACCATATTTAAAATAGTATTAGGGGGAGTGAAGGCAATTTTAATGTTGTGCTTGTTGAGCATTCTGGAGATTTTGTCAATGGTTCCTCTTATGTAAGGTAACGAGATTTTAGGGATGTCAAAGGCTCTTTCTAAGTTATTTTTATTAAGGGTTTGGTGAATGGTTTTGTTGATGACATGTTTATTGTATCCATTTTGCTGAAAGACATGACGGAGATGGTCTATCTCATGCTCTAGGTGGTGGGAGTCTGAGATTCTAGAAGCCCTTGTAGTTAGGGTCTTGATGATGCCAATTTTCTGGTTCGGGTGGTGGTGAGTGTCAGCGTGAAGGTATCTATCTGTGTGTGTCTTTTTCCTATAAACCTCGGTGCTTAGTTTACCATTTTTCTTGGTTAAGAGGATGTCTAAGAAGGGTAATTGGTTGTCCTTTTCAATTTCAATGGTAAATTTGATGTAATTTTAGAGACTATTAATGTGGGCTAAGAATTCATGTAACTTTAGTAATCCATGGGTCCATTTTGCAAAGATATCATCTACATATCTTTTCCATTCTTTAGGGGTGAATGGAAAGGGTCTCAGGGCCATTTGTTCAAAATGTTCCATGTATATGTTGGCAATGATAGGAGATAGAGGCGAGCCCATAGCGATCCCATGAGTTTGTTCATAAATTATTCCATTGAAGCTGAAGAAAGACGATTTTATACATAACTTTAAGAGGTCTATACATAACATTCTTTTGCCCTATTCTCTCAATTTTTCAAAGAACCTTAACGTCTACCCCTGATGATGGACTCACATAGACAGTCCGAAACGTTGGGTGATTAATAAAAACTCAGAAACAGGTTATTCCTCTCCTCTATAATCAAATATGTCGTTGTTGAGAGCGAGAGGTATCGAGCCTGAAAAGTCTGGGTTTGGAGATAAATGATAAAATCCCCATACCAAGGATCAGACAATCCAATCAGAAAAAGAGACTCATTAGGAATTGATGGATCTGATGTAGTAGCAGTACTATTAGAGGGAAGGTCGCAGAGAAGCTCAGCCAAAACTAAATACTTCTTTGACTTGGATTTGATAAATTCCAAATCAAATTCCTGCAAAATGAAAATCCATTTTGAATATTCCCCCCCAGAGATTTATGTGGTAGAATTTAATTCATGGGGTTGAAATCTGAAATGACAATGGTATTCAAGAACAGGATGTTATGGCGAAATCTTTGGACAGCTTGAATGCCCACCAAGGTGTGATTTTTGACATATGAATAATTCATTTCCATATCATTGATATTACGACTCAAATAATATATCAGATGTTCTATCCCATATTCTTCTTAGACCAATACCATAGGAATGGTCATATCGGTCATGGCGATATACAAGAAATAATCACTCTGATAATTTGGGGGATACATTAATGACGCACGGACAAGTGTATCCTTGACAACATCAAAAGAAGCTCGCGCAACCTTATCCCAATGGAAGGGAATCCGATTTTTCAAGAGTTGAGTAAATACTTTAGCCATTTCAGCGTAGTTGGGTATGAACCTCCTTAGGAATTTGGCCTTTCCTTGAAGTTTCTATAACTGAAAAAAATTTGACTGTGCAGGAAAATCAAGAATGGCCTGGACCTTCAGTGGGTCAATTCGAATTCCTTATTTTGAGACCATGAATCCAAGAAAACGACCAAAACCAACACAAAACACACATTTATGTGGATTGATGCCTATTTTGTAGTGTCGGCAGTGTAAAAATATAGCTCTCAAATGCATTAGGTGGTCATTCTAGTTTCCTGAATGCACGGGTAAATTGTCTAGATAAGGTTAAACAATGTGCTTAATGTCATTGAGAGCATAATCCATTACTCTCTGAAATTTTTCCCCAACATTATTTAAACCAAATGGGAGTTTCTGATAAGTGAATGTGCCCCAGGGATAGATAAATGTTGTCTTATATTGGTCCTATGGGTGGATATTGAATTGATTGTAACCAGAAAATCCAGGCATGAACGAAAATATTTCACATCCAGCACAATCGTCAATAATTTGGTCGGTAAAGGGAGTCGGATAGTTTTCTATTGGACAAGAAAGACTGAAATCTCGATAATTAATGCACACTATGATTTTCCCTTGTTTCTTCATGACAGGAATAATGTTGAAAACCTAATCAGTAAGTGAAACAAGGTAAATGAAACTAGCACGCAAACATGTTTCAAATTGTTATTTAATAGCAGCAACCTTCTTCAGATGAATAAAACGAAGGCATTGACGTGCCAGTCTAATATCAGGGTACATTTAAATGTTGTGTTCAATGATACTAGTGTCTATGCCTAGAATTTCATCGTAATACCAAGAAATATATCACGGAATTCATGAAAGGGAGAGTTATAGTTTATAGTTCTAATGGAGAATAAGAAACGCCGACATGAATGTTTTCTATAATGTCGGTTTTTGTCGAAATATCGATAGAAATGGATTCTTCAATATTTTATAATTTCGCTCAGATTCAATTGTATTAATGGGAAAATAATTCGAAAAGAAGGTTTTGATCGATGGGTGGTATAGTTCAATAAGATTATATTCTTCATAATCCTGAAGATGGGAACGATGATGATGATCTTCCCATGGTTCTCCTTCTGGCATCATGGATTCCACAATGCTCTCATCATTCAATAAAGTGGATGAAAAAGGATCATATGGAGTACGAATTTCTAATGAACGATAAACACAAACAATTGAAGACGATGATTTTAGATTCCCGCCTAAGCCTTGTAGATTGATTGCTATGCCAGCTCAATTGGGTTGGATGACATAAATTCATCCAATGTAATAATTTCATAATCACTCGTAATCTTCCTTAAGCCAAATGGAGTGGAAGATATCATGTAGCGAGTCTCTATGTTTACAATTTATGCTGACATCGCAAGCAGCGGTAATCCAAAGGTTCCCATTAGGGAAAAATCCTTTAATAGTCCTACACCAATTTTTTGAAATGCGAGTTGGGGTGCATGAACTAATGGAACGCTTCCAGTTACCTTGGAACTGGAGGCCAAGAAGGAGAGTTGATTAATGACTATGATAACACCTTTATGAGGAAAGGAAATAATTCTAAAATATGTAGAGACGATCACAGTCATAGCATATATCCATGGCCTTCCGAGTAAAATGTTTGTTAGGTGTGGAGCCTGATTATCTTGTTTATTTTGTATCATAGCGTTGGACCCCTATACCTTAATGTGGCAGCAACGCCACCCATAATTAAATGCTACCTGCGGGGTCCAGGGGTGGGCGGCTACGACTTTATGGAGCCCCCCCCTAGCGGGGGGTTTCTCGAAAGCGCCCTCGAAACTAAAAACAGATGTAAAATTGCCTCGTAAAAGTATAGTAATTTCTAGTTAATCTAGATCGTTCATTAGGCAGATGATCTAATGGTAGAAGTTATGTTTATTTTAGGGTTTTTTTTCCCTAGAAGGCAACCCCTCGCTTTGTATGATGGTATTGTATTTTGGTTTTGTATTGGATGTGTATTCTCAGAGCGAGAAATAGATAGGGAGATTGTGAGAGAGAACAAAGGATATTACAATGGATTTTTTGTAGGTTGTGTCTCTTCATTTTGCTAGATAATAGAAAGGAAGGACTGGTTGTTCGAGGTGGATGTAGCCCAAAATGGGTGAACCACGTATATCTGTGTCTCTCTAGTTTTATGTGTTTTGTGTGCTTGTGTTTTCTGCATATTTTATGTGTTACATTGCTCTGTAATATATATAATTTTTCTAACAACTGGTATCAGAGCCGAAGGTCTATTTGGCTAATAAACTTGCAGGAAAGAAGGGTTCCTAGTTCAAGTGGGAGAAATGGCGGAAGATGGTAAGTTTAGGGTCGAGAAATTTAATGGCCAAAACTTCCTACTGTGGAAGATTTAGATGGAATATTATCTGTATCAGAAAGATCTGTACCTATCATTGAGAAAAAAAAACAAAGAAGCCGATGACTATGACAGACGTAGAATGGGAGATTCTCGATAGAAAGGCACTTGAAACCATACAGTTGTGCCTTGTGACATCGGTAGCCTTCAATATTTCGAAGGTAACAACAATAGAGGGTTTGATTAAGGTGTTGGAAAAATTATATGAAAAACCCTCTGCCTAAAACAAGGTATTTATCATGAAACATTTATTTAATATGAAGATGTTGGAAGGTGGATCTATTACAGACCATTTAAATGATTTTAATACAGTTACCAGTCAGTTAAGTTCTGTAGGGGTAAAATTTGATGATGAAGTTAGGGCTCTTCTACTGCTGTGCTCATTACCAGAAAGTTGGAATGGTTTAGTTATGGCCATTAGTAACTCTATCTCTAGATCTAGTACTTTAAAGTTTGACGATGTTGTCGGTGCTATCCTTAGCGAGGAAATGTGACAGAAAAGCTCCAGTGAGACATCGGGTAATGCTTTGAGTGCAGAGTCTAGGGGAAGAAAAATGGAAAGAGGAAAGAGCTCAGGATATCGCAATAAATCAAGGAATTGTCAGATCCAAGTCCATATCGGGGATAGTGTGTTGGAAATGCGGAAAGAAAGGACACCTAAAGAAAGACTCTAGCTCTTGGAAGGGAAAATAAGGAGACGCATAGCAAGAAAACAATCATGAAGCAAATGTGACAGGTTATGTGTTACAAGATGCTTTGATTCTTTCTTTCGAAAATGTTACTGATTATTGGGTTGTAGATTCAAGGGCCTTATTCCATGCCACACCTGATAAGAAATATTTTCATGACTATGCTCAAGGAGATTTTGGACAAGTCTGTTTGGGTGATGACAAACGTTGTAAAATTGTTGGAATGGCTAAAGTTCTTGTAAAACAACAGAATGGAAACCAATGGCTATTAAAGGAGGTAAGGCATGTCCCATATCTGAAGAGAAATCTAATTTCAACAGGGTAGTTAGGCAGTGAAGGTTGTGTGACAACTTTCACAGATTAAACTTGGAAGGTCACCAAAGGAGCCCTGGTAATAGCAAAAGGTGAAAAGGTTTGTACATTGTATTTATGCAATGGTATTTATAACTCTATTAACGTTTTAACTTCCAAAGGAGTAGATGCAGCATTATGGCATCATAGGCTCGGACACATGAGTGAGAAGGAGATGAAGATTATTCACTCAAGAAATTTTTTGTTGAGTTTGAAGAATGTTGATTTGGATTTTTGTGAGAATTGAATTTATGGAAAATAGAAGAGAGTCATATTTCTCCGAGTTGGGAAAGAAAAGAAGAGCGAAAAATTAGAGCTTGTGCACACAGATGCATGGGGACCTGCTCAAGTATCATCTCTTGGTGGCTCTCATTATTATTTTACTTTTATTGATGATGCAACTAGAAAAACTTGGATTTATTGTATTCAGAATAAATCTGATGTATTTGATACTTTCAAGAAATGGAAAGCTTTGGTTGAGATTGAGACAGCAAAGAAGTTGAAGTGTCTCAGATCAGACAATGGAGGTGAATATTGCAGCAAATATTTTGATAGGTACTGTTCAAAAAATGGAATACACAGAGAGAAGATAGTTCCAAGAACACCACAAGAAAATGGTGTGTTAGAAAGGATGAACAGAACAATCATGGAGCATGCAAGGTGCATGAGATTGCATGCAGGATTTCCTTTACAATTTTTGGCAGATGTTGTAGATATTGTTGTTTATCTAATAAATAGAGGGCCTTCAAGTTCCTTGGATGATGGTATTCCAGAGGAAGCATGGACAGGTAAAAATATAAACTACTCTCTTTTAAAGCCTTTTGGTTGTGAGGCCTTTTTCCATATTAATAAATAAAACAGAACAAAGCTTGAGGAAAAATCAAAGAAATGTACCTCTATTGGATATGGTGTTAATGATTTTGGTTATCGATTATATGATTACAAAAATCACAAAATCATTAGGAGGAGAGATGTAATATTCAATGAAAAGGTCTTGCATAAGAATGAGTTGCAGGAAAAGAAACATGAAAAAGAAAACAAAGAATACATAGTTCTTGATGAGATCACAGAAAAATTAAAGGTGCCTAAAAATAATAATAATCAACAGACACAGCAACAACAACCACCACAACTACAACAGACACCTCAAACGCCTGAAAGTGGTGTTAGAAGATCTACCAGGATAAGTAGACCCCTGAACGATACTCTCCTTCATTATATTATTTATTGTTGACTGATTCTGGTGAACCTGAATGTTATGAAGAATCAATGCAGGTTGAAAGTAGGAAGAAGTGGGAGCTATCCATGGAAGAAGAGATGGACTCCTTAATGCATAGCCAGACTTGGGACTTAGCCAGGTTTCCTGCAGGTAAAACTACGTTGCTGAATAAATGGGTTTACAGGCTGAAGGAAGAAGATGGAGGAAAACAGAGGTACAAAGCTAGACTTGTGGTGAAGGGGTTTGCACAAAAGAAAGACATTGATTTTGATGAAATATTTTCTCCTGTTGTTAAGATGACTTCAATAAGAACTATTTTAAGTCTTATAGCAGCGAAAGATTTACATCGTGAACAGTTAGATGTAAAGACAACATTTCTCCATGGCGATTTGGAGGAAGAGATCTATATGGAGCAACTAGAAGGATATGAGGTCAAAGGGAAAGAAAAATTAGTATGCAGGTTAAATAATAGCTTGTATGGTTTAAAACAGGCTCCAAGGCAGTGGTATCTAAAATTTGACAAGTTCATGTCTGAACAAGGTTATACTAGATGTCACTCTGATCATTATGTTTACTTGAAAAAGTAAAATATGGCAGCTATATTATATTGTTATTATATGTATATGACATGCTTGTTTCAGGGTCTAACATACAGGAAATAAATGTGCACACAAGAAAATTGGAAAATTCATTTGCAATGAAGGATTTTGGAGCTGCAAAAGAAATCCTTAGTATGAGAATAACTAGAGACAAGAAGAATCACAAATTAACACTATCTCCGAATGAGTACATACAAAAGGTGTTGAAAAGATTTAATATTTAGAATGCAAAACCAGTTAGTACTCCTTTTGCTAGCCATTTCAAACTTAGTAAGGAGATGTGCCCCAAGACCCAAGAAGAAATGGACTATATGTCTAAAATTCCATATGCATCAGCAGTTGGAAGCTTAACGTATGCAATGGTCTGCACAAGGCCTGATATTGCACATGTAGTGGGAGTTGTAAGCAGGTACATGAATAAGCTAGGAAAAGAACATTGGATGGCAATAAAATGGATTCTCAGATATTTGAGAGGTACCACAAATCAAGCATTATGCTTTGGTGGTTCAAACATTGCTCTACAGGGATATTTTGATGCAGATATGGTAGGTGATAGAGATAACAAGAGGAGCACTACAGGATATGTATTTACTATAGGTGGAAGAACTGTCAATTGGATTTCAAAAATCCAAAGTGTTGTTGCACTTTCAACAACAGAAGCAGAGTATGTTGCTGCTACAGAGTCTAGTAAAGAAATTAATTAGTTACAAAGGTTTATGGATGAGTTGGGTAAGGAGCATGATATGGGCACGTTATACAGTGATAGCCAAAGTGCCAATCATCTTGCAAAGAACTTAGCATTTCATTCTAGTACTAAACACATACAGCTCAAGTACCATTTCATATGGTCAGTATTGGAAGATGGATAGTTGGAGCTGGAAAAGATACACACTAGCCAAAATACTACAGATATGCTAACAAAAGTTGTAACCAAGGAGAAACTAAGATTATGCTCAGTTCCAATTGGTCTTCAAGGATGATGATGAATATAAGAAATAGCCAGGTCCAAAGAGGATTCATTGTCTAGCAAATGAAGCAGCAGTAGAGTTGCTACAATTAGTCTCCAAGTGGGAGATTGTTGGGTGTGGAGCTTGATTATCTTGTTTATTTTGTATCACAGTGTTGGACCCCTGTACCTTAATTTGGCAGCAACGCCGCCCGTAATTAAACGCTGCCTGAGGGGTCCAGGGGGGGTGGCTGCGACTTTATGGAGCCCCCCCCTGGCGGGGGGTTTCGGGGGCAGCACCCCAGAAGCTAAAAATAGATGTAAAATTGCCTTGTAAAAGTATAGTAATGTCTAGTCAATCTAGGTCATTCATTAGGTGGATGATCTGACAGTAGAAGTTATGTTTAGTTTAGGGTTTTTTGACCTAGAAGGCAGCCCATCACTTTGTATGAGGGTATGGTATTGCGGTTGTGTATTGGATTTATATTCTTGGAGTGAGAAGCATATAGGGAGACTGTGAGAGAGAACAGAGGATATTACAATAGATCTGTTGTAGGTTGTGTCTCTTCATTTTTCTAGACAATAGAAAGGAAGGACTGGTTGTTCAGGTTGGACGTAGCCCAAACTGGGTGAGCCACATATATCTGTATCTCTCTGGTTTTATGTGTTTTGTGTTCTTGTGTTTATCGCATATTTTATGTGTTACATTGCTCTGTAATATATATATTTTTTCTAACAATGTTGTAATAAAGGGGTGTGTCAATGACCTCAACTTCAACATTTATTGTTTTCCCCCCTAGTTTGACATCCACGTTATTGATGATACCACAATTATTATATGTACGATCGTCAAAATATTTTAGCGTTGTAGGTGATTGAGATAGTCATGGCGAGCCAAGTGATTTCCAGCAATTTAGAGACAAAATGTAGGTAGATGCTCCCTCATCAATAATATTATGATGAACGAGGTGATTGAGAACATTTACTTGGATGGATAATGTTTTTGGCTCCCTAAGATGTCTATTTAAAACAATCCTAATGCCTACATTAATTATCAACCTAGGGTAAGTCTTTTTATTTCAAGAGTGTTCAACACAGTTTGTGCAAGTGAAATTAGAGGTTATTAAATCAAAATCGTTGCAGAAGCAAAATTTAATTCTTAGAGTTCAATCAAATCAACAAAATAAATCATTAAATAACTTCAACCAATTAACGCAACTTAATTCAAATGTATTCTATGAAAGCAGATGGAAATACAAGCTTAAAAGAATTCACACTAAACCATAATGATGGACTAACATATACATAAATCTATCAACATCTACAACAATCTATCAGTGAGGGAGGGAATAATACAATAACTAAACAAAAATAAAGCCAATCACATTTTGCAATGGAAATTCTCAATGACTGATTAACTATCAAACTCACTCTGAATGAACAACAATCTAATTATTTAAACGACTTGCGAGAAATAACATTCATGAAATAAATGAAAGAAATTAGGACTTTAATTCAATAAGATGTGAACCACTTGATGCTGATGAAATTCGAATCAACTATGAATTCTATAAAACAAAGAAATGATTAATTACAAAATAGGGAAATGAAAATATAACACAAGGTAGCAGTAGAACTCCCAATGACTTGGCCCAAGATCTCCAGAAGTCTCTGTCGGATGATTTTCAAAATACGATTATGGAAAATCCAATGTCTCTTTCATTAAATTTAATATTTAGGGTAAAAAATTGCTGAGCGTGAAGGCTTCATGTTGAAAAGGCATGAAAATAAAATATAATTACAGCAAATGAATAATCAACCCCTGTTCTATTCCATCTATTGATCTTTTATATCTTTACAGAGAAATAGAATAGATAAAGGAGCATCCCCGGGATCAGGAGATCCTAAGGATTTCACAATTGTCTAATAGTCTATGCTATCGAATGAGCGAGGCCCTCCTTCATTTTCATTGGCCTATATAAATAGAAACGAGAATGGAAAATTTTAGGGGCAAATTTTAGCCCAAAGGCGAAATTTAAGGGGTTTTATAGTTTGAGGAGGCGAATTTTTTATATTGCACCCATTTTTTCTATAGTTAGCAACTTAGCCCAAAATTTATTTAAAAAATAAATAATTATTATATTTTAGCCTTCGAAATTAAAGTGGATAAAAATTAAAAAGGTGGGATTCGCCCTAGATTTACATTGCAAAGGCCCGATTCGCCTGGTTTGGAGGTTGGACTCATTGAATTTGGACAGATTCACCTCGATTTATAGGTTTTGAAGTTTGATTTGGTTGCAATAGCCAGATTTCTTGGTTTTCAAATCGAGCCTAAGGTTGAAATTCATCTCTATAAATTTCAGTTTGTTAATCCTTGTGTCATTTTTTAGCAAGATACAGATTTGGTTGCAATAGCCAGATTTCTAGGTTTGCAAATCGAAGGTAAGGTTTAAATTCATCTCTATAAAGTACATCTTGCTAATCCTTCTATCATTTTTGAGCAAGATACAACCTCGATCCTTTCTGTCATTTTCAAGCAAGAGACAACGATGATCCTTCTGTATGTTTGCTTCATTTTGATCATCTGATAAAAATGAGTTTTTAGGTAAGAGGGAAGAGAGAAATAGCACCCTTAATCACTGGTCAACGAGATCACCTCGCCTTCCAGCACTAATCATATTTCTTATAGCCATCGACCCTCCTACCATGCCCTCCTTGGGTCTTTATTCACTATACAAAGGAGCGTAAGGAAGGTCTTCTACACTTAACCGCTGGTGTCTCCTTACCCTAGGAAGCGTGCAGGTTAAAACCCATTTAGGAATTTTACATAAAATTTCACCCCTTAATACTTTGGTCTTTAGACAGAGTAGAGCCAACGAGACCACATCAGACCAAAGAAGCACCAAGGAGACCATCGAGATTTTTCAACAGTATATTCTCATATTTTTCAGCTTAATTCATGTGGTGGAAGAGCACAGGTTGGATTGTGGAAGAGCACAGGTTATTTTCAAGGCGAGGCAAGATAATTTCGACTCTTGGTATAAATATTCCAACAAGAGACTTTGGAAGTCATATTTTTTTCTCTTTGTAACCCATCATTGTTGAGTTGCAGGTGTGTAAGTTGTGGGTGTGTAAATTCTACAACCTGGGTGTGTGAAGTCTACAGTGCAGGTGTGTCCTTGGTCGAATGTGCTCCTATTTGAGGAAAAGTAGACTAGTTACTACTACTGGAAAGGTATTTCCCACTAAACAAAGCAATAAAACAAGGCTAATGTGGATGATTGTCACTAACGGAAATGGCCTTAAGCATCCCCACAAATACACCAACAATTTGATGGCAAGTGTCAAAGTAAAAATACTTAGTTATCCCTTGATTTATAGTGACAACACTAAACGAAGCAATAAAACAAAGGAAATGTGGATGAATGTTAGCAATGGCAATGGTCTTAAGCATCCCCACAAATACACCAACAATTTGAGGTCAAGTATCAACTTGGATTCTAGGTATTGACATGCTGACTTCAATGAAAGGTTTGCAAAATACAAGGAACAACAATGTCTCCAGGTTTAACAACAACTGGGCTTAAAGACACTGCCATTGTCAAGAATCTTGGTAAGTACTCCGACCATTACTCTTTCATAGCTTTGCTTCACTGCAGAAACCTTGTTGGCAACGACGTGTATAATCATATTTTTGGTTCATATTGCCAATTTTGTATATACGTTCATTTGTTCTGAATCACTATTGGGTCTGATACATAGCTTTTATTTCCAAGTTTTTCATACAATGGTCAAAGATATAAGGTGCATTATAATTTGGATTGAGATATTATATGATCTACAAGATGGAAAGTGCTTACAGAGAGTGTCAATATCAAGCAATTTCGACTTCAATGGATAAGGCAAAAAATGGATTTGTAACCCAGAAACATGTCCTCTTTACATCTACTATTGATATTATCTTGCATATAGTAAAGATGAAGTTGTACAACTAGAAATACAAGTTGCTTCCACGCTTGTTAATGCAAAAAAATTATGAGCAAGATGTACTAATTTTTGAGCTAATTTTACATAATAATGGGTGTTAGATATTGCATTGGCCAATAATAGAAATCTTACATACAATATTGCCATAGTATGATTGGTAGCAATCATTTGCATACAAATCATATTTAAATTGGTCACTTGGGTTGCATAATAGAATATGCTTGTTTTACACTTTTAGTTCTTTTAGGATTAAGAATTTATTTGTTGATAACCTTTGGATTTGATATATCACTGATAAAGGGGAATGAATTTGTATTGTTTACTATCCCTCTGAACTTACCTATACTAAAAAAGGATATAAAAGATTCACTGATTTTTTCTTACAAACATGCCTTATTAGAGGTTGTTATTGATTTTTTCGGTAGTACTGTATAACTAATAAGGTAGTAAATATATGGAATTTTATTTCAAGACTCAAGTTGATCGGGAGAAGTTAGAAAGAGTCCAGATCCTATTTCTTAGGTACATTTGATGCAAGCAAAAGGTACCTCAGGTTGTTGTTTGAGCAGTGTTTACAACCCAACCTGTTTGCCTCAAGACCATCTTCAAATTGAATAATTCCTTTGCAGATTTAAGGATTTGTGGGATTTAGCTTCAAGGAAAGACATAAATTTTTAGTTATAAGTCAGAACTCTATTCTTTGGAGGTCATTACCTCGTTTAGTCTCTTAAAGGCATGCTCAGTGTTGACTCTCAAAGGTCTCTCGGTTACTCCAGTTAGTGGCTAGCTCTCTAGATCATCTTCCCCATTCACGTATTACCTAGATGTGCCATGCCATATCCTGTCATTCAATTAGGTCCTCAACTGAGCTATTAAAAAGGAATTCCATGAATACTTTGATAAAATGGAGAAAAAGCTAAAAGCTTTGCATTTGAGGTCCAGGGCCAACAATATGATATTGGAAATTTTTCATATATTGCAAAGGTTGAGATGGCAATGGAGGCATTGTAGACTAGTTAGTGTAGCCTTGAATATAGTCATTACGTGCAACCATCCCTGCAGGTATCTCCTCCATGGTTGATTCATTATATGCTTCTTAAGCATTCAGTGCAATTGATTTCAGCAGTTTCTTATGATAAATTTTGAGTAACTAAATCATAAACATTTAAACTTGAGTAAATGTGGAAGCAGAAGTTTGAAGTGAGTGCAAGTCTACAGTGTGGGTGTGTCCTTCATTGATTGCGCTCCTGTTTGAGGCAAGGTAGACTAGTTACTACTACTGGAAAGGTATTTCCCACTAAACCAAGCAATAAAACAAGGCCAATGTGGATGACTGTCACTAATGGAAATGACCTTAAGCATCCCCACAAATACACCAACAATTTGATGGCAAGTATCGAAGTAAAAATACTTAGTTATCCCTTGATCTATAGTGACAACACTAAACCAAGAAACAAAACAAAGGCAATGTGGATGAATGTCACCAATGGAAATGGCCTTAAGCATCCCCACAAATACACCAAAAATTTGAGGGAAAGTATCAACTTGGATTCTAGGTATTGATTTGCTGACTTCAATGAAAGGTTTGCAAAATACAAGGAAAAACAATGTCTGCAGGTTCAACCACAACTGGGCTTAAAGCCACTGTCAATTTCAAGCACCTTGGTAAGTACTCCGAGCATTACTCTTTCATAGCTTTGCTTGACTGCAGAAACCTTGTTGGAAACAACTTGTATAATCATATTTTTGGTACAGATTGCCAATTTTGTATATAAGTTCATTTGTTCTGAATCACTATTGGGTCTGATTCATAACTTTTATTTCCAAGGTTTCCATATAATGGTCAAATATATAAGGTGCATTATAATTCTTCTTGAAATATTCTATGATCCACAAGATGGAAAAGTGCTTACAGAGAGTGTCAATATCAAGCAATTTCAACTTAAATGGACAAGGCAAAAAAATGGATTTGTAACCCAGGAACATGTCCTCTTTACTTCCACTATTGAGATTATCTTGCATATAGTAAAGATGAAGTTATATAACAATAAATACAAGTTTCTTACATGCTTGTTAATGAAAAAAAATTATGAGCAAGATGTACTAAATTTTGAGCTAATTTTACATAATAATGGGTGTTAGATATTGCACTGGCCAATAATAGAAATTTTACATGAAATATTTCCATATTATGATTGGTAGAAATCATTGGCACACTCTTCATATTTAATTTGGTCACTTGGGTTGCTTAATAGAATATGCTTGTTCTACATGTTTAGTACTTTTTGGACTAAGAATTTATTTGTTGATACCCTTTGGATTTGATATATCATAGATAAAAGGAAATGGATTTGTATTGTTTACTATCTTTCTGAACTTACCTATATTGGAAAAGGATATAAAATATTCACTGATTTTTTCTTACGAACATGCCTTATTAGAGGTTGTTATTGATTTTTTCAGTAGTACTGTATAACTAATAAGGTAGTAAATGTATTGAATTTTATTTCAAGACTCGAGTTGATTGGGAGAAGTTAGAAAGAGTCCAGATTATATTTCTTAGGTACATTTGATGCAAGCAAAATGTACCTGAGTTTGTTGTTTGGGCAGAGTTTGCAACCCAACCTGTTTGCCTCAAGACCATCTTCAAATTGGTATCATTCCTTTGCAGATTTAGGGATTTTTGGGATTTAGCTTCAAGGAAAGACATAAATTTGTACTTAGAATTTAGCACTATGTTCTTCAGAGGTCATTACCTCATTCAATCTCTTAGAGCATGCTCAGTGTTGACTCTCAAAGGTCTCTCGGTTACTCCAATTAGTGGCTAGCTCTCTAGATCATCTTCCCCATTCACGTATTACCTAAATGTGCCATGTTATCTCGTGTCATTCAATTAGGTCCTCAACTAAGCTATTAAAGAGGACTTCTAGGATAAATTTGATAATATGGAGAAAAATCTAAAAGCTTTGCATTGGAGGTCCAGGCCCAACAATATGAGATTGGAAATTTTGCATATATTGCAAAGGTTGAGTTGGAATTGGAGGTGTTGTAGACTACTTAGTGTAGCCTTTAATATAGTCATTACCTACAGCCATCCTTGCAGATACCTCCTCCATTGGTGATTCATTATCTACTTATTAAGCATTGAATGCAATTCATTTCAGCAATTTCTTAAGATAAATTTTGAGTAACTGAGTCATAAAGATTTAATCTTGAGTAAATGTGGAAGCAAAAGTTTGACATGAGTTGAAATCTATAGTGCGGGTGTGTCCTTCGTCGAATGTGCTCCTGTTTGAGGCAAGGTAGATGGTTACTACTACTAGCAAGGTATTTCCCACTAAACCAAGCAATAAAAAAATGCCAATGTGGATGACTGTCACTAATGGAAATGGCCTTAAGCATCCCCACAAATACAAAAACAATTTGATTGCAAGTATCAAAGTAAAAATACTTAGTTATCCCTTGATTTATAGTGACAACACTAAACCAAGCAATAAAACAGAGGCAATGTGGATGAATGTCGCTAATGGAAATGGTCTTAAGCATCCCCACAAATACACCAACAATTTGAGGGCAAGTATCAACTTGGATTCTAGGTATTGATTTATGACTTCAATGAAAGGTTTGCAAAATAAAAGGAACAACAATGTCGACAGGTTTAACAACAACTAGGCTTAAAGCTGCTGCCATTGTCAAGCATATTGGTAAGTACTCCAAGCATTACTCTTTCATAGCTTTGCTTGACTGTAGAAACCTTGTTGGATACAACTTGTATAATCATATTTTTGGTACAGATTGCCAATTTTGTATATATGTTCATTTGTTTTGAATCATTGTTGGGTCTACTTCATAGCTTTTATTTCCAAGGTTTTTATACAATGTTCAAAGATATAAGGTGCATTATAATTCTGATTGAGATATTCTATGATCCACAAGATGGTAAAGTGCTTACAGAGAGTGTCAATATCTAGAAATTTCAACTTAAATGGACAAGGAAAAAAAATGGATTTGTAACCCAGGAACATTTCCTCTTTACTTCCACTATTGAGATTATCTTGCATATATTAAAGATGAAATTATACAACTAGAAATACAAGTTGCTTACATGCTTGTTAATGAAAATAAATTATGAGCAAGATGTACTAATTTTTGTGCTAATTTTACATAATAATGGGTGTTAGATATTGCACTGGCCAATAATAGAAATTTTACATGAAATATTTCCATATTATGATTGGTAGAAATCATTGGCACACTCATCATATTTAAATTGGTCACTTGGGTTGCATAATATAATATGCTTGTTTTACACGTTTAGTACCTTTTAAGATTAAGAATTTATTTGTTGATACCCTTTGGATTTGATATATCATAGATAAAAGGAAATGGATTTGTATTTTTTACTATCTTTCTGAAATTTCCTATACTGAAAAAGGATATAAAAGATTCACTGATTTGTTCTTACGAACATGCCTTATTAGAGGTTGCTATTGATTTTTTCAGTAGTACTGTATAACTAATAAGGTAGTAAATGTATGGAATTTTATTTCAAGACTCAAGTTGATTGGGAGAAGTTAGAAAGAGTCCAGATCCTATTTCTTAGTTACATTTGATGCAAGAAAAATGTACCTCAGGTTATTGTTCGGGCAGAGTTTGCAGCCCAACCTGTTTGCCTCAAGACCATCTTCAAATTGGTATCATTCCTTTGTATATTTAGGGATTTGTGAGATTTAGCTTCAAGGAAAGACATAAATTTGTACTTATAATTTAGCACTCTATTCTTCAGAGGTCATTACCCAAATCAATGTGTGTAGTTTTGCAATTTGGAAACAATGAATAAGCGTGGGTGACGATCATTAATTAGTTGAAGTTCTCCTAGCGACCACTGACAACTAACTTGCATGGAGAACTATAGAGTAGATAAAACGTGGTTTCCTTCAGCTTCACCAACTATTCCAAATTCTCATGTTCAATTTGTTAAACATTATCATTGAAAGTATTTGCATTCACCTTCTCATTAGTTAAGAAATTGAGATGTCATAAATATGTGTCTACTGAAGTACTATATTCCTTGTCTTACCATATCTGTAAATCCCTTCTCCATCTATGGTAAAATTTTGTATAAGGGATTCTAGAGAATCACAGATTCTTCATTTATTTCACCATCATCCGTAGGATTATAAATTACCTATAGTCTCCTTTTATAAGTATTGATGGTTGTAGGGGTAGAAAAAAACACTTCAAGAAGGTTTTCAAATGGGGTAGCAGTTTATGAAGTGTAGTATATATATATATATATATATATATATATATATATATATATATTTAAATACAGATTCCTTTAATTATTAAAGGAATGATATACATATGGCTTTAATATAAGAAAAAAGGGCTGCAAATGTAGCTTCCACAAACAAATCCAAGAGTCAAACAGAGATCACCAACTCATGCAATGTTTACATGTCTTTTCCATAAAAGAGACTACACAAAAATACCCAAGTAAATAAATATTAATAATTGACCACACTATTTACACTAGGAGGCTAGTCATGGTAATTCTCTAGGGTAGGGTTCTAAGCCAAGATATGGGGATTGACACTAGGAAGCTAGAGTGGGGAAGCTTGAGACCATATGGCCAAGGGATAACATCATTACCTGCTTGTTGCTTGGTGGACTATGTTGGAATTTGGGTAGCTCAAAGGAATTTTTTAGAGGTGAAAACCCACCAAAAGCAGTTGGTTGGGCAAGTTACCCAAGTAGTTGGCTTTTTTACCCGAAGATGTGGGTTTGGACCCAAGACAATTAGTTATTTATTCTAATTTAAAAACTGTCATGATCATAAAAACTATCTTCAAGGGGTATCTGAACTATTTTTCCATGATGTCATCAAATTTATTAGCATCTTAACTTCCCTTTAGAGCAAACCTAAGATGGTTAGTGGCTTACTTTCAGTTTAGGAGGAGAAAGATGCATGTGCAACATACTTGCCTTCAAAATAGTGTTGGAAGATCTTTGGTGAGGAAAAAGTATGGAGTGTGATGTGAAGTTTGGTATTAGTCTGTTGTGATCCTTTGTGGACCCATGAAGACACTTTCAGTATCTAGTGCAAGGCATTTTCTCCTTATTGTTGACATATTTAGGAAAATGTACATGTTTTTCTTAATAATAAAGTTTGTTGCATTTTTTGAGTTCAAGAACTTAAGAGAGGAATGGAGAATGAATTAGGGAAGAGAATTAAATTCCTTCAATTAGATAAGGAAAGGGAGTTTGCATCAAATGAATTTTCCAATTGTTACACAAGTGAAGGGATTTAAAGGCAAAGACAATTCTACACTTTATTTACTTGAATAGAATGGGCTGGTTGAATGAGGAAATAGGATAGTGCTGGAGATTTCCAGATGTATATTTTTTGAAGGCAAGGGATTTCCAAGTAAGTATTTACTATCTTATTGATTATTGTCATCATCACTCTTAGTGGTGCCTCTAATGTCTCTATTCAAACAAACTTAAAGTCTCTAGTCAAGTTATATCAGCTAGTATCATAAATTGATCAAATTCATCTGAAGCAACCTACCTAAATTAGGGGAATTTTGAGGTCTAAAATGGGCCTCCTAAGGAAATTATAAAATAATAGTGGAAAAAATCAAATAAGATTTGATGACATCATCAAATTTTAGAGGGAAAAATGGAAAAACTACTTTTTCAACTCATATTTTCAACTTATCTCAAAATATTTTTTACTCAAATTTCGAGCGGGAGTACTCATTGGATGCGAAATTTAATTCCCCATCCAAGGAGTACCCATGTTGCATACTTTCGATGGGTCCTACTACACGAAAAATAAGAAATACATAAAAAAAACGTGATTACAATCACGTTTTTTTATGTATCTCTCATTTTTCGTGTAGTAGAGTTCATCGAAAGTATGCAACATGGGTACTCATTGGATGAGGAATTAAATTTTTCATCCAACGAGTATTCCCGCTCGAAATTTGAGTAAAAATTGTGGGAGATAAGTTGAAAATACAAGTTGAAAAAGTAGTTTTATTATTTTATTATTTTTTAATATTTTTACCCTTTTATTTAAAAAATGGTGAATCATCCCCCATGGTTGACATCATCATCTTGAATCCTATTGGTTGTTATAAAGTTTATTTTTATTGTACATTTTTCTTAGGAGGCCCATTTTAGACCTCAAAATTCCCCTAATGCTATTCTTTGTTTTGCATGTGTCAATGAGAAATATACCTTAAGTGTGATGATGCCTTTTTGTTCTGAAGCTTCTTGCTATCAATAGTATACCACAAGGTTTAGGCTTGTTGATGCCTTTTAGGATCCCTTCAAGTTGTTGGCCTTGTTCTGCAAACCACTCATTCAAGACAGTGTTAATGACTATTATATCATGCCAGCAAACTCTAGAAGATCTTTGTGCTTATCAAAACTGCATGATCTTCAGAAATTACTCACCACAGGTATACTTCAGTTAGGCCCAGAGGAGGACTATCATGAACACTTTAGGATTATTGTCATATAAAAGGTTATTGTCACAAGGGTGTTGTATCAAAACACTACAATGATAGTCTTAAGCAACTGCTACAGGGCAATGATGAACCTTGAGGCTTACTACCGCAATAAGATAAAGCTATTGTATACAGTGAGACTGCTTGACAACACAACTACTGTGGAAATGATGAGATCTTAATTCTGATGCCCTTTCACTTCTTCAACTTAAATGGTGTTGTAATGTAAACTATATTTCCATAGTTAAAGATATGAAGTATTTTGCGATATTATTATTGTACCATGGCACCTGGATCAGATCCAGTGTTTATCAACACTTTTTTAATAACATGTTTTATTTTCTTCCTATTGTTGTTCATTGGAAATTCTGAACCACTTTCTCAACTGTCAGATTAGATGGAATATTCATGCATATTCAGCTCTGTTAGTAGAAAAGAATGTAACCATTTCAGGAATTAGCAGTTGGTGATATATGGTTGAAGTTGTAATTGTGGGATGTCAGAGCTATTAGTAGTCACAAGGGTGATTGATGGAAAACGTTTTGAATGCCTCCAAGAAACTTCCTCACTTCACTTGAAAGCTTTATCACCCCTTGGTCTGGATGGCCTATGACATTATAACAATAAATCAAGTTATAAATTTCACTCCAACTGCAGAGAAACACAGTATTCAAAGCATGGATGTATGAAAGGGCCAGTATGTCAGAAGAAAAACTCACCAATGCTATCCATGGCTTACTCCAACTTGAAAATATAGTCACGGTTATTCCCACATGCACCAAAAACTTTTTCAATTTTCCTGCATACAAGATGATGCCATCTGTAAGTGAAATTCTGTTGAAACGTTTTATACTTGAAACAAATCTCATATTTCAAAAATTTGGGTCAAATATACTATTGTAAGTTACATACCTAGTCATTTCTTGCAGTGGAGCTAGGCCCAAATATTACTTGTTTATGTTCTTGTTTGGAGTTGATATGAACCTGCAAGAATGATAAAACCAATGATTATGATGAATCTATCAGTGATTATGATGAATCTGTCTAAAAATAAGGAGAAAAATGTATTGCCATATAAAACAAAGCCAACAAAAAATGAGACAAGCCCAAAGAAATTAAGGCTATGAGATCAAATCTGCTTGAACTCACACTAGGACTCCAGTTAGAAATGGGGTTGAAAATTCTCTTTCCTCCTACAATAACAAATCCACCATTGAAGATCAGACATCATATGAAAATTTCAAACACATGAATAGCTTCTATATATTTCCAATAAATTGTTAGGCAGTTGTCATATATATGGAGCAATGCAAAGAATCTTACTGTGTAGAAATCTATAGAGACCTTAAGATCATATTCACATTCCCTCCTTTCCAGGTATTGATTATCACATTTATTAGTAAAAACCCATCAGCGTTTTTCCCGTTAATAGGCAAAGAAAAACATGCTAAACAAAACAGTGAGCCTCCCCTTCCATCTCACCTCCATAGCCAATCTTTCCTTCTTGGTTCTCCTCTCACATAGTAAGCTCTACCCCACTAAGAATATCAACCAAAAATCAGTGTCAGTCCATACAGAAAAAAAAAATGGAGATGCAGAAAAATACCCTTCACAAGACAAGTAAAAACCAATAGAGTTTAAACAGCCTTTACATGGATTTCTTATTGCAAAATATCTAGTATTCCTAGCAATGTACATAGCTCAAAAATTATATGGGAATATAGACAGAAGATAAATTTAAGATAAGAATATTCTCTGTTCTTACACAAATAGCTCCCTCCTGCGCTTCCAATGTACATGTCCGAGCTGGAGACTGTGGAGTCCCACAGTGGTCAGTACAAGCTGCAAAAAGCACAAGGAGGAAGTCCCTTTAAATAGTCATTCCAGAAGTAACACCATTTTTCATTATTGAATGATGTGAATAACTCATCAGTATGAAAGAAATTTAAACCTAAATTAAAAATTCTTTGGTAGCCTTTGATATATCCAACAAATTCTTTATCAACATCAACATCCACAAGCCTATACAACCCATTCTGTTTTAGCACCGATGCAATCACCTAACCATTGGTCCATAACCTTTATCTTTCACAAAACGATTTTCAACACTAAATGAGGCCTCCAAATATGGACTCTATATTGTTATCTCACTAATTGAGAGAAGATTTTTATCCATATCTGATCAATGGTATGTAATGCACATTCTCAAAAGTACACTTCTTAACATCTAACAATTTCATTTGAACATCCCCACAATTTTCCACAAAATGCACCCAACCAAAACCAAAGACTACAGTTTCTATTTTGGATTTGGCTTCAACGAAGGTAATAAACCAATCCTTCTTGATGGTCATGTGCTTTAAAGCACCAAGATCAAGGAACCAATTATGTAAAGGCCTACCTCCCACCTAAGAAGAAATTTAAATATATATATATGTGTGTGTGTGTGTGTGTGTGTGTGTGTGTTCTAGGGATCTTGCTGCCGGGCTGTCATAGGTTTCCTAGTTATGCAGGTGTTTATTACTATTATGAATTGTGTGTGGCACTGAACTGGGATTGAGTTTAATACACAGTTCAATGCTTAGATTTTTTTATAATCCAGAGGCAATTCGTCCCTTTGTATTGTCCATTCTCGCCACATTTCATGATTGAAAGTATGATTAGGTCAAATTTCATCAAGGGTGAAAACTGTTTCAGTCATATTGACTTCATCACATCCACGGACAAGTTGCCGGTAATTGATATCTGGCCAGATTTGTCATGCCTATAGAACAATATGGTTCTTTGGGTTATATTTTATTTGGACTTATAAGTTATAACTACCGGATTTGAAAAGATGCATATACTGAAAACATATCTCTCCTTGTACAAATTTAAAACAAGACAACATTTGTACAACAATACTAGAAGAGCATTGGCAAGTTCTAGAGTGGGCCTCCTCTCCAATCAATGGAGCTATCAGGTAAATACAAGGTGCCACTGCTACTACTTGTGGGATTCTGCTACAAATAGATTCATGGCATGGCATGGATATGATGTGGGGAATGGATTTTTTCTAATGGTTCTCTTCATGTTGATGGTTATAATTTTAACAAATTCAACAGGGTGGCTGCAACTGGCACATATTCCTTTCAATATCTAGATTTTGAAGGCATGAGAAGGAATAATATTTTGAAGAAGTGAAAAGCAGTTCACCTTATTATAGTTACCATGCTAGGTCTTCCTTTAAGAGCTTCACAACATCAAATAATTTCCATAAATATGGTTTTAAGAGTCGTGATGGTGTTGTAATGTAAATTATGTTTCCATAGTTGAACATCTGAAGTATTTTGCGATATTTTTATTATACCATGGCACCTGGATCGGATCTAGTGTTTATAAAAACTTTTTTTTAATAACATGTTTTCTTTTCTTCCTGTTGCTATTCATTTCTCCTCAAACTCATCTCCAACCTCAATATCAGTGCTAGTAGTAGCATGAGCAACAACACTATGCTTAGCAGAACTAGAAGAACACGTTTTCCAAACTGCATGAGAACTACTTCCCTCATGAGTCACCATGTACCATGCTTGGTCTCAGTGGTTCTCTTCCTTCTACTCCTGGTTCAACTACCATATCTTCAATGGAACCAACACCCCAAATTCCACCAGACAACGATTCACCATTTTTTAGTAGTGATTTTCCATTTGTACTGGTGATTCGCCATGATTTTACAAGATAATATAATCTCGTGAGAGATTCGACAAAAAATTATATATACATATTATATAATTAATAAAATCGCCTTCCATTTTTCCTTTGTATCATGGGGATTCGCCCATTTATTATATATAAAAATTTAGGGGGGTTCTTAAAATTTTCCCTGGAAACGAGATATTTTTCCTTTTCTAGCCGGTGTTGTTCAATCGTTTGGAAAATGGTTAATTAGTTTGGATTTCCTGCACCTAAGAACAATGGAAGTTAGCCTTTTTCATTCATAATTACATAATTTATTGGTGATTAGTTTTACCTTTTATTTATAATAAATTCTACCATATTTACTCCAAAATGAAGGTAAACACATGAAATTTAATAATAAATCAAGTTAATCATGAGGGTATAACATACCTTTTTTCGTGACCGAATGTACTCCCCAACTTACCTTATTGCATGTCCTCATGCAATTGGATTATTGAGGTGCAAAAAATTCAAATAATAGGCAAGGTAAACCTCCTCTTTATATAGTCTGAAACCATGTTTTTTTTTTAACTCCCGCAAAAGCATGATTTTCATGACCCTCTAGAAGCTCATAATTATGGTGGTAGCCTTTAGGAGGGTACCATATGATAGGACACCTACAGCAGCACCCTATCCATTTAGGATCCATGCTTAAAATTATGCTACTATAGGTGAATATCATATCCTTTAAAGTTTATATACTTAAAACGCTCTCGATTCTTAACATTGTTGGTGGATGCCTGCCATCTTTGCTTAGCTGCCAACAAGGCATCTTCTATGATCTCCTGGAAGTATTCTCTCCCATCTTGTACAATATCCTTGTGGAGTGGTCCCAATTTGGCTATAACCCATTTCTATTTCATAATTATTTTGCGATGAGTGAAGAGATGTACAGATTTAGTGGGTTCCCCTCTAACCCAGACATCTAGACCATGTTCTCTTTTCTGAAAAACCTTATAAGGTTTAGCCCACTTAATTTTATTATCAGAAAAAGAGATGAATGCTTGAAACTTGATGTCTCCTATAAAGTATCTCGAGTTACTGTCTCTTTCATCTTCCAAAAATAATTTGTGAAATTATATTTCACACAAAAGATGTTGAATTTTCTCATTTTGGTCCCCACAAGTACACTGAAAAAATTCTGCAATAGTCTTAAACTCGATGGGTTTCCCTGCTCTAGTGGCCTTTACTTTCAATAAAATATATCTTTATAATAATAATAGAGCATAGTTAGTATCATTTAGTCTACATGACAGGACATTTGAGTAAATTGAGCAAAAAGTGTTAGTTTGGTTTGTGGTTTCTTCAAGCTGAGTTTGTGCCTTCTTTACCTTTTCCTTTTCACTTCTGAAGTTGGAAAAAATCTCATCTTCAATTGCAATAAGCTTCTTGAATTTTTCCAACAGCTTCTGATGTACTTGTAGTGGTAGCACTTCCTTCTTAAAGTTGGCCAATTCTTGTTGGGTCTGTGTTAACGTGTCTTTAAGTCTTGAAATAACGGCTTCTTTTACCAAACGATTATAAAAGGGTGTTTCATCTGTCTGAGTTTCCTTTGTCTGCTTCTCCAATTTTGTTTGGGTTCCAGCAGTGAGTATCTCTACTTCAGTCTGAGTCTCAGCAATCTCTGTTTATTTCTTAGGCTTCCAAGCCTTGTTTTCCTCTTTTAACCGTTGTCCTAATTTCTTGAATGTTATTTTCAACGTTTTGTACTTCTTGCGCAATTTCCTCAGTTTAGCCATTGCTGACTTACTTTTCCTCATAGGGTTTCTAGTAGAAGAGTGTATATTACTTTTTTCAGGAACAGAGGGATTTCTACCAATTTCTAAGCCATGATCAGGTAAAACAATATTTTATTCAGGCACTGAAGGAGCTATGCCTATATAATTGTTTTGATCCAACGGAACGACATTTTGTTCAAGCACCATGAGAATTGTGCCTATATCAGTTCTTTGATCAAATAGGATGGTTTTTTCTTCAATCACCATGGGAATTGTACCTATATCAATACTCTATTCCAATGGGATGGTGTCATCTGATTGTTTTTTGGGCTCAGGAGTTCTTTCTACAAAGTTTCCTTCCTTAATATATTCACCACCACAGGGTACTAAATTCCCCGAATTTTTCATTTCCTACTCAAATGGTAAAATATCAGTGTGACCAGAACTGCCATCAGAATCAACCCGGTCTAGAGGATCACTGAGTCCCTCAAAGAGGGGTTTCTTTCTTCATTAAATTCACTCGCACTTTCCAGCACTCTGGCCATTTCATCCTCATACTCCTTTATAATTTCCTATTCTGTGTTTAGAGGAGGTAAATGAGATGTTCTTGCCTCGTCTACCATGGTTGAAGTGTTTTTTTGTGAAATTAATTTCTCAAAGCGTCTTGATTTCACTGACCCCAAGTTCAGGGGATGGTTCCTTTTTCCTTTGGCTTTCCTTGGAATTACTATTTCCCTTCTTGGCTAGTCAATTTCTCTATTTTCTGGTTTTTCTTCTAATGGGGTTAGGACATGGTTTAAAAGGCCCTCCCAAGTTAACTGATGCTCATTTAATCCATGGGTGATGATCAGATTTATTAGACCATGATGACTGATGACTGTGTGGGGATTTTTCGCTCTTCTAACCTGACTAGATATATCATTCAACAAATAATTCAAAAAAATGGCAAATTAACTGAATTTTTTTGCTTGAGTATAGCTAGAAGTTTGAGTTTCGAGGGGTTTACCACATCTTGGTTACCATCGCATGTAATATAATTCTGAACAATGATTACCATTTCCTGCCATGGTTCCTTCAAAGTCGCAGGGTGAATCCCCTTCCCTTTGCGTACCAAATTCTCGTCAGGATCTTGGAATATTGCAACTACTTCATGTAGCAGAGCATGCTTGTCAATCCACTTTGTTCCTTCTATAGGAAGTCCAGACACCTCAACTATTACAGTTTCTAATATAGTTATATCTCTTCCTTTCATAGTTGTATTTCTATTCTACAAGTTCTGCAGGAATTCTAATGTTACCTCAGCATGGAATCCCTACAATTTTTCCAAATGCGAGAGCCAACCAACGTTCTGCAGTATAGCACAAGCTTGTTCTATAATATTTATTATTGTGGGATCATTGTAGATAGATCTTCCACCCATGACTGTTTTGTCTCAGAATTTGAATTTTACTTCTGCATGCACTACTCACGATGACATAAGTTTAGAACAACACAAATATTGCATGTAAATAAATTTAATTTGTTAAAAAAGGTGATGATGCAATTATTTTTGTTTGTCCAATAGGTAGGTTGTGTAAATGCAATTATATTTGTTTTTCAAATCAGCAGGTTTCGGCAGATTTTGATTATTCTTTCGCATGCTTGCACATCATATATACCTATGTACACCCTTTCCCCCTCCAATAAGATAATGGCATCTGTTATTGCCTAAATCTACCTCAGGCTGAAGGAAGGCAGAGTTCAGGGTAACATCAAACCACGCTTATTCCGGTAGCTAGCCCTACCAGATCAGGAGAGGGCTCTCTCCGGGTCAATCTCAGCAAAGATAATCAATAAGGCTTGAGATGACTTGAAATAATGGCTAATTTTAGGCTAGGTATATAAGTAAAGGAGTTTTACTTTGAGTTCAGTGGTTTTGTTGGAATCAAAGGGAAAGACAGTTTTGGGTCCGGGGATGAGGCCTAGTTTTTGCAGAGTTCTGAATGGGGCAAGGAAGACAATTGTTTTGATGCTTTGGATTGAATGAATGAATAGTTCATACCGGTGAGGAGCTGAAGAGGGCAAGAGGCTTTCTATAATCCTCTTCAAATAGATGAAAACATGGAAAATTAAACAAAACTCAAGGCAAAGCAAAGCAATCTAATGAATTCCACCTTTATAACTTGTTTGTTTAATTTAAGAAGAAATTAGAAGGATAATGATACACATGAAACATCAGTAAACTTACAATAACAGAGAGAAACACACCATCAAAACATAGAGCCACATGGATTCCAAAGAGTGCTGCAAACCCTGGTCTATTCCTTTGCAAAAATTGCAGAGATGAAATGTACAATGAAGTGCCAAGCAATCCCAAATGTCCAACCTCTGAAAATGACTGAGAAAATACAAGATATAGACAAGCCTAACTCATTCCCATGCCTCTAGGGGTCGAGATCTCTAGTTTAGGATTTTTTTCAACAAGATCTAAACTAAGAACTAGAAAATAGACAATGAAACAGCTTGCCTCTATAAGATAGGAAACTGATTCATTTAGTTACATTTCACTTTTTGGTGAATGAATCTACTTGGATGAGTAAAAATGTGGCAAAATTACATCAAAGTCATGAAATTACATCAAGTTACATCAAGATTTACATGAAAAAGTCAAAGAAGCAAAAACTAGGAAAAAATCTGAACTGCTGAGTGAAAAATAGGCCAAATTTCCCAATGCGCTGCGCCTGAAATCTCTATGCGTCGCGCCACTTTGAAGCCGATTTTGAGGGCCTTACTGGAGTCCAAATTGAGTTTAGGATATCTCATTGGAAATCTCTACCTATCTACTTTCCAACCCAAGTGGAATTTCTGAATTTGGTATCCATTTGCCCCTCCAAAAATCCAATCTCCCAACACGGCTTCCTATGTGTGCAAAAAGTGGCAGAAAGGTCATTCTTAGGGTGTTTTTGACCCTTTAGGCAACCAAAAAATTTTCAAAATCCTTAGGTAATGGGTAGGCATGCATAAATTTTGATGAAAAATCTAGAAATGTAAAGTTTTCCTCAAAAGGAGCTGCCAATTATAAACGCGCGCCAAGTGGCGCTACGCGTCGGGCAGGAAAATCTATGTTAAGGCCAAAAAAAAAAAAAATTGACAAAAAGTTTCCCAAATTTCTTGAAATTTGAGCTGAATGTCCACCATCAAGCACTTTTCTGGTCCAAAGAGGCTTTAGACAAAATTTGGAGTCTATCATGCCTTTTGCGACACTTTAGTGCCCTCTTTAGTTTTTCCTTCAGGATCTTGATTTGCGCCTTGCAAACATTATTTCGCGCCCAATAATGGTTCTTCATGTGCCTTAGCATGTTATTTTCCTTTTTCTCCTTCTCCAAAAACTTCTCCAAATGAATATTGACCCTCTCAAGCCAAGTCTCTCGATCATAGGATGTATCGGTATCTGTCTCCATGAGAATTTGCAAGGTCTGTGTTGTCTTGTATGAGAATTTTGGTGTCTTTGATTGGATTTCCAAATATGAGGTAATATGGGAGGGAATATGGAGGAATAGGATAATGTAAATAATGAACTTTTATCAAGTGAAATTTTCCTTTTGAAAACTCTGATTTGATAAGTTTAGGGACAAGGGACAGCCACTTGACTTCTTGGGATAAACTTGGGATTTGAGGGAAATTCACAAATTATATGGGGAAAATGGGAATAGGATATGGATAATTTAATTTAGGGATGTAAGGTGAAATGGGAAAATGGGACTGTGGTGAGAAAATGAACAGTGAGGATGGGAAAAAACAAGGTGGGGAATGAAGAGTTTGACACAAAAATGAGAATGAGAATGGGAGAGAAATGATTGACTTTAGGAATGTAAGGGGATAGGGGATGAGCTGCTATGATAAGATAATAGTGAGGGGGTGGAAAAAAAAAGGTGGAGAATGGAAGTGTTTGGCACAAAACAAGTTTTAAAACCCTAGGAGCAATCTTAAAACAAGAGAATAGGGTTTTGAGTTTTTGTATTCAAATCTTCATAATCAATCTCATAATCAACACCAAATACATGTTAATTGGCAATTAAGAGGTGGCTTTGACTTAATTCAACAAGGGAGACCAAGTCAATTTGAGGATTTGGAAGAAATAGCACGACATTTGATTTTTTTCTCTATGTGTCACGCAACAACCCAATGCGTAGCACCACAACCCAATGCGTAGCGCCACAACCCAATGCGTAGCGCCTTTTTGCAGGAGGTTTTTGGAGGCCTTCCCGGTGTCCAAATTGGGCGCGGGATAGCTCGTTAGAAATATTATTGATTATAATTTCCAACCCAACTATAATGTTTCAATTTTGAGTTCATTTTCCTTGTCAAAAATCAAATCTCCCAAGACTGGTCAAAATGAGGAAAATGAGGCTACCTCAAGGAAGAGTGTTGTTACAATCAACTTTTGAAGGTATTCCTCAACTCCAAATTGAGCTCATGATAGCTCATTGGAAATATATTTGTGTCCAGTTATCATTTGATTCATCAAGCAAGTCATTTGGCCAACCAAGCTAGGAGAAATATTGATTTTCCCAAGGTCACTTCAGAGGTGCATCAATTCTCCTGAGGCAACTGTATTTTTGACATTTCTCTAAAACCATGACACCTGTGTAAAAAGTGAAGGATATTTTTCTTCCTTGGCCTTTTTTCGACAAAAACCTCTCTCAGTTTTCCCAAATTCATCTTTTCGTTCTCAGAAACATCATTGGAGTAAAACCTATCCCGATGTGTGGAACAAGGGATTTGTCGAAATGAAGCGAAATGAAGGGGATAAGGGGCTTCTAAATTCTTGAGAAAATTTTGGGAAGTAGGGAGGGATGTTAGGAAGTAGGGGGAAGTAGAATTTCAGATATTGAGTGAGGGGAAGGGGTCCAAAAGGGCAAAACACAGGCCTAGCCTAGAAAATTGCCAAGTTATAGCAAGAAACTAGGGTTTGTGTGAAAATGAGGAATTTGGGGGATCTCAGTGATGGGAAGTGTTTAATAAGGTAAATTAAGGATAGGGGAGGGTGTATGAACATAAGGATACAAGTTTTTCTGATGATTTGACCATCCATGAGAAATTACCTTCAAAACCATAGGAGAGGGAAATGGACCTTACCTAGGCACAACTGAAGCATGAACAAGGTGTAAAATGACCCAGTGGAACTTGACATGATGATGAAAACCCTCTGAATGATGGTACACTGAGCTGAATGGTGACATGGACCAAAATTTGGACAACTTTGAAAGGAGTGAAAACAAACGCTAGACCTAATACCTAGTGACCAAACTTTACTTGAAGACTCACTGAAATGACAAAATTTGACCTTGACACCTTAAAATCACTTTTCAAGAGCATGTTTGATCACTGGAGGAAGGCTGCAAATACTGACACTAACATTGGCCCCAATGGGGATGGTAGCTCCTTGGAGGTGCCAAGAACGATAGATCTTTGGAAAGCAGACAAGTGCCTTCATCCATTGGGCAATGGAATAAAAAACTCAAGCTGAAATGCATGACTAAAAACTGATGACTTGACGAAACAAATTAACTCTCACTCAACTAAAAACTGACTCAATACTTAAACACAACCAACAAACTGGAAATATGCTCAATATGAAGCTTATTCAACAAAACCTACTCTAATAGTTTCATTCATCACCTGATCAAGTTAAATGAAACAATCAATGCAACCAGGTAAGTATTCCAGCTGCTGTTTGAATTCTCTGCAAGTGCTCGCTTATGAATAACAAGAGAGAACTACTAAAAGGCAACTCCCATAAAAACTTGTGAACAAATCTGTTGAATACTATGGATTCTCTATCCGTCTCCAAAAACACTGCATAAGGATCTTGAAGTTCATGCACACTGGGACTTAGCTCATCCAATGGATTAGTTTTCTTCTTCTCATACCATGAATGCAAACTTTGATCTGAGCTTTGTGACGAGACTCCTGCTAAAAATGACAAAGAAACCGGCTGTCGGATCAAGTTTATATCAGCACACATTTCAAGCTCACATATAGTCAATGGAGAAAAACTTTGACTGCAGACATCATCCAACACATCAGCTATTGGATCGTGAAAAACTTGAAAAGTCTATTGCAACCCATTTTCTATTATTTCTGATGAGATTACATGATTTTATACAAGCTTCTCATTTGAAGATTTACTATGCAATTTACCCTTCAAAAACTGAAACGATTCAAACAGAAAGGTACATAATCATCTTGCATCATTTGATCATATGTGCTAACTTCCAAATCCTCATTTGCAACTTGACAATCAATGGAATTTGGGGGCTGCAAATTTGGATATGAGAAGTCTTGAACGAGGTTTTCTTTGCCCTTAAGACTTGTTGATAGTTGATTTCTGATTGTATGGAAGTTGTCTCTGATGAACTGAAATGAATCAAAACAAAAAAGAAAAGATCCTTCACTTACTTCAAAATTTTCTACACTTTCCTCGTCACTTCCATAGCTGATATGTGATGGCTAAACATTGTATTCAAACTGCTAAAAGTGAACTTCCTCCTTCCACAAACTAACTGCTGATTTGTTTGCAAGATTAGCTTCTGTTTGGAGAATATAATCGTCATCATACTGGTCAAACTAAGGCAAATCATCAGTATAAAACACATCATCAAGCATACATGTCAAATCAACAGATCTCTCTTCTCCAAGATGATCTAAAAAACAATCATTATCAGATCTATGACAATTGGGATAAGAAACAAAATGTTTTGGATCAGTAACTTGTTCTTCTTCAATCAGTGAGCCATGGGCCTGAACATTATACTCATTCCTTGTGGTGATATTTTGCATCATCTCTTCTACTGCACTTACCAACATGTCAAGCTTTACCTCTAGAGATGTTGATTTCTCTAGATCTATGCTTTTCATCTCTTCTTCCTTCAACTTTGCCCTTCGGATCCGCAAATGAGCCTCTACATTTACTGCACTTTTCTGCATCTCTTCAAGTGTTGCAATATTCCTTTCTCTCAACTGAAACTCCATTTCGGGATCAAAGGCACCTAGGGAGTGCAAGAGAGAAGATCCAAGAGGAGGCCTGATATCAACTGGCATCAAATACTAAACTTGGTTAAATCTAGTAGAAAACTGTTGTACTATCTCCCCTGGCTGTCTTTTCAACTGATTATACTCTTCTATAATCAAGAAAGGGTTCTGTCTGACCACCCACCTGTCGAGGAAAACTTTGACGAACTGCTGGAAATTTGAGATGCTCGCATCAGGCAAGGTTTTGAACCAACTCTTGACTTTTCCTTGCAAAGAAAGAGCAAAAAGCCTAATATTTACATCCTCTTCATCAACTTCAAAAAGGTCAAGAAAAGACTCAAAATTTAGAACATGTCTCTCAGCAGTGATGTTGTTGCATTCACCATCAAATCTTGGTAGATATTGGTCATGATTTTTAGGTAAAGCATGGGATATAGGAGGTAAAATCAGAGGATTGTATCGATCTGGAATTTTACAAGGTATAGGGGTATGTACAGTCTTGGTCTCTTGAGGTTCATCAGTTTGAAGATGGTCATCGCAAGATTCGGAAGAAAGGTCTTGATTAAGCTCAAAAGCATGCAAATCTTTGGTACTCACAATCTTCAAAGGGAAGGAATCAAATGCAGGCTGAGGATATTTTCTCAAATATAATATACTTTGCAAAGCCTTCTTGACATTCTCGGGAAAAGAGAAGAAATAATTTATGACAAAGAACAAAATTTCTTGGATGAAATTCCAACTTGAATACCTGATCTTTCCATATTGTCCTTTCATGCTTCTACTAGTCAGGTTCATCCTCCAGTGGAGTCCTTGGATCTGATCTCGAAACTGATTTAGAGTCACCAGGTGAATGATCTCAGCCTTGCGATGTCTGATCGTTGTCCACCATCAACAATCAGATATGAACTTGATTAGATCTTACTAGGGAAACCAGATGTTCAGTTCATAAACTAGACCGGAGATTGACTGAAGCAGCATTCATCTACTTTCGCTAATGCAAAGAAAGAGCGTTTTGAAGGCTACCTGGCTAAATTGAGGCTCCATCTGTAGTTTATAAAGCAAAAAACAAATTTTCTATTCCCCAATGGAGTCGCCACTATGTTATTGCCTAAATCTACCTCAGGGTGAAGGAAGGCAGAGTTTAGGGTAACATCAAACCACGCTCAGTCTGGTAGTTAGCCCTACTAGATCAAGACAGGGCTCTCTCCGAGTCAATCTCAGCAAAGATAATCAATAGGGATTGAGATGACTTGAAATAAAGGCTAATTTTAGGCTAGGTATATAATTAAAGGAGTTTGATTTTGAGTTTGGGGGTTTTGTTGGAATCAAAGGGAAAGGCAGTTTTGGGTCCGGGGATGAGGCCTAGTTTTTGCAGAGTTCTGAATGGGGCAAGGAAGGAAATTGTTTTGATGCTTTGGATTGAATGAATGAATATTTTAGACTGGTGAGGATCTGAAGAGGGCAAGAGGCTTTATAGAATCCTCTTCAAACAGATGAAAACATGGAAAATTAAACAAAACTCAAGGCAAAGCAAAGCACTCTAATGAATTCCACCTTTATAACTTGTTTGTTTAATTTAAGAAGAAATGAGAAGGATAATGATACACATGAAACATCAGTAAAATTAAAATCACAGAGAGAAACACACCATCAAAACATAGAGCCACATGGATCCCAAAGAGTGCTGCAAACCCTGGTCTGTTCCTTTGCCAAAATTGCAGAGATGAAATGTACAATGAAGTGCCAAGCAATCCCAAATGTCCAACCTCTGAAAATGACTGATAAAATACAAGATATAGACAAGCCTAACTCATTCCCATGCCTCTAGGGGTCTATCTCACTATTTTATGAGTTTTTTCAACAATATCTAAACAAAGAACTGGAAAATAGGCAATGAAATAGCTTGCCTCTATAAGATAGGAAACTGATTCATTCAGTTACATTTCACCTTTTGGTGAATGAATCTACTTGGATGAGTAAAAAAGTGCCAAAATTACATCAAATTCATGAAATTACATCAATTTACATCAATATTTACATGAAAAATTCAAACAAGCCAAAACTAGGCAAAAATCTGAACTGCTGAGTGAAAAATAGGCCAAATTTCCCAATGCGTTGCGCCTGAAATCTCTATGCGTTGCGCCACTTTGAGGCTGATTTTGAGGACCTTCCCGGAGTCCAAATTGAGTGCAGTATATCTCGTTGAAAAGATCTTCCTGTCTACTTTACAACCCAAGTGGATTTTCTGAATTTGGTTTCCCTTTTCCCCTCAAAAAATCCAATCTCCCAACACTTCTTCCTGTGTGTGCAAAAAGTGGCAGAAAGGTCATTTTTAGGGTGTTTTTGACCCTTTAGGCAATCCAAAACTTGCCAAAATCCTTAGGTAATGGGTAGGCATGCATAAATTGTGATGAAAATTCCAGAAATGCAAATTTTTCCTCAAAAGGAGCTGCCAATTATAAGCGCGTGCCAAGTGGCGCTAGGCGTCGGGCAGGAAAATCTGTGTTAAGGCCAAAAAAATTCAAAATTGACAAAAATTTTCCCAAATTTCTTGAAATTTGGGTTGAATTTCCACCATCAAGCACTATGCTGGGCCAAAGAGGCTTCAGCCAAAATTTGGAGTCTATCATGCCTTTTGCGACGCTTTAGTACCCTCTTTAGTTTTGCCTTCAGGATCTTGATTTGCGCCTTGCAAACATGATTTCGCGCCCAATAATGGTTCTTCATGTGCCTTAGCATGTTATTTTCCTTTTTTTCCTTCTCCAACAGCTTCTCCAAATGAATATTGACCCTCTCAAGCCAAGTCTCTCGATCATAGGATGTATCGGTATCTGTCTCCATGAGAATTTGCAAGGTCTGTGTTGTCTTGTATGAGAATTTTGGTGTCTTTGATTGGATTTCAAAATATAAGGTAATATGGGAGGGAATATGGAGGAATAGGATAATGGAAATAATTAACTTTTATCAAGTAAAATTTTCCTTTTGAAAACTTTGATTTGATAAGTTTATGGACAAGGGACAGCCACTTGACTTCTTGGGATAAACTTGGGATTTGAGGGAAATTCACAAATGATATGGGGACAATGGGAATAGGATATGGATAGTTGAATTTAGGGATGTAAGGTGAAATGGGAAAATGGGACTATTTTGAGAAAATGAACAGTGAGGAGGGGAAAAAACAAGGTGGGGAATGAAGAGTTTGACACAAAAATGAGAATGAGAATGGGAGAGAAATGATTGACTTTAGGAATGTAAGGGGATAGGGGATGAGCTGATATGATAAGATAAAAGTGAGGGGGTGGAAAAAAAAAAGGTGGAGAATGGAAGTTTTTGGCACAAAACAAGCTTTAAAACCCTAGGAGCAATCTTAAAACAAGAGAATAGGGTTTTGAGTTTTTGTATTCAAATCTTCATAATCAATCTCATAATCAACACAAAATACATGTTAATTGGCAACTAAGAGGTGGATTTGACTTACTTGAACAAGGGATACCAATTCAATTTGAGGATTTGGAAGGAATAGCACGAAATTTTATTTTTGGCCCTATGCGTCGCGCAACAACCCAATGCATAGCACCACAACCCAATGCGTAGCGCCACAACCCAATGCATAGCGCCTTTTTGCAGGAGGCTTTTAGAGGCCTTCCCGGTGTCCAAATTTGGCATGGGATAGCTAGTTGTAAATATTATTGAGTATAATTTCCAACCCAACTAGAATGTTTCAATTTGGAGTTCATTTTTCTTGTCAAAAATCAAATCTCCCAAGACTGGTCAAAATGAGGAAAATGAGGCTGCCTCAAGGCAGAGTGCTGTTGCAGTCAACATTTGAAGGTCTTCCTCAACTCCAAATTGAGCTCATGATAGCTCATTGGAAATCTACTTGTGTCTAGTTATCATTTGACTCATCAAGAAAGTCATTTGGCCAACCAAGCTAGGATAAAGCTTGATTTTCCCAAGGTCACTTCAGAGGTGCATCAATTCTCCTGAGGCAACTATATTTTTGACATTTCTCTAAAAAAATGACACTTGTGTAAAACTTGAAGGAGGTTTTTCTTCCTTGGCCTGTTTTGGACAAAAACCTCTCTCAGTTTTCATAAATGCATCTTTTCTTGCTCAGAAACATCATTGGAGTAAAACCTATCCCGATGTGTGGAACAAGGGATTTGTCGAAATGAAGCGAAATGAAGGGGATAAGGGGCTTCTAAATTCTTGAGAAAATTTTGGGGAGTAGGGAGGGATGTTAGGAAGTAGGGGGAAGTGGAATTTCAGAGATTGAGTGAGGGTAAGGGGTCCAAAAGGGCAAAACACAGGCCTAGCCTAGAAAATTGCCAAGTTATATCAAGAAACTAGGGTTTGTGTGAAAATGAGGAATTTGGGAGATCTCAGTGATGGGAAGTGTTTAATAAGGTAAATTAAGGATAGGGGAAGGTGTATGAACATCAGGATACAAGTTTGGCTGATGATTTGACCATCCATGAGAAATTACCTTCAAAACCCTAGGAGAGGGAAATGGACCTTACCTAGGCACAACTGAAGCATGAACAAGGTGTAAAATGACTCAGTGGAACTTGAAATGATGATGAAAACCCTATGAATGATGGTACACTGAGCTGAATGGTGACATGGACCGAGATTTGGACAACTTTGAAAGGAGTGAAAACAAACCCTAGACCTAATACCTAGTGACCAAATTTTACTTGAAGACTCACTGAAATGACAAAATTTGACCTTGACACCTTAAAATCACTTTGTAAGAGCATTTTTTATCACTGGAGGAAGGCTACAAAGACTGACACTAACAGCATCCACGCCCTTAGAGCACGAAAAAAGTGAAATACATTGAGGATCATTTAATGCATTTAGAATAATAATCAGAGAGATGTACAATGTGGAAGGAATCGATCAAATAAGCTCAAATCATGAAGATGGTGGGGAAATGATTAAAAAAATAAAAAAGGAGAAATAATGATAATGAAAAATGATTTTTTCTTTGATGGAAAATTGTGACAGCACATGGTATCTAAAGAGTGGTAACAACTGTTGGAATTAAGTTATCAGACGTAATTAAGTAAATTCATATGTAGTTTTACCATGCATATTGGTTTTTATAAAGATAATACTATTCTCATGATAAGTTATCATTTGGGAATGGGCTAGTAAGAACGAGTGAATATAAAATGATTGGTTGTTCAACATGAAAATCTAATGCCACAAGCAGAGCCACTACTTCCAACAGACATCCATAGCCTTGAAAAGGTTGCTTTTTAACCCAAAAATGAGTCAGAATCCTCTATTTAGTGCTTAGATAATTCATTTTATTTTACAAAAATACCATCGTGCTAGCTTGGTAACCAGATAGCCACAATGCCATTCACTAGGATTTAACAAAGTAATCAGGTTGGCTTGTGACGAGACCTCTTGTCCTTCAGGAAATTTTCTTTTTATTTAGCGAGAAGCTCATTGCCCTGGTGTGGTGGCCATTGTAGGAATGTTACTTGTTATGATCATCGTAGGTTGGCTCATGATGAGACCCCCTATCCTCTATAAAATACTTCCATATTATTTTCATATTTGTATATTTTTGAATCATAAATATAGGGAGGCTCATTAACTCCTTAAGAGTCAGGGATCGTGCAAGGAGTGAAAATAAATTCCAATAAAATTAATACACTTATTCCTAAGTGACCCTACCCTAGAAGATCAACCATTGATAGTATAAAAATATAACCCAGCATGGTATTAAGATAATGAATTTTCATAATATCTCTAAAGAAAAGATATCCAACAATCCATTACATTGTTTAGATCATATCAATGTTTGGAAATAAAGATACCCATCAAAGGTAAAAAAGAGATCATAATTGTTATTAATACCATTTTTTTTCTCCTTTTTAGATGCTCAATGCTCATTCCCCATTCACATGATAATTTTCATGAGAAAATGCATAAAAAATGGCTATATGGCCATCAAATTGCCAAAAAAATTCATTTAGGCAGCTATTTAGTACAAAAAGCATGGTTTTTTAGTTGATTGAATAGTAGATATTCAATCGTTTGAACAACAAAAACACACGAAATAAAATCCATTTTTCATTTGACCAAATAGCGGTTGTTCAATCGATTGAATAGCAGTTGTTCAATCATTTTAACAATAAAAACACACAAAAATAAATTATGTTCTTCATTTGAAAAACAACAGTTGTTCAATTGATTGAAAAATAGATGTTCAATCATTTGAATAGTAAAAACACACAAAAATAAAATCCTTTGTTCATTTGACCAAACAATAGTTGTTCAGTCGATTGAACATCAACTGTTCAATTGTTTCAACAAAAACAGGCAAAATAAAATCCGTTGTTCATTTGACTGAACAACAAATGTTTAGTTGATTGAACAACATCTGTCCAATCGTTTGAAAAAAAAAACACACACAAAAATAAAATCCGATGTTCATTTGACCGAACAACGGTTGTTCAGTTGATTGAACAATAGTTGTTCAATCGTTTGAATAGCAAAAACACACAAAAATAAATTTTGTTGTTGATTTGACCGAACAACGATTGTTCAATCGATTGAACAACAGTTGTTCAATCATTTGAACAACAAGAACAAAATAAAATAAAATTTGTTGTTCATTTTATCGAACAACGACTGTTTAGTCGATTGAACAACAATGTTCAATCGTTTTAATAAAAAAACACGTAGAATAAAATCTGTAGTTCATTTGACCGAACAATGGTTGTTCAGTCAATTGAAAAATAGTTGTTTAATCATTTGAACAACAAGAACACGCAAAAATAAATATTTTTTTTCTCATTTGACTAAACAACAACTATTTAGTCGATTGAACAGTAGTTCTTTAATCGTTTGAACAAAAAAAACATGCAAAAATAAAATAGGCTATTCATTTGACCGAAAAACAAATATTCAGTCGATTAAACAAAAGTTTTTCAATCATTTGAACAACAAAAGCACGCAAAAAATAAAATTAGATGTTCATTTAACTGAATAGTGGTTGTTCAGTCGATTGAATAGTAGTTTTTCAATCGTTTGAACAGAAAAAACATTCAAAAATAAAATATGTTGTTCATTTGATCGAATAGTGATTATTCAGTCGATTGAACAATAGTTGTTCAATCATTTGAACAACAAGAAGACGCAAAAATAAAACATGTTGTTCATTTGACCGAACATCGGTTGTTCATTCGATTGAACATCAACCGTTTAATCGTCTGAACGGAAAAAACAAAAAATAAAAGAAAAAAATCAATTGTTCAATTGATTAAATAAGAAAAATCACCAAAGCATAAATCATAATCAAATGCAAAACGATATATACATTATTTACAAAACTGAAAAGAATGTATTTTTTTGAAAGTAAATTTGTCGGGTCATTATTCCCTGTAGCTAAAATTTGCATGTCGAGGTCATCACGTACCTGTTGGCAGAAAGACTCCTTTGTGAGTGGTTAATGATAAAGATGTACCTGGTGTCCGTTTACTAGGATAGAAGAACCAGACCCATCTATGGCAGTCAAAGTGAGAGTGCCATTGTTATGGACTTCTTGAATCTCGTATGGGCCAAGCCATCATGTCTGTAGTTTACCGAGGAAGTATTGAAATATGGAGTCATAGAGGAGTGCCCAGACTCCTTCTTGGAATTTATTTTTCTTGATCAGATTGTAATGCCACTTAGCCCGTTGTTTTTGAATGATTGCGGTATGTTGCAGAGAAATTAATTGTGCTTCATCTAGCTCATTTATCTATTGAAGTCTCTTGATTTGGGCCTCCGTCAAGTCCAGTCCCACTTCTTGCGTGTTATGAGAGTCTTTATTTAAAATTCAATGGGAAAAATGGGTTCCTTTCTGAATACAAGTTGGTACGGAGAATATCCAGTAGTATTTCTGCAAGTTGTGCGGTAAGCCTGCAAAGGCTTTGGTAGTCTAGTAGCCCAGTCTCGTCGATGTTTTGAGACCATTTTATTCATAATTGCTTCAATGAATTTATTGGTACTTTCGACCTACCTGTTCGCTTGCGTGTGATATGGAGAAGTCATTCTATGGGAAATGTGGTGATTCCGTAGAGTGGTTGTAATCTTATGTCCTATGAATTACGCCCCTCTGTTTATTATCACTTCTCTAGGTAAGCCATCTCGCACAAATATTTCAAAAACAAAATTAATAACCGTTTCTCCTGTGGCTCTCAGCAATGCTACTATTTCGACCCATTCTGTTACATAGTATGTGGAAACTAGTATGTAAGCTTTCTAGTTTGAGGGTGGATTGAATGGACCAAAAAAATCCAGTTCCCACCTTTCAAAAGGTTCTATCACCAATTTCTGTTGTAGGGGCATTTCATTAAATTGACAGGGTGGCCAATTCTTTGGCAGCTATCACATGCCTGTACATATTTATTAGAATCCTTAAATATAGTGGGTCAATAACATCCCATTTGTAATACCTTGTGCTCGGTTTTTCGATTTGCAAAGTGTCCACTGCAACTTTCATTGTGGCAGGTCATTAGGATGTCGTAAATTTCATCTTCCCAGATGCATTTGCGTATGAGCATGTCATCTCTTGTGTGGAAGAGATACCCACCAATCCAAGAAAAGCGGGCAGTGCATTGTACAGTCAACTTCCTTTCTTTTGTTGTCAAATGTCTGCGTATTTTTCATACTACAACGTAATTCACCATGTTCGCGTACCACGGTGATTTCACTAATACATCAAACAAGTGTTCATAAGGAAAATGGTACTCTACTGCCAGCAAATCATTTACCTTTAGGACCTAAGACAAAAAATCTGCAATTGGTTTCTCCTTTCCTGGATGGTCTTTAATAGTGATATCAAACTCCTATAAAAGTAACATCCAACGAGTCACTCTCCCATTTTTAATTGGTTTGTTAGCTAAGTACCTAATGGCAGAATGATAAGTATACATAAATACTTGATAGCAAGTTATATAATTTCTAAATTTATTTATGGCATATATGACTGCTAAGAATTCCTTTTCTGTTACTATATAATTTAGCTCAGTAGGGTCATATTTTTTCTCATATAATAAATAGCGTAGGGATTTTTATCTTCTTCTTGACCGAGAACAACTCCTATTGCTGTATCTGATGCATTTGATGAAATATGAAATGGTATTTCCCAATTGGGACCACACCATACTGGTGCAGTCAAGACTAATCTCTTAAATCTGTAAAATCAGTGTCACACTTTTCAGACCACTTGAATTCAACATTTCCAGTGAAAGCATACAGAGGAACAATAATTTATGAAAATTTATTTATGAACCTACGGTAATAAACTGCATATCCAAGAGAACTACGTACCTTCGTCTGAGTACTAGGTGTGGATAGTAAGAGAATTACCTCTATCTTTTCCTGATCTACCTGTATTCTAGCCGCAGAGATGTAGTGTCCTAGGATCATGCCTTTCGTCATCATAATGTGACACTTCTCATTACTCAAACATAACCTGGTGGCGATACATCGTTTCAACACTTTTTCCAATTTCTACAATTCTTGTTCAAAATCATCCCCATATGGGATGAAGTCATCCATATAAACTTCAAGACCTTAATTTATCAGATGAATGAAAATGTTGAGTATAGCCCTATGGAATGTGGTTGGGGCATTACATAAGCCAAAGGGTAACACTTTGTAAGCAAATGTACCCCATGGGAAGGTGAACGTGGTTTTGTCTTGGTCTTCAGGGGAAATTTGAATCTGATTATATCCACTAAAAGAATATATAAATGAGAAGAATCGTTTCCCTGCCAATGTAGCAAGGACCTCATCAATGAACGGAAGATGGAAATGTTCCTTCTACATGGCTTTATTCAATTCCTTGTAATCCACATAGATTCGCCTCTTCCCTTTCTTCCTATGGACAACTACTAGCGGAGAGACCCATTTACTATCCAAAATAGGATAAATGAAGTTCACATCTAGCAATTTATGTAATTCTTCCTTCACAATATCTTTGAGGTGTAGATTCAATCTTCATTGAGGTTCTCTGATGGGACACATATCTTTTTCGGTGTAAATATGATGGGTACATAGTTGGGGATCTATTCCCTTCATGTCCGAATAATCCCAAGAAAAATCTCCTTTGTATTTTTGTAAAACTTTAATGAGCTTATCTTGTTGGTCATTGTTTATATTATCATTGATGTTTAAAAATTTTCCTGGCTCAATTTCGATAGATTAGATATTATGAACGATAGTTGTAGGTATCTGTTGGTCACCGTTATCCTTCAAAGGGTCTTCATGTGCCTCATTATCTAGGATTGGTTTCAACATTTTTCATTTTGCATTTTTAGCAGCAGTTGGTTGATTAATAAAATCACTGATTATGTCATCTTCAATCTAATTTTTGAATTCAAGTGCTTTGGCTACTATGAGTGGTGAACAAATGTTTTCTTCCAGGTATGCTAGCAGGATTTTGTGAATTTTTACAATGGGGTGACTTGGTTTGGGTGGCAAATATAGAACAAGATTTTTTATAGCCTTCCCTTTTGCAATGGTCATGTTTCCTATATGAAAGCCTATGGAAGCATCTATTGTGGCCAACCAAGGTCGACCCAAAATCAAGGGATGTTTGTCCAGTCAGATTTTTAGATTTATGACTATAAAATCTACCGAGTACTCCCATGAATCAACATAAAACATGATGTCTTGAAAATTTCCTTCTGGTTTGACTACTGATCGATCAACGAGTTCCAACAAGGTGGAGGTTGGTTCTAAAGCAGTAATGCCAAGAATTTGAAAAGACTCTGCAATAAAAATATTAATGGCTATGCCTAGGTCCACTAGCGTGTTTGGGAAAGAGAGGCCATAAATTTGTATTGTTACTATAGGACTCCTGAGATCTTCATACTTTATAGGTGTCTCTCTACCCAATAATAAATCATACAAGGTTCCTACGACATGGACAGTTGGTCAAATTTTTGTTTTGCTCACAGGTTTTTTTGTACATAGTTCTTTAATTGTCTTAGCATAGATAGGGATTTATTGAATGGCCTAGAGGAGAGGAATTTTAATAAAATTATTTTTAAGTTCCCCTAAAAGATCAAAATCTGGATAGACAATCAGTTTAGGTATCACTAATCTTTCGGGGAACGAAGGAGAAGCACTAACAAGTTTCCCACAGTCTCCTTGTCCACTTGTGCCCTCTTCCTGTCTTATTTCTGTATCGATTACTGTTGAGGGATTAATTTCATTTGGGGGTTAGTATTTGTCTTGTTGTAGACCTGTGACTTCCCTCGGGGTAATAACGCGTCCAAAACTCAGCCTAAGTTCACTGCATTACGTTTGCTCAATTTTGAGGTCTGGATTTTAATTGATTTGGATCAAATGAACTAGTCTATTGTTGGGGTTCAGGTCCGATTGAGTTGGAATTTGAGGGTGTATCAGAGGCTGAGAATTCTGCGGTATCGGATATGGAGATGGAAATGTGGTTAGAGGTTGGGGACCTACTCCCATAGGTGAATTGGCTATTCCCAAGGAGAAATTCTAGTTTTGGGACCAATTGATGTTTTATGAGGTAGAGGCAGGCCATTGGGATGAATATAGATTTTTCTACCAAAATTGAGGAGTGTTGGCTTGAGTGTTCTTGACTCAGGTTCGTTTTTAAGGTTTTCCAACAAACCCCTGTAACACTAGCCCTTTCGGCAATGGCCTGCTTGCACAGGTCAAGGTCTCACCTGAAGTAGTATGGGAGGGTGTTGGAACCAAGTTTCTACAACTTGAGAGGGAGGGAGAAAGTTAATTGAAGTGGTTCCTTTTAGTTAAAACAGATCTACGTAGGGGAAGCCTTAACACAGAAGCTTTTAGCAGTATAGCGGCAAAGCAAAGATCATAAATCATCAGATAAAATATAACCAGAGCATAACACTTAAACCAGATCTATGAATTCATAATATCGCATCCACGTGTGCATCAATAAATCATTAGTACTCAGTGAGCAAGTATAATCTCAGAAATAACATAAAGCATAGCCAATAATCATAACACAAAAACACTTAAATATCACAAACATTCTTCTCATTCATTCATATCTAGATCCAACATACAGACTCTATCCACCAGCCCGTGCAGACATCCAATGAGGTCTACACACAACAGGACTTAGGGTCTCCCCACACATAGCTAGCAAGATCCCTTACCCAGACAATCAATAAAAAATATCCACAAGTTCGTATCCAAGCTTAACCCACACTTAGCCTCCTTCTAGACTCGATATATCCATATATTTATAACATATTAGCCTGCGCTTCTCTATGATCCGCAAACCATCGTTTGGGGACTCCTAGTCTACCCTTTGACCCTGTACAATTCATTGGGGGCTTTGACCCACCCCAAAGCCCCTACGCTAGAATAAATATTACAAAACTAGACCAAAAATGTGGTAAGGGACCTCACTCCAATAAGGAGAGAAAGAATAATTTGGCTAACCATTTCCTGGAAAGGATTAGGTTGGCCAAGGGGGCATATATAATGGTTGAGATGGCTAGGTGGAAAAAGGTGGTTGATTTTTCCATGCCACCCGAGGGCTTTTTTGTTGATTAAAATGCGAAGAAGAAAAGAACTAAGATGGATCTTGTGACATACCTATAGTTTGGGCTTGCCAATGTCGACATTGATTCATTAAATATACTGGTTCAACTTCCTCCTCTGCTTCTTTTAATATTTCTTTCAGCCTTGGTAGTGACGGGAATTGTTTAGTGGCATGGACTTTGGTACAGATGGCACATGTTTGGACCATGTTGAATGGGAACTCTCACTAGTTGTGCTTCTTCTGATAGCATGGGAAAAAGACAACCAAGTTTTGTTCTGCTAATGCTTGTTTCTTCTTGGTCTACATGATGTCCAATTATGTCTTAAGAGTACCCAACATTTGAGTCTTGAAATATTCCAATATATTCTCGATTTCTGTTTGTGGTAAGCTGCCACCTAAAGTTCTGTTATTTCTAACAGTTGAATCTCATCCTGTTGGTCTTATGCGCATCCTGCCTCTAGAGCACCTGACACACAATGAAATAATATCGTCATAAATTTCCTATTATATGTCTCCTTTCCCCATTAGATTTAATGTTTCTATCCATTCATCTTTCATTACTTTCATCATTGTTACTTTTAGGACATCTTTAGATAATGCAGTATAAGGGGACCTTTCCAAAATATATTGGAATTTTTCAACATATTCTTCTAATATCTCATTATCTTTTGTATTCATGTTGAAGATTTCATCTTTTAGTTCTCTAGTCCCACAATAATATTGATATTTAGCAAGAAAATAATTTTTCATTTGATCCCAATTATTAATGGTTCCCCCACCAAGCCCCATAAACTAGTGCAAGGCTGCCCCTTTCAATGTAGAGGGGACCATTTTGAGTTTTTTAAGGTCAGTGGTGTAATCGTATCCCCTACACAAAACATCAAATTCAATCGAATGCATCAGGACCTTCCGAATTCATTCCATGGGAAGTGGGGATGTTTTGTAATGTAATAGATTTCATAGGGGCATTGGCGACCGGGTCAAAAATGGGGCACTCCAATGTTTATGTTTTTCCTTGGGGTTGATTGCGCGTGATCTGATAAAAGATGTGCCAATAACCTTTAGGGATTTCCTGGTCTGGGAGAATAATTCGAGCTGGAATAGAAGTCAGTTTTGGAAAAGGTCTTACAGTAATACCACAGTCTGGGATGTCGAGTGTTTCTTCGTTAACTAGGATTTTGGGAGATTCAGTCTCTCAATATTTTAAATTTATTTCCACAACACCACTCGTTTCTCCCTCTCCTTCTTGCAAATTGCAAGAATTTCCCTCTTGCGAAGGGTCAAGATTTATATGTTCCATTATCTGAAAGCTATGTTCTGACTCCTTTGTTTCACTATGAATCCTAGCATAAGTTGCATATGGTGAGCCTGCTACCTGAGGGACTATAGTAGGACTATTTTCAAAAATTATTTTGGGTCCACAGATGCTTGAGATTCAGCTTTCCTTATGATTTTTTCTATGAATTTCGTTCTTCAAATGGTTACCGGTCCCTTAGGTTTCATGCATTTAGATGGAGGGTTCAGATTTGTTTCTATATTTCTCTTTCTAGTCATTCAAAAAAACTACTTCTATTGAACCTCTATATTTTTGCTAAAAAGCGGGACAATGGGCAATCGTTTTGCTTACTAGTATGTAGGTTATTACCTTTCATTTTTAATACGCAATTATTCTTTAGAAAAATAGAAATAAAAACATCACTTGTAAACACTCTCCCCAGCAACGGTGCCAAAATTTTGGCTCCCTAATATGCTTATTTAAAACAATCCTAATGCCTACATTAATCATCAACACAGGGTAAGTCTTTTTATTTTTATGCAAGTAAAATTTTGACGTTATTAAATCCAAATCGTTGCAGAAGAAAAATCTAATTCTTGAAGTTCATCAAAGCAATAAAACAATCATTAAATAACTTCAGCCAATTATCTCAACTTAATTCAAATATGTTCTATCAAATCATATGGAAATAGAAGCTTAAAGGAATTCACACTGAGCCAAAATTACGGACTAACATATGCATCAATCTATTAACATCTATGGTAATCTATCATTCAGGAAGGGAATACTATAGTAACTAAACAACAGGTAACCCAGTCACATTCTGGAATGGAAATTATCAATGAATTATTAACTAACAAACTCACTTTGAATGAATATAAATCTAATTATGCAAATAAATTACGAGAAATAACATTCATGAAGTAAATGAAGCCAATTAAGACTTTAATTAAATAAGATTTGAACCACTCGATGCTGATGAAATTCGAATCATCTATGAATTCTATAAAACACAAAAATGGTTAATTACAAAATAGGGAAATGAAAATATAACACAAGGCAACAATAGAAATCCCAGCGATTGGGCCCAGGATCTCCAGAAGTCTCTGTAGGATGATTTTCAGAATACGGTTATAGAAAAGCCAATATCTCTTTCATTAAATTTAACAGTTAGGGTGCAAAATTTATAAGCACGAAGGATTCTTGTTCAAAAGGAATCAAATAAAATATAATTACAAAAAATGAATAATCAACCCCTGTTCTATTCCATATATTGATCTTTTATATCTTTACATAGAAACAAAATAGATAAAGGAGAATCCTCAAGATCAGGATATCCTAAGGATTTATTAGATGTCTAATAGTCTATGCTATCAAATTAGTGAGGCCCTCCTTGATTTTCGATGGCCTGTATAAACAAAAACGAGATCGTTTTCCTTTTTCTATCCAGTGTTGTTCAATCATTTGGACAGTTCTTAACCAGTTTGGATTTCCTTCACCTAAAAACAGTGGAAGTTAGCCTTTTTCCTTCATAATTACATAATTTATTGGTGATTAACTTTACCATTTATTTATAATGAATTCTCTCATATTTACTCCAAAATGAAGGTAAACACATGAAATTTAATAATAAATCAATTTAATCATGAGGGTAAAGCATACCTTTTTCGTGACCTAACAAATGCCAATTTTGCTAGTAGTTGTGGCACATAGCATGTATGATTAAAGACTACAAGATTGGAATCTGTTAGATCAATTCCACCAATTTCTTACAGCAAATTCTGTTTCTAGGAGGGGAAATTTTGATGTACCTCAAGTGTCGACATAGCTAAAGGGGATTGAGCCAAATCTTCAACAATATTATAAGTTTGAGTAGGTCAGGCTCGAGGATTGAATGTTGATTTATGGATGACTCCCTTCGGTGGATTTATTTTTAACTCGAGAATAGCAGATGCTGGAATAGATTTCATAGACGAATTAATAGTCGAGGTAGTGGGTTGATCATTAGCCTGACTATCATAATAGTTATTTTGCGTTGACACCAAAACATCAGTTGTTGGCTTTGTGATAGATAACATAGACACTTGGGAACTAGAAGTTGGATCTGTAGCAACCAAATTTGTGTCTCGATTCATAAATGGATCTGTCAACACAGCAGATGCATGCGAGGTCTTAATAAATTTTGAGACTTCGACATGATGAGGAAAGTCTCGAAAAAATTTCTCTTCATTACATATTATGCAAGGGTAACGAGGTTTCCTATTTTTTCCAGTTTGTTGATCAGATGATCATTCCTGCTGGGTTGAATTTTTTTTTTCTTTTCTTTCCCCTTTTTCTTACTTCCGGGTTGCTTGTCACTCTTGCCTTTGTCAAATGACATGGCATGAATTTTAGAAGAAGGTGCAAAATAAAATGCAGTAGAGTTGTGTGTGCTTACATCACCGATCATACCGTCGTCGACATGAGAGTCCTTAGATGGAGGAGGAACAGTAAAATTGGATCACGAAACGTTGGGAATTTTCTCATAGAGCATGCTAGACTGAGTATAAATCAAATATAAGTACTGGGCACAAGAAATTACCTACTCTTCAGTGAAAAAACCACCCTTAGCCACATCCTCGGTGATAGATGGTAGCAAGGACTTAATGAACCACTCATCAAGGAGCTGATCAAGAACAAATGTCTTGACCATTCTACGATGACGACGCCACTCATGACTATTATTAGAAATGTGAGTAGCATTAGTCTGTTTAAGATTGGTCATGGGTTATGTTCTAGTTTCATATCGTATGGGTAACTGGAATTGGGTTAGAAGGGTAGTAGCTAAGGCAGTGAAATTATCAAATGAAGCTCGTGGTAACTCAATGTACCACTTAGCAGCCGGACCAGTGAGCATACGATGGAAAAGATGGAGTCGAACGGAGTCATTATTTAAGGAGTTAGATGAACACCACAAATGATAAGTCATAACATGCGTCAACGGGTCTTCTCCAGGGTTTCCATTGAACTTATGGATATCTGAGGGTAATTTATGAGGTATCACCGACCACCCAGGAGAATAGCTAATTGGATTGTTGGTAAGCTAGTTCAAATCGGGTAATTCTAAAGTTGCAACAAAGGGAAACTGTCGATTTAAGCTAGGTTGAGCATAGCAACGGTATGATGGAATTTCTTGGGCAACAGACCTTTGAGCACCAGTATAAGGAATTTGCTGTTGGTAACCCAGATAGGGGTCCTTTTGATAAGCAAACACTTGAGGTTTTTGTTGACCAAAACCTGGGTAAGCTACTTTTTGTTGGAATGAGGGTTGTTGCATTTGCGCTTGTGGCTGCCAAGGTATCTATCCACCAATATTATAGCCCAAACTAGAATTTCTTATATTCGAATGTGAATAGGTAAAACAAAATTGTGCCTACGACGTCCCATAATACGATAATCCAGCTTGTGAATAAAGAATTCCAGATACATGAGGTTGTTATAAACCAACCAAAGGAGTTGGAGTCTAAGGGCCCAATATTTTAGGGTATTGGGTGGAAGGACTCGCCTGAGATGGTTGAGGAACAACACTTTGAGCGTGTAATAGGGGTAAGGATGTATTAACAAGTGGAGTATATGTGGGTGCAACAGGTTGAACCAGCTGATATGATTGCACAATCGTTTGTGGTTGGATAGGCAGGATAGGTTGTCATTAACAAACGATCATTCCAACATTAGGGTGACCATATAACAACAGAGTACTGTCAAAATGGGTGACCATAGATTTCCCCCAGCATGAGGAGTATAATGAGATGGATTATATTGTTATCCAAATGATGGGAGTCTATTTGAGATGGTATTGGAAGGAATATACCTAGATGGAATAGCTTGATATTGCACTGAAGATGTATATAAAGGATCAAGTCATTCAATACTCATTAGAGATGTACTATACAGAATACCATATGATGACATTGGTGAATTCCATGGGTTTGAGGATGTACCATAGAAGGTTCCAGATAAATATTCGTAACCAGGTGGGAGAGAAGGGCCACGATATAAATGTGACTCTGGTGATTTGGTGAACATCGACAGGATAGCAAGAGCAGGTGTTGTTGCAACTGTAACAAAAGGTACACCCAGAGATGTTGACTTAGCCATGGTCATACGACCTAATGTATACCCTACAGGATCTATGGGAACTTTAATTGGCACAGGATCAAAGAAAGCAGTGTGATTTGATTAAGGAAAATTCTCGTAAAGATAAAGCTCTGATCCAAAATGAGTTACAGTCGAAGGTATTTCACCTTGTGGTATTTATTCAATCGAAATAAAACCAAGCTGGAGGATTTTTTCATCTAGCCCGAAGTATATTTTATGTTGTTGACTATGCGATATGGGAGACTCAATGGCTATAATTGATTGTGGAGTGACAGATATAAGAATGACTTTTGGTTGTTCAACTTTGGGATCTAGATGTTCTAGTAAATGAATGACAAGATCTGGATCAACTTCTAGTTGAACAATGTAAGGTTCGAGAGGTTTGGTCTCACTGATTGGATGGGTCGTGGCCAGATGTATATAAACCAAGATTTGTAGAAACAACTTGAGATGACTCTGTTATATGTGAGGATGATGTTGCACCATAGGTCCCGATAGTACTAGCTTCAATAGAATGATGTCACCTTCACCAACAAAAAATGGATTCCAGTGGTAAAGGTGGTTTAAGTGATATTCTACGCAAATGATCGAGAAAGGGATGTTCTTCTTCCACAATGACTGATTTATTTTAGGACAAAAAAAAATATACAAACGAAAGGGTTATTCTAGGAAAAACTTTTACCAAGTAATTGTGAACTACAGAATACCTCTTGGCGAACCAAGAATTATGGGCATACAATCTCCCCGAATTTTGTGTTAGGTGTATCACAAGTTACAAGGAAGCCAACTTGGTTACCTATGAATGGATAGAAAAATAAATTTGTCCTCCCAAATATACCCTAAGGTACATGGAGGCCCAAGTCTGTATTAGCATTGTCTAATGTGAAACTGCACAGTGAGAGAACCCCCTTATAATTTTCGTACTAGAACACTGCCCTAGATACCCGAAGTTACGTGGACGAGATCTGATATACTTACATACGTAGAGTGAGGTATCCCATTCAAAATGTATCACAGACAATTTAGCGACATCTGCTATGTTTAATGATGTCAGAACATGTCTCTAGCCTATACCTTATAAATGTTATCGTTAATGTTCCAATGATTTCTTAGGTAAATTGAAGTAAATTTTATGTTGATCTTGTTTCAAAGTTTGTCTTTGAGGTTCATTGTGTGATGTAATGGAAATTCCTAAAATGAAAACTAAATGACAAGAAAACTTTTCAATTTAGATTTTTCAATGAAAATTCTAGCTACTATGGGAAAGAGCAATCAGTTTTTGAGCAAAGAACAAAGAGCACAAAGTAAATGCATATTTCCTAACTTGTTCCTATGCAACACAAAATTCACTATATGCACATGCATTTTTTCTTTTCAACTCCCTTTAATGTAAATGAAAGAAAGGAAACTAAATGCACAAAACAATCGAACAAGTGTTTTCTTTTGAGAAATGAGGAATGAAACAACAATTTCTCTTAGGAAAATGAAGAATGGAACTACAATTTTCCTACAGGAAACAAGGAATGAAACAACAATTTTGTTTTTGAAAATAGAATTGATCTAATGCAGAAATGAAACACTTTGAAATTTTATTTTCCAATGATAAATAAAAACACTATTGAAACATTGAACAAATTTACTTTACAAAGGAGGAAGAACAAGAAATTTTACTGGTCTCTAAGATGTATCAAACATATGAGAATACATCAAACAAGTGGCTGAAACTGAAAGCAATGAAAAATTTTGATGGAATTTGGTTGGCTAAGGGGTGCAACACAGTCTCTAAGGGGAGACAGTGCATTGCCTAACACCCTTGAGTGAGAGGCATTGCACTGCACTACACTGTGTCTTGACCAATAGTGCATTGGGTGGAGCTCAGATTGAAAATCAAGCAGCTAGACACACTTCCAATGCAATTTTTTCACTCAAATGACTGATAACTGAAAGTAGATGCTACTTGTGAGGATAAAAAGAGGCAAAAACAATAGGAACGATAGGATACTCCCTAGTGGAGACACCAATTTTTTATACGGAATTGTGATCTACGTATAAACCAAAATCCCTAAGTGTGGTGTTTTTCACTTAGAACAACAGAGGAAAGAATAACTATCACTTTCTCTAAAACAAGAAGATGTACAAAATGGTAAAGGAGCCTGCTTGTGATTGAATTTCTTCTCCTTCTCATTTCATCGTTGTTGTCGCCGCTCTCAATCAAACTCAAGTCACTAGATTGATTCCTACAAACAAAAACAAAAAACAAAAAACAACATGGAATATACAAAATATCTAATTATCTTAATCAAGTCAAATCGATTAGATATGAAATACATACATCATTCAAGAATACATTCCACAAGAAATATATACATATATGGGAAAATTAACAGAAATATTGATTAAAGAGTAGAAAGGGAAGATTTTGTTGTCAGCCGGCTCCAGCTTCATTCCAGCCTCATCACATCCAACATCATACCAGCAACATATCGATACTTTCAATTTCTTATCAAATGAGAATCCAATAGTATAAATTTACCAAAATTATTCCTTCCCTAACATTAGGATGAGCGCTCAATTTATAGGGAAACTGATGGTAGTTTCTCAATGAATGACTTTCTAACTAATAGTAAAGACATGTTCCCAAGTTTAGAGATGTTAGATGGACACTTGGATTCGAAGTTTGACAGATATGGACTCTTCTATAAGGCACTAGCCATTTGGAGATTCCCGGAACAATGATAATTCCGCTCCTAGGTGACCAATGCACCCTTAAGTGTCAGGAAGTGCACTGCAACACACTTAGTCCCTTGCAGGTGAGCGTTGGTGAGTCAGTAGGTGATATAACATATACTTCAAACCTTGGAAACCTCACAATAGAAGTCATGAATAAAATTTTCTTCACTTAGGGCATGTATCAATTGAAATATAAGGGGATGATAGACCCTATTTCACTAGTCCAGGGGATGATGTCCAGTTTGACTAGGTCTTGGGGGAGGAGGCCCAAATTGACCTATAACAAACCTGAAATTAAAAGAATGCGAAAAATAATTTTTTACAGGAAAATAAGAATGATGGGAAAATTTCATGTTTTCTTAATTAGCATTATGAATTTATATATTTACCTTTTTGAAAGCCCAAAATGGCAAGAAAGTTCATGTTCAATAAATAAAAGGAACAATCAACGATCCCAGTCAGATGGTCTCCTTCGTTACCTTGGCCTGTCCTTGACACTATAGACAATACTATCAGAATAGAGTGAACCAGCAAATCTATAACAAATAGCAGTGGATTATAAATTAAAATTTTATCCCAAACCATGGAAGAGTGACATCAAATACCATAATACATATCCTATTAGTTCCCTATATTACTAGTATAGTCCCTTATTGTTTTTAGTGTAACCCCCTTATTGTTATTATTGTACCCTTGTAACCCCCATATTGTTAATATTGCGCCCTTAAATTATTATTGTTAGGTCATCTAGGATTACATTATGGCCCCATGGACTCCTCTATATAGAAAGGAGGTTTTGTAATTTGTATCATACAAGAATTGTTCATTCATGTAATGTATTGGAGGTTTCCCCCTTGAAGTGTCTTATTTCTAAGGCGTTGATATCTCTTTGCTTCTATTTTTGGAGCTGGTTTCACAACATTTGGTATCAGAGCTTTGGATTCTAGGGTTTTCGCTGCTCCAAACCGATCATCATGGCATTTTCGATATAAATTTTTTTCTACGAAGGTTCAGAAGCTAAAATTTTTAGCGTGCGAATCTAAAAGCCCGAGGAACATCGTCACAAAATTTTAGAGCTTTGTTCACAATATTTTCAGAGATATGATTTGAGGGAGTTAGGGATTTTTGCAGGCTCCTGAATTTAACCTAAACAGGTCATCGGGACATTTGTGCTATAAATTTTTTCAACAAAGTTTCAAAAGCTGAAATATTTAGAGAGTGAAGCCAAAATCATGAGGAACGTCATCGCAAAATTTCATAGCTTGGTTCACAATATTTGCAGAGATATGATCTGTGGAAGTTAGTTCCTTTTCAAGCTCCCGAATTTCATCACAAAGAGGTTATTGTGGGAAAATCTTCATAACTCTCTCTTTGAGCATCAGATTGTAATGATGTAAAAGGTGGCCACAATTACACAGACTATAGTTTCTTTTCTATCGATTTTAGATCCAAAGGAGGAAACAATGACATGTGGCGAGTCGTACAAGTTTGCTCTACTAAACCAGTCCATAATTGGGTCATTGTGGGAGATTGGACATAAATTTTCCTTGAAGAATCCAAATCAGGTCAGACCTGTGACATTTGAAAGAAGCTTTAGAGGAAAACTACAAGGCCAAACTTCAAATATTTAGGATCTACAATTACAGAGATAATTCAATTTCAATATAGAACTCCTCAAAAGAAAGTAAAAGGTGTGTATATTTGTTTTCCCAAATTGCATAACTCTCGTTTGAAGAATCAAGTTTAATTGATTCCAAGGGCTTATTGTAGAATATATATTAGTATTAGATTCTAAAACGACCCCTAAAAATAATTCAACACCCATTAAGCCATTATAAGGCTCTACTATGACTCATGAAGACAAATAATGGCAACATGAGATATCAAAATTACAAGAGCAAGTGCACCAAATTTCGCTATCGCAAAGAGAAACAAAAAATGAAATGGAAGTTTTGAAGAAAGCCATGGAAACTAAGATGGATGGTTTGGAAGCTAAGATGGATGGCATGGAAGTGGGCATGGAAGCTAATATGGGTGACATGGAAGCTAAGATCGATGAAAAAATGAAAGACAACATGGAAAACATGAAGAATGATCTAAAAGTAAGATAGAAGGTTTTACAAAGTTTGTATGACAAATGATTCCTAATGGTGAAAATATATAGAGGATCCTCATGATGGGGAACAAATAATTCCAATCATGATTTCATAAACTCTAATGTTGGCGGGAAGAACCACCATATTCCAAAATGGATATGAGGAAGTTTGATGGAAAGGATCCTGTAACATCGATACTATAGATGGAGTAATATTTTGATCTCAGTAATGTGAAAAACACACAAAAGGTATGCATTGCAGCTTACATTTAGAACAAAATACATTTGTGTGGTATCGATGGATTTTCTCCCGTAAAAAAATTGTCACTTGGTCAATTTTTACTGAGGAAATGATAGCACATTATGAGGATACAAATAGAAACACCTTCTTTAGCCAATTGATAAATCTCAAACAAAAGTTTTTAGTGGGGGAGCACATTGAGGACTTCCAAAAATTGGATATATAACTAATATTCCAGAGAACACATGATTGATCTCTTCATAGGTACTTTAAAGGATAGCATCCAACATGAATTTCGCGTTTTGGAACCCGATTCATTTGAGAAGGTATCAAAGCTGACAAGAAAATTGAATGTAAATTATGGCGACAAGGAAGCCTACCACTCACTTCCATAAAGAGGTAAGTGTTGCTAATCCTAGATTTGTACAACCTACAAGGTTGACACCACAACAATTGGAAGAAAAAAGAGAAAAAGGGCTTTGCTACAGTTGGAATAGCAAATAAACTAAAGGTCATAAGTGTGCCGAGAAGAAATTATTTTACATAGATTGTGAAGAGGAAGAATAAAATGAACAATAATATTCAAAAGAAGAGGATATACACCACCAACCAACACTAGAAGAGGAAGAAATGATTCCGACCATATCATGTAATGCATTGGCAGGAATTACCACTCCTAAAACCCTCAAGATAGAAGGACATATCTAAACGAAAAAGGTAATAATGTTGATTGATTCGGGTAGTACCCATATACAAGTAAGAGAGCCAAGGAATTGAATTTTTTCCTATCCCTAGCACCAGAATGTGAAGTGATGGTTGCAAATGGAGGAACTATAAATTGCTCTAGAAAATGCCATAACATCAAGCTAACCATGGGGGGATATGTATTGAGTAGTCCAATGCTTTCCATTCCAATGGGAGGTGCTGATGTTGTACTAGGAGTACAATGGTTACAATCTTTGGGGATGGTAGTTTTTAATTTTAAAGAACTTTTCTTAAAAAATTTGAATAAAGGAAGTCGACTACGGGGTATTGTGAACCAGTGAAATATAATAAGCTCTAATGTCATGAAAAAAATATTCTAAAGAAGAAACAATCTAGTAAGTGACTTGCACAATTATGCTCACTAGAAGTACCAACACCAAAATCATCTATTTCTTCAAATCTCCAAAAAGTCTTGGACAATCATTCCAAGGTGTTTGAAACTCCCAAAGGACTCCCACTTATTCGTGATCATGATCATGCTATTCATTTGATTCCAGGAAGTGTTCCTCCAAACATCAAGCCTTACAGATATCCTTATGTCCAAAAGAGCGAAATTGATCGTATGATTGCAAAAATGTTAGAGGCTGGTATAATTCAACCTAGTCAAAGTTCTTTCTCTGATCTAGTAGTATTGGTGCACAAGAAAGGTGGATCAGGGCGCATGTGTCCGGATTATAGGGAGCTCAATAAGCCCACTATTAAATATAAATTTCCCATTCCTATGATTGATGAATTATTTGATGAATTACATGGAGCAATTTATTTTACCAAGTGTGATCTTCGTTCAGGATATCATCAAATTAGAATGAAGTCTAAAGATATTTTGAAAATAGCATTTCGAACTCATGAGGGTCATTATGAATTTTTGGTCATGCCTTTTGGCCTTACCAATGCACCTTCTACATTTCAAGGGTTGATGAATTCCATTTTCAAACCCTTCCTTAGAAAATTTATGCTAGTATTTTTTGATGATATACTCATCTACAACAGGTATTGGAAGGATCATGTTCAACATGTCGACATGGTGCTCAAACTATTGTAGGAAATGAATTATATGCAAAAACATCCAAATGTTTCTTTGGAGTACAAGAGGTGGCATATCTGGGTCATATTGTATCTCACGAGGGTGTTAAGGTAGACCCTAACAAAATTAAAGCCATTAAGGAATGGAAAGTCCCCACAACCATAAATCAGTTGTGAGGATTTCTCAGGTTAACAGGGTATTATTGCAGGTTTGTTAAGATCTATGGGAGAATAGCACCACCTCTAACAACATTATTGAAGAAAGATGCATTTTCATGCACTCTTGAAGCAACTAAGGCCTTTGAACATCTTAAAGAGGCAATGTTCTTAGCACGTGTCTTAGCTATGCCAGACTTCACAAAAACTTTTATTGTGGAATGTGATGCCTCGGGAAATGGAATTGGTGTTGTTTTAATGCAAGAAGGAAGACCCATTGCTTTTGAAAGTCATCCAATCAAAGGAAAATATTTACATAAACATATTTATGAGAAGGAAATGCTAGCAATACTGCATGCACTAAATAAATGGAGAACTTACCTAATGGTAAGACACTTCTAGGTAAAATATGATCATGATAGTGTTAAACACTTTTTGGAACAAATACTCTCTTCAGAAGAGCAGCAAAAATGAGTTACAAAGATGTTGGGTTATGACTTTGAAATAATTTACAAAAAATGGAAGCTAAATGTTGTTGCAGATGCACTCTCAAGAAAGAATGAAGAGGTGGAAGCATTGCTTTGTGCCATTTCTATTCTCCAAATAGATTGGATAACCGAAGCAAGAGATGAATGGAAGAAGGACGAAGAAGTGTGGACACTCATTCAAAAGTTACAGAAAATTCCTAGTACATCTGATACATTTAGTTGGAAAATTGTTTATTTATGGTACAAAGATCACTTACATCTTTGTAAGAATTCCAACTAAAACAAAAGATTATTTTGGAATTGCACACTTCTCCTTTAGGAGGACACTCGGTATTTTTAAAAACTTACCAGAGGGTGAAGAATTTTTTTTTTGGGGATGGCCTTAAATTTTATATTCAAAAGTTTGTGGCAGAATGTTTGGTTTGCCAGCAGAATAAAGTTGAGACAATTAAGACCACGGGCCTTCTACAACCTTTATTCATTCTAAGTCAAAGTTGGGAGGAGATTTTTATGGATTTTATCACAGGTTTACCTAAGTCCGAAGGAAAGAGTGTCATCATGGTGGTAGTTGATAGACTTACCAAGTCTGTACTCTTTTGTCCATTATCTCATAAATTTAAAGCAATTACAGTTGCTACTACATTTATGGACACAATTCAAAAGCGACATGGAAACCCAAGGGTTATTGTGAGCGACAAAGATCCCATTTTTACTGGAAATTTTTGGACGGGGTTATTTTCTTGTTTGGGTACTCAATTAGCTCATAGCTCATCTTATCATCCCCAATCCGATGGTCAAACTAAGATAATAAATAAACGTTTGGAAGGATATCTTCGTTGTTATGTATCTGATAAACAAACACAATGGGTCAAGTGGTTACCTCTCGCTGAATGGTGGTATAACACTTCCTTCCATACTGCAACAAAAATGACCCCATTTATGGCAATTTATGGATATCATCCACCATCCATCACATCATCTTTAAGAGAAAATTAGAAGGTTCAAGCAGTGGAAGATCACATCGAGCATCAACAATAAGTTCTCCAACTCTTAAAGGACAACCTAAATTTGGCACAAAATCGAATGAAACAACATGTAGGTCAACATCGAAACAAGAGAAGTTTTGATGTAGGAGACTTGGTATTTTTATGGCTACACCCATACAAACAAATGTCCCTCAATCAAGCTAAGAAGGATAATAAATTATCGCCAAAGTAGTATGGTCCTTACAAGGTGTTGCAAAAGATTGGTACTATGGCATACAAATTGGAGCTTCCTGCTTCTTCACGAGTGCATCCAATTTTCCATGTTTCATGCTTAAATAAGGTTATAGGTGAAAATATTCCAATTCAAACAATATTTCCAAAACTTGATGATGAAGGAAAAATCATAGTACAACCTGAAGCAATCACAGAAGCTAGAACTTGATAGCTATGGAATAGATCAGTTTCATAGTATCTCTTCAAGTGGAAGAACTTACCAACTGAAGATTCTACATGGGAGGATGATAATTTTCTACAAAATCACCCAGAGCTACTCAAGCATTGAGGACAACACTTTTTTGAAGGAGAGGGGCATGTTAGGTCCCTATATTACTAGTAAAGTCCCTTACTGTTGTTAGTGTAACCCCCTTATTGTTATTATTGTACCCTTGTAACCCCCATATTGTATTATTGTGCCCTTAAATTAATATTGTTAGGTTGGCTAGGATTACATTGTGGCCCCATGGAATCCTATATATAGAAAGGAAGTTTTGTAATTTGTATCATCTAATAATTGTTCATTCATGTAATGTATGGGAGGTTGCCCCCTCGAAGTGGATTATTTCTAAGGCGTTGATATCTCTTTTCTTCTATTTTTGGAGTTGGTTTCACAACATATCCACCATGGTCACTTACTAAGGTGAATTAAAATCATGACATTGCATTTGAATGTAGTGAATTATTCAACATACAACAAGAAACTAAACCTACCTTCCAGACCTTGGATTCCTATTTGTATTGGACCCCTCTGACACTCTCTGATCATGTGAATATTTCAAACAACCTGGATCTCGTCTTGACTGATGTCTCTCCCTTTCACCTCCCTTTCCTCTCTCTCTCTCTCTCTCTCTCTCTCTCTCTCTCTCTCTCTATCACTGGCTGACAATAAGGCCAAATTGTCAGCATGTTGAAAGCTATTTCCACTTCCTTGTTCATTCAACGCATAACCACCAATTGTACAACCTAAAAAAAAGCCGCTAACCCCTTCCCTTTTATTTCTTAGAATACTAGATGAATGGCTAGAGCTTTATGCATAAGAATTAGATGATGCAGGGACAAAATTAATCCTGAATTGTGTCATCATTCCAGTCTTTAGAGAATTTATTGTTGCTCCATGGTTAAGATTGGAAGGTTGCGATGGTGTATTAACAGAATCAGGATTATAACCTATGACAAGCCCATAATCAACACCATGTATAATTCGACCTGCACCACCACTGCTACCACTGCCACCCTTTCCACTTCCTCGCCCACCACCTTTCCTCCCACCTGCATAGAAACATTTTAAAAAATAATGTAAACTAGGCTATAAATAGGTATGCAAATTTAGCAAGAGACATTAAAAGAAGAAAGAACAATAAACAACACAAATTTCAAGAGTCTGATCATCATAAATAGATAATTATTGAGAATCATATACTAAGGAATTTCGTAGCCTCTCGTTTCACCCAGAAACGACTATCCTGCGAGTTTGCAGTACAAATCCAGGTGAGAAATGTGAATTTCATATTTTTGTCATCAGTCAAAAATCTCACCGTTAATTTTTTTAATGAATTTGTAGTTCAAATGCTAACCAAAGAACTTAATAACTCCACAAAAAAATTATGAAAAAATTAACCAGTACAGTCAAAGTCTTTAATTTGTATTCATTGAACCTTTATTGTCATATCTATTATCTCCTCAAAGACATTTTAACCAGCAAAAACCAAGCTATTCACAAGTTCCCCAGAAAAGCTTGCTTCATTTTTCATAACAAGTGTTTAAGCTATGCCTTCTTTGTCCCCTACCCTCCCCATCCTTCCAATATGATGAACATGCATATCTATGTCTCTAGCAACATCAAATTTTACAATAGATTTGATTGACTTCATATCAATACCACGAGCTACAACATTTGTTGCAACAAGAACATGGTAAATACCTCACTTGAACTTTTGTATAACCTCCACAGGAGAACGATGGTGATTATCTCCATGAACGGCTGCAATTTTGAAGCCATATTGAATCAACTGATGTTCAATCTCATCAACCTTTGTTTTTGTTGAAGAAAAAAATAGAACATCTCCATTATCAATAATTTCAAGAAGTTTTCTCAGAATCAAATTTATTTTCTCTCCATCTAAAGGAATTAGATGGAAAATTTCAGTGATTTTCTCATTTTCCCTTCCTATTTCCTCTATAGTGAGTTTTATAGGTTTTGACAAATTTTCCCCTCGCCAAGCTCTTCACTCTCCTTGGCATAGTTGCACAAAAGAGCAATGTCTGACGATCAGGCCATATTTGACCCATAATATATATGATTTGAGGCTCAAACCCCAGGTCAAACATCCTATCAGGCTCACTATGAACTAGAAAATTTTCTCTTAGCATTCTTAATGCCTTAATCTTCAGCATGGCAATAAACCTTCCTGGAGTAGAAATTGTTTGGTCATGAAAAAGGTACATTTTACCCTCATGATTAACTTGATTTATTATTAAATTTCATGTGTTTACCTTCATTTTGGGAGTAAATTTTATGAAACCAGCTCCAAAAATAGAAGAAAAGAGATATCAATGCCTTAGAAAAAGGCCACTTCGAGGGGGCAACCTCCAATACCTTACATGAATGAACAATTCTTGGATGATACAAATTACAAAACCTCCTTTCTATATATAGGAGGCCATGGGGCCACAATGTAATCCTAGTGGGGCCACAACGTAATCCTAACCAACCTAACAATAATAATTTAAGGGCACAATAATAACCATCTGGGGGTTACAAGGGTACAATAATAACAATAAGGGGGTTACACTAACAACAATACAGGACTATACTAGTAATATAGGGACCTAACATGCCCCTCTCCTTCAAGAAGTGTTGTCCTCAACGCTTGTGTAGCTCTGGGTGCTTCTGTATAAAATTCTCATCCTCCCATGTAGAATCTTCAGTAGGTAAGTTCCTCCACTTGATGAGATACTCTGAAATTGATCGATTTTGTAGCTTTCAAGTTCTGGTTTCCGTGACCGCTTCAAGTTCCAATATGATTTTTTCCTTCCTCATCAAATTCTGGTAATATTGTTTGAACTGGAATATTTTCACCTATAACCTTCTTTAATCATCAAACATGGAAAAATGGATGCACTCGTGAAGAAGCAGGAAGCTCCAATTTGTATGCCATAGTACCAATCTTTTGCAACACCTTGTAAGGACCATACTACTTTCGCGATAATTTATTATCCTTCTTAGCTTGCTTGAGGGACATTTGTTTGTATGGTTGTAATCGTAAAAATACCTAGTCTCCTACATCAAAACTTCTCTCGCTGCAATTTTGATCTGCCTGTTGTTTCATTCGATTTTGTGCCAAATTCAGGTTGTTCTTTAAGAGTTGGAGAACTTCTTGTTGATGCTTGATGTGATCTTCCACTGCTTGAACCTTTGAATTTTCTCCTAAACATGATGTGATGGATGGTGGATGATATCCATAAAGTGCCATAAATGGGGTCATTTTTGTTGTAGTATGGAAGGAAGTGTTATACCACCATTCAGCGATAGGTAACCACTTGACCCATTGTGTTTGTTTATTAGATACAAAAAAATGAAGATATCCTTCCAAACATTTTTTTACTATCTCAGTTTGACCATGAAATTGAGGATGATAAGATGAGCTATGAGCTAATTGAGTACCCAAACAAGAAAACAACTCCATCCAAAAAATTCCAGAAGAAATGGGATCTATGTCGCTCACAATAACACTTGGGTTTCCATGTAGCTTTTGAATTGTGTCCATAAATGTAGTAGCAATTGTACTTTCTTTAAATGGATGAAATAATGCACAAAAGTGTGCATACTTGGTAAGTCTATCAACTACCACCATGATGACACTCTTTCTGTTGGACTTAGGTAAAATTGTAATAAAATCCATTGAAATCTCCTCCCAACGTTGACTTGGAATGGATAAAGGTTTTAGAAGACCCGGGGTCTTAGTTGTCTCAACTTTATTCTGCTAGAAAACCAAACATTCTGCCACAAAAATTTGAAAATCAGATTTAAGGCCATCCCAAAAAAAATCTTTCTTCACCCTGTGGTAAGTTTTTAAAAATCTCAAGTTTCCTCCAAAGGAGAAGTGTGCAATTCCAAAAGAATATTTTGTTTTAGTTGGGAATTCTTACAAAGATATAAGCAATATTTGTACATAAGGAATCATTTTTCCAACTAAATGTCTCATATGTACTAGGATCTTGCTGCAAATTTTGAATGAGTGTCCACACTTCTTCGTCCTTCTTCCATTCATCTCTTGCTTCGGTTATCCAATCTGGTTGGATAATGGAAATGACACAAAGCAATTCTTCCACCTCTTCATTCTTTCTTGAGAGTGCATCTGCAACAACATTTAGCTTCCTTTTTTTGTAGATTATTTCAAATTCATAACCCAACATCTTTGTGACCCATTTTTGCTGCTCTTCTAAAGATAGTCTTTGTTCCAAAAAGTGCTTAAGACTATCATGATCATTTTTACCTTGAAGTGTCTTCCCATTAGGTAAGTTCTCCATTTATTTAGTGCATGCAGTATTGCTAACATTTCCTTCTCATAAATAGGTTTCTGTAAATACTTTCCTTTGATTGGATGACTTTCAAAAGAAATGGGTCTTCCTTCTTGCATCAAAACAACACCAATTCCATTTCCTGAGGCATCACATTCCACAGTAAAGGTTTTTGTGAAGTCTGGCATAGCTAAGACCGGTGCTAAGCACATTACCTCTTTAAGATGTTCAAAGGCCTTAGTTGCTTCAGGAGTCCATGAAAATGCATCTTTCTTCAATAATTTTGGTAGAGGTGCTGTTATTCTCCCATAATTCTTAACAAACTTGTGATAATACCCTGTTAACCCGAGAAACCCTCACAACTTCTTTATGGTTATGGGGACTTTCCATTCCTTGATGGCTTTAATTTTGTTAGGGTCTACCTTAACACCCTCATGAGATACAATATGACCCAAATATTCCACCTCTTGTACTCCAAAGAAACATTTGGATGTTTTTGCATATAATTGTTTCTCCTACAATACTTTGAGCACCCTGTCAACATGTTGAACAAGATCCTTCCAAGACCTGCTATAGATTAGTATATCATCAAAAAATACTATCACAAATTTTCTAAGGAAGGGTTTGAAAATGGAATTCATCAACCCTTGAAATGTAGAAGGTGCATTTTTAAGGCCAAAAGGCATGACCAAAAATTCATAATGACCCTCATGAGTTCAAAATGTTGTTTTTGGAATATCTTCAGTCTTCATTCTAATTTGATGATATCTTGAACGAAGATCCAACTTGGTAAAATAAATTTCTCCGTGTAATTCATCCAATAATTCATCAATCATGGGAATGGGAAATTTATCTTTAATGGTGAGCTTATTGAGATCCCTATAATCGGGACACATGCTCCATGATCCATCCTTCTTGTGTACCAATACTACAGGAGTAGAGAAAGAACTTTGACTAGGTTGAATTATACCCGCCTCTAACATTTCTGCAATCATACATTAAATTTCACTCTTTTCGACATAAGGATATCTATAAGGCCTGATGTTTGGAGGAACACTTCCTGGAATCAAATGAATAGCATGATCATGATCATGAATAGGTGGGAGTCCATTAGGAGTTTCAAAAACCTTGGAATGATTGTCCAAGTATTTTTGGAGATCTGTAGAAATAAATGATTTTGATGTTGGGACTTCTAGTGAACGTAATTGTGCAATTATGCCTTGTTTTTCTTTCTTTAGAAGCTTTGTCATGACATTAGAGCTTATTATCTTTCCCAGCTTCCCTACAATACACCATAATTCGACTTCCTTTCCTTCTGAAAAAAATTTCAAGAAAAGTTCTTGAAAATTAAAAGCTACCGTCCCCAAAGATTGTAACCATTGTACTCCTAGTACAACATCAACACCTCCCATAGGAATGGAAAGAATTGGACTATTCAATACATATTCCCCCATTGTTAGCTTTATATTATGGCATTTTGCAGAGTAATTTATAGTTCCTCCATTTGAAACCATTACTTGACATTCTAGTGTTGGGTATAGGAAACAATTCAATTCCTTGGCTACCTTACAATGAATAAAATTATGGCTACTACCTGGATCAATCAACATTATTACCTTTTTCTTCATGATATGTCCTTCTATCTTGAGAGTTTGAGGATTGGTGATTCTTGCCAATGCATTACAAGATATGGTCAGAATCATTTCTTCCTCTTCTAGGGTTGTTTCTTGGTGTATATCCTCTTCCTGTTCATTTTCTTCTTCCTCTTCAAAATCTATGTAAAACAATTTCTTCTCAACACACTTATGACCTTTAGTGTATTTTCTCTCACGACTGTAGCAAAGCCCATTTTCTCTTTTTTCTTCCAATTGTTGTGGTGTCAACCTTGTAGGTTGTTTAAATCTAGTAGTAGCAACATTTCCCTCTTTATAGAAGTGAGTGGTAGGCTTCCTTGTTGCGATAATTTTACATTCAATTTTTCTTGCCAACCTAAATTCCTTCTCCAATGAATCATGTTGGATGTTGTCTTTTAAAGTACCTATGAAGGGATCAATCCTGTGTTCTTATAGAATATCAGTTACCCTTATATTCATTTTTTGGAAGTCCTCAATGTGCTCCCCCACTAAACCCTTTTGTTTGAGATTCACCAATTGGCTAAAGAAGGTGTTGCTCTTTGTATCCTCATAATGTGCTATCATTTCCTCCGTAAAAATTGACCAAGTGACAATTTTTTTATGGGAGAAAAGCCATCAATACCATACAAATGTATTTTGTTCTAAATGTAAAGTTGAAATGCGTACCTTTTGTGTGTTTTGCACATTATTAAGATCAAAATATTGCTCCATCTATAGTATCCATGTTACAACATCCTTTCCATTAAACTTCCTCATATCCATTTTTGGAATATGGTGGTTCTTCCCACCAACATTAGAGTTTATGAAATAACAATTAGCATTTATTTTGTTCTCATCATGAGTTTCCTCTACTATATTTTCACCATTAGGAAACATTTTTTGTATCAAATTTGTCAAACCTTCCATGTCTACTTTTAGATCATTCTTCATGTTTTCCATTTTAGATTCAATGCCAGCTTCCATGCCATATATCTTAGCTTCCATGCCATTCTTCAAACCATCCATATTATATTCCACGCCTTTCTTCAAACCATCCATCTTAGTTTCCTCGCCTTTCTTCAAAAGTTCCATGTCTTTTTTTGTTGCTCTTTGCAAGAGTGAAATTTGTTGCACTTCCTCTTGTAAATTTGATATGTCATGTTGCCATTCTTCGTCTTCATGAGTCATAGTAGTGCCTTCTAAAGGCTTAATGGGTGTTGAATTCTTTTTAGGGGCCATTTTAGAATCTAATACTGATATATATTCTACAATATGCCCTTGGAATCAATTTAACTTGATTCTTCAAACAAGACTTATGCAATTTGAGAAAAAAAAATATACACACCTTTTACTTGCTTTTGAGGAGCTCTATATTGAAATTGAATTATCTCTGTAATTGTAGATCCTCAATATCTGAAATTTTTCCTTGTAGTATCCCTCTGAAGCTTCTTTCAAATGTCACAGGTTTGACCTAATTTGGATTCTTCAAGGAAAAGTTATGTCCAATCTCCCACAATGACCCAATTATGGACTAGTTCAGTAGAGAAAACTTGTACGACTTGCCACATGTCATTGTTTCTTCCTTTGGATCTGAAATTGATAGAAGAAAACTACATTCCATGTACTTGTGGGCACTTTTTAAAGAATTCCAATCCGATGCTCAGAGAGAGAGTTATGAATATTTTCCCATGATAACCTCTTTGAGATGAAATTCGGGAGCTTGAAAATGATCTAACTTCCACAGATCATATCTCCAAAAATGTTGCGAACCAAGCTTTGAAATTTTGCGATGATGTTCCTCAGGCTTTCGGGTCCGCTCTCTAAATATTTCAGCTTCTTAAACTTCATAGAAAAAAAATTATAGCGCAAATTCCACGATGACCTATTTAGGTTAAATTCAGGAGCCTGCAAAAAGCCCTAACATCCAATCTCTGAAATTTTGCGAAAACGTTCCTCAGGATTTCAGCTTTGCACTCTAAAAATTTTAGCTTCTAAAATTTTGTAGAAAAAAAATTATAGCGAAAATTCCACAATGACCAGTTTGGAGCAACAAAACCCCTAGAATCCAAAGCTTTGATACCAAATGTTGTGAAACTAGCTCCAAAAATAGAAGAAAAGAGATATCAATGCCTTAGAAATAAGCCACTTCGAGGGGGCGACCTCCAATACATTACATGAATGAACAATTCTTGGATGATACAAATTACAAAACCTCCTTTCTATATATAAGAGTCCATGGGGCCACAATGTAATCCTGGCCGACCTAACAATAATAATGTAAAGGCATAATAATAACAATATGGGGGTTACAAGGGTACAATAATAACAATAAGGGGGTTACATTAACAAAAATAAGGGACTATACTAGTAATATAGGGACCTAACAGGAATTCTAGAAGGATTCATTATCAACATAAGGTAAAACTAATTATTAATAAATTATGTAATTATGAGGGGAAAAGGCTAACTTTCGTTGTTTTTAGGTGCAGGAAGTCCAAAATGATTAAATATTGTTCAAAGGATTGAACAACATCGGCCAGGAGAAGGAAAACGATCTTGGTTTTGCTCATTCTATAGCACAAACTGTTCTAGATAGCTGCGAAATCCTCAGGATTCTGATCCTAAGGATTCACCTTTATCTGTTCTATTTCTCTGTAAAGATATAAAATATCAATAGATGGAATAGAACAAGGGTTGATTATACCTTTGCTATAATTTTATTTTATTTGCATTCCTTCCGAATAGTAAGCTTTCGCACTCAGCGATGTTGCACTTTAACTATTAAATTTAATGAAAGAGACATTGGCTTTTCCATAATTGTATTCTGAAAATAATCTGACAGAGACTTTTGGAGATCTTGGGCCCCATCGTTGGGAGTTCTAGTATTGTCTTGTGTTATATTCTCATAACCTTTTTTCATAGTTAATCATTTATGTGTTTTTATAGAATTCATAATTAATTCGAATTTCATTAGCATTGAGTGGTTTGCATCTTATTGATTTAAAGTCTTAATTGCTTTCATTTACTTCATGAATGTTATTTCTCACAAGTTATTTGGATAAATAGATTATTGTTCATTCTGAGTGAGCTTGTTGGTTGATCAACCATTCAAAATTTCAATTGCAGAACGTGACTACATTACTTATTGTTTTGTTACTGCAATATTCCCTGCCTGATTAATAGATTGTTGGAGATGTTAATATAAGCATGTATATTCTAGTCTGTAGTTCTGGTTCAATGTGAATTCCTTTAAGTTTGTATTTCCATATGCTTTCATAGAACATATTAGAAGTAAGTTGAGTTAATTGGTTAAATTTATTTAATGATTTATTTTATTTCTTTGATTGAACTTAAAGAATTATATTTTTCTTCTGCAATGATGTTGATTTAATAACCTCTAATTTCACTTGCATAGACTATATTGAACACTCTTGAAATAAAAAGACTTACCCTGGGTTGATGATTAATGTAGGCATTAGTATTGTTTTTAAATAGACATCTTAGAGAGCCAACATTTTGGCATCATTGTCGGGGAGAGTGTTTACAAGTGGTTTTTTTATTTTTCTTTTGATGAAGAATAATTGGGTATTAAAAATGGAAGGTAAGAACCTACTTACTGGTAAGAAAAAAACTTTCCCATTGTCTCACTTTTCAACAAAAATATAGAGGTTGAATAGAAGTAGTTTTTTTAAGAATGACTAGAAAGAAAAATATAGAAACAAATATGAACCCTCCATCCAAATCCACGAAAACCAAGGGACTGGTGACCCTTGTAATAACAATGTTCATAGATGAAATCATAAGGAAAGTTGAATCTCAAGCATCTGTAGGACCCAAAATCATTTCTGAAAAGAGTGCTACTATAATCCCTTAGGTAGTAAGCTCACCATCTGTAGCTTATGCTAAGATCCATAGTGAAACGAAAGAGTCAGAACAAATCTTTCAAATAACAAAACATATAAATTTTGAGCCTTCACAAGAGGGAAGGAGAGGGAGAAACTAGTGATGCTGTGGAAACAAATTTAAAATACCCAGAGCCTGAATCTCCTAAAATCTTGGTTGAAGAAGAAACACCTGAAATCCCAGACTATGGTAGTACTGTAAGACCTTTTCCAAAACTAACTTCAAATCTATCCCAAATTATTCTCCTAGACCAGGAAATCCCTAAAGTTTATTGGCGCATCTTTGATCAGATGGTGCATAATCAACCCGAGAGACAAACATCAACATTGGAGTACCCCATTATTGATCCAATTGCCAATGCCCCTATGAAATCTATTCCATTACAAAACATCCCGACTTTCGATGGATTGACTTCGGAAGATCCGGATGCGTTCTTGTTTTAATTTGATGTTTTGTGTAGAGGATACGATTATAGCACTAACCCTCAAAAATTAAAAATATTCCCCTCTACATTAAAAGGGGTAGATTTATGTTGGTTTATGGGGCTTAGTAGGGAAACCATTACTAATTTGGATCAAATGAACAACTATTTTATTTCTAAATACTAATATTACTACCAGACTAGAGAATTAAAAGACTAAATCTTCAACATGACTACGAAAGATAACGAGACACTACAAGAATATTTTGAACAATTCCAATACAATTTGAAAAGGTCCCCTTATACTGCATCATCTAAAGATATCCTAAAAGTAACAATGATAAAAGGAATTAAAGATGAATGGATAGAGACATTAAATTTATTGGGGAAAGGAGACATCTATCAGGAAATTTATGACGATATTATTTCATTGTGTGCCAGGTGCTCTAGAAGCAGCACACGCATGAGATCAACAGGACGGGATTCAAATGTCAGAAATAATAGAACTTCAAGTGGAAGCGTAACATGAATAGAAATTGGTAATATTTTGGAAGATTTCAATATTGACATCTTTGATACCATTATGGCACAATTAGATGTCCTGCAGGCCAAGCAGAAATAAGAATTAGCAGAACAAAACTTGGTTGTCTTTTTCCCACGCTGTCAAAAGAATCCCAGCTACCCAGAATGTCCATTCAACATGGTCCAAATATTCACCATCTGTACCAAGGACCATGCCATTGAACAATGCCTGTCACTACTATGTTTGAAAGCAGTCTTCAAAGAAGTAGAGGAAGAAGCTGAACCGATATATTTAATGAACCAACGTCGATAGTGGCAAGCCCAAACTACAGGAATGTCACAAGATCCATCTCATTTATTTTATTCCTTAAACTTTAATCAACAATAAAACCTTGGGACATCATGGAAAAATCAACCTCCTTTTTCTACCTCGCCATCTCATCCATTCTCCATGCCCTCTTGGCCAACTCAATCCTTTCTAGGAAACGGTTGGCCAAATTATTATTTCTCTCCTTAATTTTGGAAGAAAAATCTATATTCATCCCAATGGCCTGCGTCTACCACACAAAATCCCAATTGGTCCCAAAACTAGCAGCGAACCTTTGGAATAACCAATTCACATATGGGAATGGGTCCTCAACCTCAACCCATGTTGCCAGCTCCATATCTGGTACCACGGAATTCTTAGCCTCTGATACGCCCTCAAAAGCCAGCTCAAACAAATCCGAATCCCAACAATACACTAGTGCATTTGATCCAAATCATTGAAAATCCAGACCTCGAAGTCGAGCAAAAATAATGCAGTGAACTTAGGCTAAGATCTAGACGGGTTATTAGCCCGGGGAAAGTCACAGATCCACAACAAGAAAAATCATAACCCCCAAATGAAATTAATACATCAAAATTAATCAATATATAAATAATATAGGAAGTAGGCACAAGTGAACTGGAAGACTTTAGGACACTTTTTAGTGTTTCTCCCGCATTCCCCGAAATATTAGTGATACCTAAACCAATTGTCTATACAAATTTTGATATTTTGGGGGAACTTTAAAATATTTGTATTAAAATTCCACTCCTCTAGGCCATTCAAGAAATCCCTATCTATGCTAATACAATTAAAGAACTATGTGCAAAAAAAACTATGAGGAAAACAAAAACTTCGCCAAGTGTCCATGTCATAGGAACCTTGTTGTTGAGTCTGAAAATTGTCTTCCATATTCATGCATATTTCCATTATTTCATAACTATTAAGCTCTCAATTCATAACTATCTCACCTAAAACCCTACATCAACTAACCATTTTCATAAATATATGGGTTAGGATACTTGTTTTCCAAAGTTATTTATTTTATGTATTTAAAGTGAATTTATGATTAAAAACTAGAAAATTAACATGGTTTCATATATCTATATTTGTGTTATGAGTTGTGTGACATGTGTAGGCCTATTTTGGATATTCTACAAGGGTCTTAATTGGCTTCCCAAGATCAAATTCGAATTTCAACTCAAGAGGTGGACCATATTCCAAGTAGAAACATCATGGAGATCTTGATGTGTCATAGGATTTGTATCTAGAATTTAGGGATAAGTTGAGACAAGTATGGATCTAGCAGATATTTAAGAGATGTACATTTATTGAGTAGATATCCCTAATTTTTGTATAAATAGGCGAAGCTTTCTCCTATCAAGTTATGGTGTAAATTTGGAGAAGACTCGGGTGTACAAGTTAAGATTACTCACATATTGAATACAAATACTCATGAGTAATGTTCACCATTGTTTTGGTAATGCTTTCATTGGGATGTGTTTAATTTTTCCCATCTCTCATACTTTTGGATTGGCCACCTACAATGTGTGATATTTATTTTCTTTCATATATTAAGATTTATTTTCTTTCATAGATTAAGATTTATTGCTTTCATAGATTAAGTTTCCAATTATTGTGTAATCATATGCGTGTTAAATCATCTCAAGAAGGTGACTTTGTCATTTTCCAAAATTGAATGATATTTGAGTATTTGGTCACACAGTACTAATCATAGTTTCCTTTTACATGTTTTTATAATGTTTTCCTAGATTAAGTTTACAATTAAATGTATAATCATATTCTTGTTAAATCATATCAAGAAGGTGACTTTGTCATTTTCCAAAATTGAATGATATTTGAGTATTTGGTCATACAATAGTTTTAATTTCCTTTTACATGTTTAGTAATGCTTACCTAGATTAATTTTACAATTAAATGTATAATCATGTGCTTGATAAATCATGTCAAGAAGGTGACTTTGTCATTTTCCAATTGAATGATATTTGAAGTATTTGGTCATACAACAAGACATAGTTTCTTTTCGTATACTTTGTATTTACTTTAAGTTTAGATAGCATTTCCATTTCAATTGTTATAGGATTTATGCTTTCAATCCATGGAATAGCAATTAGGAATGGTGTGATTAGGTTAGTTTTTAGTTTTTGATAAGATCCCTAGCATATATTGTGTACGTATGTCTCACAAGTCCTACAGATACCGGATTGATAATTTATGTTATTAATTTAATGAAAATTATTTTCCTCAACATTTTGGCACTGTTTCCGGAGAGGCGTACATAGGGATCAACCTTAAAAAAAAAAAAAAATTCCCAATTTTTGTTCTACTTCAAATTTTTAAATTAGAATTCCATTTCGTTTTTCAATTTCAATTTTTTTTTAAATCATGCAATTTTTCAAACTAAGATTTTGTGCAATTTCATTTTTATTTTATTTTATTTTTAGGAATTTTCATTCAATTTTATTTGCATTTGCATTTAGAAATAGAACAAAACATCCACAAATAAAAAAACTCCTATTCACAAAAAAATAAAAAATAAAACACAATAAAAATCCAATTATAACAACAAATCTTCATGATCTTACCAATATGAGTTTACTCATGATTTTGTTGCGTAAATGGATGCATTGGAAATTCTCTTATACTTAAGTGAATGTTCAATTTCTTTAGTAGAATAGCATTAACAAATAAAAATAAGTTTTTGTAATTTTTAAATTTGATGTTTTGTGGTGCAGCAAGAACCACCCATTTACTAACCCTTGGCAGGAAAAATATCCAATAAAATAAAATGTTGAGAAAAAGGAGCACAAACAAAGATCAAGAGTGATAACTTCAGATATGAGATTGATCCTTTTCATTTTATTTTCTGCATGCAAAATTAAAAAAAAATAAAAAATCGACTAATAAAATAAATTTCTCGAGTATGCTCTCCTCCTGCACTTTGTGTAATCTAGAGGATCAAAAAAAGAATTTTTAAGTTAGTATAAAAAAAATAGATACATAATGCAATTCTACAGCTAAGTTTTGTTTTCATCATTTGATTTGATTTTTCAATAAATTTTAAATATAAAAAAAATAATATATATATATATATATATATATATATATATATATATATATATATATATATAATTATAATTATAATTATAATTATTTTTTTTCCAAATTCCATTTTCTTTATTAATAATTTTGTTTTTTTTAATAAATAAAATTAAAAATAACAGTAATAATAAATTGTTTTAATTAAAGTATATATGTATATATTTTTAAATTTTAAAAAATTTAACATATATAAAAAATTTAAAACTAAAACATTTTAATATGAAAACAAATCAAAAATTTTAAAACAAAACATCATAATTTTTTTTCAAAACAACCAACGACAATGGCCCATAGCCTTTGGGTAAAAAAAAAAATCAAAGAGGCCAAGGTCCCATGCCGGCGACACAGCCCTTCAAAATCACGAACAAAACCTGCTTAAGAAAACTAAGATTTCTCGATCGAATTGGTGCCCTCCATTATTAAATCTCGCCCAAATATCTACTTGACTGCGCAATCATTTTGGGCTTTGGCCTTCAATTCATTACATCAAGATCTCGTCTTTGAGCCAGCTCCAAGAATCACGGACCATACCTTTCAAATTCAACATTTCTTTACCCTGCAACCAAATTCAACTGCCGATCTAAGTTCCATTAAAAATCAATTCATGGTGAATTCGTTTAAGGGAGGTGGAAGAATTCGAATTAAAATCAAAATTCTCAGTGGCATGTTGATTTGATTGTTAGACAGGTGGGTTGCTAGATGAAAATATAGCAAACAAATTAGAAGAGCCAAACAAATTTTACCAGAGCCAAACAAATTTTACCAGAAGAGCATATCCAGAAAAAGCAAAAAAATTTGACACTTCATTTTGAAACATGTTTTTCGAGAAAAAAATGAATCTAAAAACACCAAGACATGGGTTTTTTCTAGAACGGGGTGAATTAAGTAACCAAGTAATGGTTTCCCCAGATTCCTAACTATTTCGAATATTTTTAGGGATCCTTTGAACTGCATTATGCAGACTACGTGAAATAGAAAAACAGTTTTAAATTAATGCACAGAGACAGTTATGGTTTTGCTAGCACTAAAGCAGATTTATATAGCCATCAAACCTCTTACTATCAATATAAATTGAATAGATATCCATACACATGGAATTCAATGCTGCAAATGCATGATTTTTGGAAATATTCATTTATGTGTTATGTATGCTGGAAAGAGACATTCTTTTTTTCTTCTACAACTTGTACCAGTACTTCCATTCAAAATAGTTGTTTTCTATTTTCTTGGGTCAGTACATGCTGGCTTCCTGGCTTGTTCATTGGATATTGTTGACTACAAGTTTATTGGCATCTCTGTATCAATTTATCCTACTATTGCAATTGAAGCATGTTCAGATATAAAACATCCTCTTCATTTTTTTCATTATCCTTATTATTGTGGGAGAATTCATAACCAATCAAAGATTTTATGGTTTTAGGACAATGCATGGGCAGTTATCAACGCCTACTTTGAAGAGAAGGGGCTAGTTCGCCAGCAACTCAATTAAATAAAATCTCACCCTTTATTCCATCCCACTAAAACAACAAGATTTTTCTCTCCATTAAGCTCGATTTTTGTTTGTTAGTTGAATAGCCAATCGATTTTCTACAATATGCAAAGCTAGACATGCGGTGTCCTGTCTGGCAAATATTGTGGCATACTGTGCGCATGAGAGCAAGAAGAGGATGGAGTTGATGTGTTCACTATTTCTCTCAGATAAGAAATAGGAAAAATAACAAACAAGACCATGGAGTCAATCATGGAAATTTCTCTAATTTTTTTTTTCTTTTGTAGTAGTAGTACTAAAAAAATAAAAATAAAAATAAATAAACTAAAAAAAAAATTGCATCAATGAAATGAGTAGAGTATTTGCTCATTTTTCTAGAGGAGGTACTTAATTTAAAAATCAAACTGATTACATGCATAACTGTGTAGACTCAACCTTTTGTTCAAGATTCTTAGCTACAGAAACTATGCAATTTTGCAACTATTGTGCAATTCTGCAGCTGGGAAACCTCACTGCTTCACTCAAATTTCAAATCAGCCTAACTTTCTCATTGGACATTTGATTTCGATGATTAAAGCGTCGTTGGAAATATCTCAACGAGATTTACATAATGAGAAATCTATAATCAAATTTTGAAAGAGTAAATAATGAAGAAATCATTGAAAATACACAAAAGATAACTTGAGGCACTAATTTCGACACAGGTGTAAATTCTTTTGGTTTTCCTTCATGAACTTGTTTTATTAGTTCTAATTCTTGGTTTTTTGTGTAAATATCATAACTAGAGATATTTATTACCTCTATCTTATGATAGTCTTACATTCCATTGTAGAAGAAGTACTAGTTTTTTTTTGCAGGTTCTAGGAGGAAGGACAGATGACCATAAGTGAACAATGTCTCTCAGAGGCCAAATTTATTTCATAAGAAAAAAATCAGAGTAGCACCCGAAATGAAACATAAATTCATAAGAAAATTCTAATGTGGATTAGATACATCACTTGCAAGCCTTTCAATTTCCAGTGTCTCCATTGCATCCGTGCTTCTTCGGTTAATAAAACATTCACCTCATTTCCATTTACATTCGTTATTGCATTTCTACTTAGTCATGCAATAAAATCCTCATCTCATTTTACTTCACTACTCATTTTTTTTCACAGTCATTATATTTTCCTGCCTTGCTTTCACTAACCTGTAACTCATTAATAAAATCATTCAGCTCTTGTACAAAGTTGATTCATTCCATTTCCATTTTCATTTTTTCAAATAAACCTTGATCCACTACAAAAATTTCATCCGTAATCCTTCAAAAATCATTATTTCATGCTCACGTTAGATGATGGAGGATTCCTTAAGGCCTCCCTTCTAACAAGTCTTGGCCTATCGACATCAGCACATTATCTAGGTCCAAGACTAGAGTACTTATTAGTACCTTGAGGCTTTTATGCATTAATGACAAGTTCTCTCATTTAAAATCATGGGAATACATCAATGCCCCTTGATCGTCAGACCTTGAAAGTGGCTTGACATTAGCTCATCTATTCACACTTCACAAGATGTACTTACGTACCTTGGCACTCATTGACATTAATGGTGATTTTGCTTCACATTGGTTAATGACATTCATCAATGATCGGTAATCCAATGACTTCTCTTCATGATCGACATCAACACATTTATTCACATGACTAGAATTATACCATCGAATTTTCTAATGATTGAAGACTACATCATTTCAGCAGTTTGCAGCAGGAATCAATTTGTATCAGTAGCAATAAAGATCTCAATCTTTTCATCAGCACAAAGAGAACAAAGAAGTAGATAAAATTACTCTGTTTACATTATGATACTTCAAATCCAACATCATCAACAGCCACACTCATCAGTATACACAACTCATCCACATTTAAGGTAAGTGAAGGTATGTGGTTTTCTAATTTTTAGTCATGTAATTCCTTAGAATGCTAAAATTGTAACTTTGGAAACATTCCTCACTCCCTTTTTCACATTGTCATATCTTTAGTTTGGGGGAAAGGACATCATTTCATATTCACATGTCATACACTATCACACATTTTCATTTCATTCCAACCCGCATATACTTCCCAACCAACTAGTGTTGTATTATGATTCCAAAAGATTATATTCTTTACAAATTATCAAGTCATTGGTGAGTTATTATAGTATTTGATTCTAAATGTTTTCATGAAATTTGATGCAAAAAAGAAAATAAAGCATTGTTACACAAGAACCATTGCAAAAAAATCAGTTGACACAAGAACCACCATTAAAAATAATAATAATAATAATAAAATAAAAATAAAAATAAATTTTGCAATCAAATGTATTTTACTTTTCCAAAAAAAAATATCATGAAGCAAATTTTGGAAAGAATCTATACCATTCAAAACTCATAAAATATCAACCCATGGAAAAATGAATCAATGCAATAGTTGCATGAGGACATGCAACAACTTCAGTTGGGGGGTATGTTGAGTCTCAAAATTGTCTTCCATATTCATACATATTTCCATTATTTCATAAACATTCAGCTCTCATTTCATAACTATCTAGCCTAAAACCCTACATCAAGTAACGATTTTCATAAATATATGGGTTAGGATCCTTGTTTTCCAAATTTATTTATTTTATGTATTTAAAGTGAATTTATGATTAAAAAATATAAATTATCATGGTTTCATATATCTATATATGTGTTATGAGCTTTGTGACATGTGTAGGCCTATTTTGGAGATTCTAGAAGGGTCTAACTTGGCCTCTCAAGATCAAATTCGAATTTCAACTCAAGAGGTGGACCATATTCCAAGGAGAAAGATCATGGAGATCTTGATGTGACATAGGATTTGCTTATAGAATTTAGGCATAAGTCGAGACAAGGATGGATCTAGTAGATATTTAAGGGATCTAGATATATTGAGTAGATATCCCTAATTTTTGTATAAATAGGGGACGATTTCTCCTACCATGTTATGTTGTAAATTTGGAGAAAACTCGGGTGTAAAAGTTAATATTACTCACATCTTGAATACAAATACTCTTGAGTAATGTTCACCATTGTTTTGGTAATGTTTGCATTGGGATGTGTTCAATTTTTCCCATATCTCATACTTTTGGATTGGCCACCTACAATGTGTGATATTTATTTGCTTTCATAATTAAGATTTATTTGCTTTCATAAATTAAGATTTATTTTCTTTCATAGATTAAGTTTCCAATTATTGTGTAATCATATGCTTGTTAAATCATCTAAAGAATGTGGCTTTGTCATTTTCCAAAATTGAATTATATTTGAGTATTTGTTCATACAGTAATGTTAGTTTCCTTTTACATGTTTTTATGGCGCTTTCCTAGATTAAGTTTACAATTAAATGTATAATCATATGATTGTTAAATCATCTCAAGAAGGTGAGTTTGTCATTTTCCAAAATTGAATGATATTTGATTATTTGGTCATATAGTAGTTTTAGTTTCCTTTTACATGTTTATTAATTCTTTCCTAGATTAAATTTACAATTAAATGTATAATCATGTGCTTGATAAATAATCTCAAGAAGGTGAATTTTTCATTTTCCAATTGAATGATTTTGAAGTATTTGGTCATACAACAAGTCATACTTTCTTTTCATATACTTTGTATTTACTTTCAATTTAGATAGCATTTCCATTTCAATTATAGGTCATAGGATTTCTGATTTCAATCCATGGAATACAAATTGGGAATGGTTTGATTACGTTAGTTTTTAGTTTTTGATAAACTGACCCCTAGCATATATTGTGCATCTATGTCTCACAAGTCCTACGGATACCAGATTGATAATTTATGTTAGTAATATAATGAAAATTATTTTACTCAACACTTGTATGACTTATTATTGGGTAGGGAGACACCTATAAAGTATGAATATCTAGGTATTCCTTTAGTCACAGTCCAAATCTATGGTTGCTCCTGCCCAAACAAGCTAGTCGACTTGGGTGCAACCATTAATATTATGATTGCAGACACTTGTGAAAATCTTGGCATTACTGCTTTAGAACCAACCTCCACCTTGCTGGAAAATGTTGATCGATTAGTTGTCAAAATAGAAGGAAATTTTCAAGACATCATGGTCTCTGTTGATTGATGGGAGTACCCGGTAGATTTTCTAGTCATAAACCCAAAAATCTGACTAGACGAACACCCCTCGATTTTGGGTCGACCTTGGTTGGCCATAGTCGATGCTTACATAGGCTATCGTACAAGAAGCACAACCATTGCTAAAGTGGAGGCTATAAAAAATCATGTTCTATATCCCCCAGCCAAACCAAGTCTTCCCATTGTAAAAATTCACAAACACCTACCAGCATACCTGGAAGAAAACCTTCGTTCACCACTCGTAGTAGCTGAAGCACTTGAATTCAAAAATCAAACTGAAGATGACATAATCAATAATTTTATTAATTAACTAGATGCTGCAGAAAATTCAAAATTCAAAATGTTAAAATCAATCATTGATAATGAGGCACATGAAGACCCTTTGAAGGATAACGATGACCAACACATATCAACAACTGACGTTCATAATAGCAAACCTATCGAAATTGAACCAAGAAAAATTTTAAACATCACTGAAAATCTAAACGATGAACAACAGTATAAAAATATTATTTTTTTACAAAAATAAAAAGGATCATTTTTTTGATATTATTGAGACGTGAAGGGCATAGATCCCCAAAAATATACCTATCATATTTACACCGAAAGAGATATTTGTCCTGTTATCACAAAATTTCACTTGATTGGCTGTTGATTAGGAAAATCTATGTAACTGTTTCAAACCAACTTCTGACTGAAGCTTAGCCTCTTCAGTCTGATAGGGATATCTCAAAGGGGTTTATGATATTAGATAATGATGAAACTAGATGGCTAACTCTATTTGAAAAATAACTTGATTGTGATCTATGTAGGTTGAAAAGAGTAAAAGTCTGCAACCATTGGGCTTATGGAGTCAACAAATCTGTAGGTTCAGTGGTAAGGTCTCTTGACATGGAAGCTGAGGCAGGTAAGAGTTTTTAACAAAGGTAAATCACACATAGAGCATAGAGCAACACAACCATTTCATCAATAAAGGAAGTAAGAGCATACACATATGAATTCTAAGAAATAAATATGAAATCCAATGCAAGTAGTACACATAAAAATATAAATCAGAAAAGCATTAAAAACTCCATGAGAATCTCAGGTCTATCAAGAAAAATTCCTTTGTATTACTGATATCAGTCAAATTACATAAAGCTGTAGTAGTGAAAAAAAATCTCCAACCCCTTACAATTTCGATAATCTGCCATTTAATAGACATTTATTACATCAGAGATGATTAGCCTCTTGGCTAGATTCATCTAACTCTTCCTATGACACCTTCATAACAGGAAAACATGTGCTTTAATGAGAAAGTGATAGTTACACTCTAAAACAGTCCTTTTCCTAATAGGACTCAAACTCTTATTTATTACATCACTCTACCTTATCTCTTAAAATAGTTACATATTGGAAAACTAATGCTTCACTGTTCGAATGGGCTATTTCATAGCTCATCACTAATTAGCATCTTAAATATCCTCCTCAACATATCGAACCAAACCGTATTTTTCAGGAAAACAGGACCCTATCCTCAACGAATGCTTCAGTTGATGTGTTTTCTTCATTTCATGGACTCTAAGTCATGGATGATTGTTGGAAAGTTCCCTTGACCTATTTTATGTGTCCACCTATCCAAAAATACTCTTAAACTGCTCATAAACCTTCAAAGACAACTCGCTATGAAAACAGGGCAGTTTCGTAGCGTGCTTTCGTAACGTCTAAAAAATTACTTTTTCACTCAAAATTTATGCTTCTTTGCTCTTGCATGGTGTCCATCATGACATGAAACTTCATCATAACCTTTCTCCCCTCTTGAGAGCTACAAAATGTGGTTTTAAAGGAAAAAATACAGCTACATAAATTTTCGTAGTGTTTTCCTGGCTTCAAGCCAAGGAAACGCTACGAAACTGTGGAAAATTGTATAATTTCTGGATTTTGACCTTGTTTCAAAAAGGTACCTTTCAGCTGTATAAAATTGGTTTTCAACAGGACATTAACCTCTCAAAACATAAACAAACTCAACTTAAGAACCATGAGGTGTTTCTTCTTCATTAATGATGATTTGAGCTATGGGTTCCTCAACTATAATCATCTTTAAACCCTTCTTCTCCAGCTCCTCATGGATCAATTCTAACTACTCTTTGAGGTCTTTAACTTGGTCCTTCAGTTTTGTGTTGCTAGATTTCAATTGTAGGTTCATTCTTCTAACATGCTTCACCTCTTTTCTTAATGGCATAAACCATTTGATTAGTTTTTGTGTATCATCTAAGGTCTTTAACACACTATCAACCTTCTCTTCCCAAATCTCTTTCATTTTCCCAAACTACACTTTTTTGACATTATGTTTCCTTGCCTCTTTCTTCATGACTGCTATTTCATGATTTTCTAACTTAAATTGTTCCTCAAGGACCTCAAACTTTGTTTTTTCAATAATTTTCCCCTTTCCTTTATTTTTCTTGATGACTGGATCTTCTTTTGCAGGTGATGATAGGTCAATGATACTTGGTGGTGGTTTGACAATTTCAGTGACCCTTTGAACTTCTTTACTACTTTCCAAGAGTTTTCTAGCATGTCTTGTCATCGGTTTCCTATCCCAAAACATAAAACCTGCATCCTCACCTTCAAACTCTAACTTTTTCACTAATTTAGCTTTATTGAGCTTCTTTCCTTCTTCATCTATATCCTCAGCTTGGACTATGGGAGTCTCTTCAATATCAATAGCATGTAGAATGTCTTCTAAATTGACTTTAGCCACTGTTTGGCTCCTTGTAATCCTTTTTCTTCCATGTTTACTCACATTTGGCTCTTGTTTTGCAGGTTTGCTAATAGTTGAATTTTGTTTTGCAGGTGAAACAACAGGTGTATCAAGCTTATGCAATTACTCTGTTTCCATGATTACTGGTTCACTTTGCTCGGCCCTTACTGGTTCACTTTGTTCTGCCACTGAAGGTGATGTTATACCTCTATGTTTAGGAGTTATTTTAGGGGTGATGGCATCCACTTAAATACCACTAACAAATAGAAAAGAAGACCATTCTTTGCCTAGTCTTTTTAACTTATCTAAAACCAACAACTTTATTAAACCATGATGAAATAATGATGTTTCACTTCCTTCAGATTTAGCTTGAACTTTATCTGCCATTTTTGCTAAACTTTTGTATAAATAAAAAGGTAGATCAAGAGATTTCTTACCAACAAAATGTAGCAGAATATTAGAGTGGTAAGAATAGACCTTATGATACATCCCTTCACAAGTGAAGTATTTTTGAATGATTAGCAGTAGCTTGGAGAAATTATCTTTCATGTAGCTCCTTGGAATGGAATTTGTAAGGTCAAACTCACTATATTCTGGCTTGATAAATTATTTACTTTCCTGCATGTTGAAATTTAAACCTTTGAACCATTGTTCTTCTCCTCTTGGATTTCCTGTTGCTGCTGCACTAGTCTCTGGAGTTATAGTGAGGTTCAACATTCCCACTTTTGCAGCTGTACCATTGAAATTTAGGGAAAACTCTTTAGAAACCTGTACATGGCATCCTTGCAATCTTTGGCAAAACTGCAAACACCCTGTTCTTATGAAAACTTTTGAAGTTGTTAGGCCTTCATTTATTAGGTTCATGTCTGATGGCTCATATCTAAGACAGTGGTGACCTTTTTTGGTCTTCCTCTTTGTAGCCATGGTACTTTTATATCTTCTCTTCCTCACTTGATTATTGATACCTACAAACTTTTGAAAATATCAGCCACAGCTTGGGTTCTGTGAAATAGCTCCCTAAAGCTCAATACCATGAAAATTGTGAGTAGAGAATTGCAAATGACTCAATTGAGAAATATTTTGAAGTTCAATGACAACTCATGGCATAATGATGACTCGTACGTGCTTAAAATGGTAATAATGATTTCAGCCATGACCAATGTACCTTGATTTAACCCTAACTAACTTGAATGGAATCTACCCTATCCCTTTCAATCATTTACTGACACCTAGCACCTGTTTTGACAAGACAGACATGAATCCTTCCTTTAGTAGAATTCTTAGTGTATTTATGGACAGTTTCACTAAGAAAGTATTAGGAGTTTTGTAGCGAAAAGTGCACTTTTTATGTGTAATTCTCTACGAAAGTAGGGATTCTTGGCTGAACTGACCTTTTCAGAGTTGTAATCTTGGGAAATGAAAAATTTCAGGAAATAATGACTAATGTGACATGAAAACATTTGAATGGGGGTGAGTTTTGGACTTTAGGATAAGCTGATAAGAAAAAAATAAAATTTCCCTTAACCAACTAATAAAAAAAGAATTCTATGACCCTACCTTTGACACATAAACCTCTAAGACTTTTCCAAATGATGTTTCATTTTTTTCTGGGTGATAACTGTGGCTCCACTTGGGATAGTGTGCCCTTATGGCACATCAAAGAACCTGTAGTTCCAGTGCTACTATCCATCTTCTTGAAAACAAAAACTTTGAAATTTTCCAATATTTCCTTAAAACTTTAATGGCCTTCACCTCAGGCTCAAGCTTGATGATTAGCTTTTCTTTATTAGTAGAAAAACATATTAAAATGGAATATATATAATGGAATGAAATATTAGTAGAACTTAACAGGAATAGTGCTTCAAAAACCTACCATTGATAGGCCCTCCAGCATAGGGTTGTCCATCCATTTCCTGCATAATGTAAGTGTTGCTTCCATGGAATGCAGCTTCTCTGAATGGACCTTTCTAGATATTCTCAAACTTACAATTTTTCCCCTTTTCTTCAATCCTGGTCTCCCATTTCAAAACCACATCTTGGATTTGAAATTTTTCCTCCTTGACTTTCCTGTCAAATTTTTTCTTGATTTTGTGTTGAGATTGCTGATTACTGTTATAAACTTCCTCCCTTTTCTCCTACAAGGCTATCAATTGATTAATCCTCCTCTGAATTTCATTTGGATCCACCTCTAATCCTTGCAGCAAATTCCTGACAGGCACTCCCAAGGATGTAGGAAAGATGGCTTCAGATCCATATACCAAATCATAAGGTGAAGTTCCAATTGATCTCTTGTGCACACTCTATCAGCCCACAGAGCATACTTCAGCTTCAAATGCCATTGTTACTCAGGTAAACCCCTCTGTGGACAGAGGCGATCCCTCTAGCCCTAGGGTCGGTCTAGAAACAAGGAATCATGCTAGAGTGTAGGTTCCTAGATATTTGAATGAAAGAGGATGCAATAAGATGGCCTACCTATGGTCCAAAGTTATCTTCAACACCTGTAGTGATGATGAGAGCCTCTCACTTCTGATCGGAGACAAGTCACAACCCCTCCGCCTATTTCATTTGGACACCTGCACAGAGATCGGAAAATGATAAACACACATCACATACTAATTCCATCCAAAATATACTATTCAATCAGAGAAGACTAGCATATTGCATTCGATAAAGACAAAACACAAGACGGGAACCAGACAATAGTCACTTATATTAATAGATAGAAAGAAGAGATACAACCATGCTCTGATGTTGTGGTCTCCTCCAGCGGGGCTCGGGCGAAGCACGTCTCAAATCTCGTTGGGGAATTTGGATGAGATAAGGGACCTCTCGTTGGACTTCCTTCTTGATCTACCTTCTCAGTTATTTAACTATAGCTTAGTTCTCCAAGTTCAGCATTTCAGTTGTATAATCCTCTTTGTTCAGCTAGCTTTCATAATGAGAGAAAGCTTGTTTATATAGGGGGAGAGGGAGAGGTTAGGATCCCTATAATCATGGAAGGGAGACCTATGTTCTAGGAGTGTCCCATAGGAGGGGAAGATCTGTGGCTCATCCAGTTAACCACTTCCTATGACTCATCCCTAAGGTGGTTGAAAGAAACTTCCCCCTCTAGTTTGTTAAAAAACATTCCCAAAAAGGCTGGCGTGGGCACAAAAAAGAGATAGAGGGCCAGCTGGCATAGCCTCTAGTGTACAGCCTCCACATTGGCGCGAGGGGTGAACTGGCTACTCGCTCCAATGCCAAAACATAGGTTTTTATGGGATTTTTGAGAAAATGTTCAATAGGAGAAATGATGTTCTTGTACAGAAGGATGCAAAGAAGGTGCTTGTAGAGGATGACACTGCTCACAGGTCATGGGAAAGACCCTCCAATATGCAGGGTGAGGGGTTTCAAGGACGGTGATAAATTTTTATGTAACAGATGCCCCCTAAATCATGAGGTCCGAGAGAGAGGGAGGCGTGAAATACTTTATGAGAATGCGTTCGACTCAAACATTGTTGTCGGAAAACCTGAAAGTATGAATACATCTGATACATGACATGTGGCATGGGCACAACCATCCATAATAGAGTACATAAACAATGATATCCAAGGTATGGACACAGCCATACAACAGTAAGGATCAACAAATACAGTCAGGTTTGGTCGCAACCATCCAATTAAAAGAGTCATATAATAATTCATAGTAATCCACAAAGAACCTGTTAGTGTCAGTCTTTGTAGCCTTCCTCCAGTGATCAAACTTGCTCTTACAAAGTGATTTTAAGGTGTCAAGGTCAAATTTTGTCATTTCAATGAGCCTTCAAGAAAAATTTGGTCACTAGGCATTAGGTCTAGGGTTTCATCTTCATAATGTCCAATAATGCCAACAGGCACATGAGGGAGGTTCAAAATCAGTTTTCATTGCAGAATTTCATCGTCATATTGCTCGATCATGACTTTTCTTCAAAACTCTGTTTTGAAGAAAATCGTCATTTTGTTCTTTGTAATAAATCGCCATGTATATTTTCAAGGTTTTTCAGTTCTAAAATTCTTCAAGCGCAGCCTTGGTCGCCTTTTCCAAAGCAAGCCAACCATCCCTGCAAAATATCGACAAAGGATTCATCATCAGCTCAAAAATCAAAGGAAACAAGTAAAAAATCAGAGTTTGTATGAAAGTGCCAAAGTCTGCAAAAGTAGAAAGAGAATTTGCCAAATGAAAATCAAAGTTATAGGTGCAAATATGATTCTTGTGTTTCAAACAATCCATTTGTATACCAAAACATCAAAGAACCTAAGACAAATCATGGAGAAAGCAAAACAGTGTTTCAAGGCTGAAATTATGGAGAAATGTTGAGCGCGGCGCGTTGGGCTGGTGCGCGGCGCACATGGCGTGCACGACGCATTGGGAATATTTCTTCAGTGTAAAATAAAACTGGCGCGGTGCACTCACCAGGCGCGGTGCACTGGGAGTGCGCACGGCGCACAAAGCCGATAGGCTTAATTTCATCACCGCTTCACCAAAATTTCAAATCAACTCGGTTTTCTAATGATCCAAGTAAGTTTGTGAGCTTTGGTTATGGATAGTAGCTGGTGTTTGGTGTAGTTTGAAAGCGAAACATAAGAATTTAAATGCCAAAATGATAAACCCTCTCAAAATGTCAAGATGCTCTTAGGGTTTGTATTTGAAATTTAAAGAGTGTGATTTTTGTGCCAAGAACTTTAAAGCATATTCCTTATCACTGTCACACTGTTTTTCCCTCTGTCCCAAAACCCATCATATCCCTTGTACCCATTTTTCCTATCACTAAACCCTACTAGCCCTCCCCCCTTTCATATCACTTATAAAATCCCCAATTCCCAAAAGCCAAGTGACTATTATTGCATTAAATTCACTTGACAAACCCCACTTTGCCCGTTGTTCATACTTACCACAGCCCTTCATTTCCCTTTGGCATATTTGGCATTGAAACGAAAACACCTATTTCTCATTTTCAACCATTCAAACATAAATTTTTCATATACCTTGCAACACCATGACGGACACCAACACATCCTATGAACAAGACATTGATTCCGCCACTGAAACTGCATGCACCAAGAGGGCGCTGAAACGTCGTGAAAGGCCTGATCCACTTCAAATCTTGGCCAAAGCTTTTTTATCTAAGCATGACACTTGATTATGTTCCGTCACTCCAAATTTCAGCAAATTTGGAGTAAATTTTGTCATTTTTGAAATTTTGGTTGCAAAACAGGCTTTTATGCCCGACGCGTCGCGCCACCCGACGCACGCTTACGTTTGAGAGATATTATGGAGGAAAAATTTACATTTTTGGTTTTTTTATGATGAAATATGCATTATCAGGAATGGCCGAGAGATTTCATCAAGTTCTGGGCCGCCTAAAGGGCCAAAAACACTTCAAAAATGACCTTTCTGCCACCTTTTGCACCAGCAGGAACCAGTCTTGGGAGATTGTAGTTTTGGAGGGGAAAATGACATCCAAATTGAAACATTACACTTCGGTTGGATAGCATACATCCCGGGCTTTCCAACAAGCTATCATGAGATCAATTTGGACTTCGAGAAGTGCCTCAAAAACAGGCTCAAAGTGGCGCGATGCATTGAGTTTTTGGGCGCGGCTCATAGACAAATTTGGCCTCATTTTGACTCTTCAACTCAAAAATTCGCCCAGTTTTGACTAGTTTCACATCTTGATGTAATTATTGATCTATATTGATGTAATTTTATGGCTATGATGTAAATTTGGCTCATTTTTACTTTTTCTAGAGGATTCATTCACTAAAAGGTGAAAATTAAGTGAATGGATCAGTTTCCTAGCATATAGAGGCAAGTAGTTTGGCTACCTAGATTTCAATTCCATGTTTAGAATTGGTTGAAACAGCCCCTAGAAGGATGAGCTCGACCCCTAGAGGCATGGGAAGGGGTTAGGATGGTCTATATATTGTATTTTCTCAGTCATTTTCAGGGTTGGACTAGTTGGACTCTTGGGAAAAGTTTGGCACTCCATTGTATATCCATTTTCAGTTTTTGGCAAAGGAAAGACCAGAGTTTTGCAACATTTGTTGGGATCCTTGTGGCTTCTGAGTTTTGATGATGTTCTTCTCATGTTATTTTAAGTTTCATTAATTTTATATGTATGCAATTTCCCTTCTCTTTTCTTTTGAATTAAACAAATGAGTAACTGAGGTAGAATTCATTGATTTGCTAGTGCTCTGCCTTAGACTTTTGTTTAGTTTTTTATGTTTTTCGTCAGTTTGAAGAGGATCCTTGCATTCTCTTGCCCTCTTCAGCTCCTCAAAAATATTTTCAATCCATTCATTTGATCTAATACATCAAAGCCGCTGCCTACCTCGCCCCAACTTGAACTCTGCAAGAAATTGGTCTCATCCCCAAGCCCAAAAATTGTCTTTCCCATTTTTCCAACAAAATCCCAAAAAATCAAAATCAAACCCTCCTATTTTTTTATCTATCCTAACATCAGTTGTTATTTTAGTCATCTCAAGCCCCTTTGAATATTTTCATTGAGATTGACCCGGAGAGAGCCCTCTCATGTCCTCGTAGGGCTAGCTACGAGGCTGAGCATGGTTTGGTGTTGTCCTTTTTCTGCCTTATTTCAGCCTGAGGTGGATTTGGGAAATAACATAGTGGCGACCATACTAGGGAAGAAAGTGGTTTGCTTATTGGTTTTATTCCTTTTATAAGCTACATACGGAGCCTGAAGTTATGCCAGGTAGCCTTCGAAACGCTCTTGCTTTGCATTAGCGAAAGTAGATAAACGCTGATTCAGTCGATCTCCGGTCTAGCTTGTGAACGTGACACTTAACTTGTAAATTGCCCCAGTACATCTATCAAGTTAAGATCTGATGGTTGATGGTGGAAAATGATCAGACATAAGAAGGTTGAAATCATTCACCTGGTGACTCCCGTAGAGACTCCACTAGAGGACTAACTCTCTCTCTGAGAAAATGGAAGGATCTTACACAAAGTTCAGGTATCCAAAGTGGAATGTTATTCAGGATCTAGTCTGCTTTCTTGTAAATTACTTCTTTGCTGTTCTTGAAGTTGTCCTGAGAGTTTTTCAGAATTTGTTGTATGATGAAGGTGATCAAAATCTTCACTTGATCGTTTCAAAAAGTGTAAATACTGAGTTTCCCTTTGATCCTGGCCTCCTTATTTTTCCCACATCTTGTGATGACCATCTTCAAACTGATGAACCTCAAGAGACTAAGACTGATTCTGCAGCATTTTTACATATCCCTACACCTTGTAAAATTCCAGATCGGTATAAACCTCTTGTTTTACCTTCTATTCTTCATGCTTTCCCTAAAAATTATGACCTATATCTACCAAGATTTGACGGTGAATGTAACAATGTCAACGCTGAGCAACATGTGCAGAATGTTGAGACTTTTCTAGATCTTTTTGAAGTTGATGAAGAAGATGTTGGTATTAGGCTTTTTTCTCTTTCTTTGCAAGGCCAAGTGGAGAGTTGGTTCAAAGCCTTGCCTAATGCGAGCATCTCAGATTTACAGCAGTTCGTCGAAGTTTTCCTTGACAGGTGGGTGATCAGACAGAACCTTTTCTTGATTATAGAAGAGTATAACTAGCTGAAAATACTGCCAGGGGAGACAGTACAATAGTTTTCTGCCAAATTTAACCAAGTGTATTTTTCGATGCCAGCTGATATAAGACCTTCTCCTAGATCTGCTCTCTTGCACTACCTGGGTGCTTTTGATCCGGAAATGGAGTTTCAGCTGAGAGAAAGGAATATTGCAACACTCCACGAGATGCAGAACAACATAGTAAATGTAGAGGCTCATTTGCTGATCCGAAGGGCAAGGTTGAAGGAAGAAAAGATGAAAAACATGGATCCGGAGAAATTGATATCTCTAGAGGTAAAGCTTGACATGTTGGTAAGTGCAGTAGAAGAGATGATGCAAAAGAACACCACAAGGAATGAGTATAGTGTTCAAACCCATGACTTGCGGATTGAAGAAGAAAAGTTCTTGATCCAAAACATTTTGTTTCTTATCCCAGTTTTCATAGTGATTGCTTTATAGATCATCTTGAAGAAGAGAGAGTTGTTGATATGACATGTATGCTTGATGATGTGTTTTATACTGATGATTTGCCTCAGTTTGATCGGTATGATGATGATTATGTTCTCCAAACAGAAGCTAATCTTGCAGACAAATCAGCAGCTAGTTTGTGGAAGGAGGAAGTTCACTTTCAGCAGGTTGGCTACAATGATCAACCGATACATATCAGCTATGACAATGATGAGGAAAGTGCAGCAAATTTTGAAGTAAGTGAAGGATCTTTGCCTTTTTGTTTTGACTCGTTTCAATTCATCAGAGACAATTTTCATGCAATCAGAAGTCAATTGCCAACAAGCCTTGATCTGGACCATCTTGAGCGCAATGAAAACTTTGTTCAATATTTCTCATATTCAGATTTGCAATCCCCGAAAGCCATTGATTTTCAAGTTGCATATGAAAACATGGAAACTGGCACACACGATCAAATGATACAAGGTGACTCCGTACCTTTTTGTTTTGAATCATTCCAGTTGTTGAAGGGTAAATTGCATAGTAAATCTTCAAATAAGAAGCCTGTAGAAAATAAACAATCTCTCAATTTTAATGTTGAGGATGAGACAGATAGTGAAATTATTGAGCAAGTTGTTAATGAGAAATCTTCCCCTGAAATGATTGATGAAATCATTTTGGATACAAAACCCTCCTTAGCTCCAGATTTGCAGCCACCAAACGGAATTGAAGGTCAAATTGCAGATGAAAGCGTGGAAGATGAAATACATGATTTAATGATGCAAGATGATTCTATGCCCTTTTGTTTCGAAGCATTTCAATTCATAAAGAAAAATCTTCGTAATCTCTCTAAAGAAAAAGATGAACAGCCAGTAGGATGTCATACAGTTTCAATGGATACATTGCAGCAGTCTTCTCAAATTTTTGATGATCCTATTGCTCGTGTGTTGGATGATGTTCGCTGTAAAAGTTCTTCTCCATTAGCTAACCATGTGCCAGGAAAGAATGTTGATAATAATCTTATTCAAAGGTCGCCTTCATTCTCTTGTTTAACATATTTTTCATTACAAAGCCTATATCAAGATTTGCAGTCATATGATGAGATTGATAAGGGAGACTTTTGTTCTGTTTGGAATCAGCTTCAGAGTTTGGTTATTCATGAAATTCAGGATCCTTTTGACAGCTTGCTGCAATCACCAAAGAAATCCAGCACAGATGTGAGGAAAATCTTAATATCCAGCTATGAAGATTACCTGGACCATAGCAGTGATGTGTTAATGGAAATCAATAGCTATGTTTATGAAGATCCTTTTGCAGTATTCTTGAAGTCCTCCAGTCAATTCATGCTTTGCAAGTTTATCAGCAGTCGACTTGATTCCAAGTTTCCATGGGAGTTTCCTTTCGATTCTTCTCTTTTCCTGCGTATCAGAAAGCATTTGGGAAGAAATCAAATAGCAGCCAGGATGCGTACATGGTTGCATTGGTTGTTTCATTTCACTTGATCAAGTGATGAATGAAATTGTTAGAGTAGGTTGTATTGAATAAGCTTCATATTGAGCATATTTCCAGTTTGTCGGTTGTGTTTAAGTATCGAGTCAGTTCTTAGTTGAGTGAGAGTCAATTTGTGTCGTCAAGTCATCAGTTTTCAGTGATGCATTTCAGCTTGAGTTTTTGACTCCATTGCCTAATGGATGAAGGCACTGTCTGCTTTCCAAAGATCTATAGTTCTTGGCACCTCCAAGGAGCTACCATCCCCTTTGGAGCCAATGTTAGTGTCAGTCTTTGTAGCCTTCCTCTAGTGATCAAACTTTCTCTTGCAAAGTGATTTTAAGGTGTCAAGGTCAAATTTTGTCATTTCAGTGAGCCTTCAAGAAACATTTGGTCACTAGGCATTAGGTCTAGGATTTCGTCTTCAGAATGTCCAATAATGCCAGCAGGCACATGAGGGAGGTTCAAAATCAGTTTTCATTGCAGAATTTCATCGTCATATTGCTCGATCATGACTTTTCTTCAAAACTCTGTTTTGAATAAAATCGTCATTTTGTTCTTTGTAATAAATCGCCATGTATATTTTCAAGGTTTTTCAGTTCTACAGTTCTTCAAGTGCGGCCCTGGTCATCTTTGCCAAAGCAAGCCAACCATCCCTGCAAAATATCGACAAAGGATTCATCATCAGCTCAAAAATCAAAGGAAACAAGTAAAAAATCAGAGTTTGTATGAAAGTGCAAAAGTCTGCAAAAGTAGAAAGAGAATTTGCCAAATGAAAATCAAAGTTATAGGTACAAATATGATTCTTGTGTTTCAAACAATCCATTTGTATACCAAAACATCAAAGAACCTAAGACAAATCATGGAGAAAGCAAAACAGTGTTTCAAGGCCAAAATTATGGAGAAATGTTGAGCGCGGCGTGTTGGGCTGGTGCACGGCGCACATGGCGTGCGCGGTGCATTGGGAAGATTTCTGCAGTGTAAAATAACACTGGCACGGCGCACTCACCAGGCACGGTGCACTGGGAGTGTGCGCGGCGCACAGAGCCGACAGGCTTAATTTCATCACCGCTTCACCAAAATTTCAAATCAACTCGGTTTTCTAATGATCCAAGTAAGTTTGTGAGCTTTGGTTATGGATAGTAGCTGGTGTTTGGTGTAGTTTGAAAGTGAAACATAAGAATTTAAATTCCAAAATGATAAACCCTCTCAAAATGTCAAGATGATCTTAGGGTTTGTATTTGAAATTTAAAGAGTGTGATTTTTGTGCCAAGAACTTTAAAGCATATTCCTTATCACTGTCACACTGTTGTTCCCTCTGTCCCAAAACCCATCATATCCCTTGTACCCATTTTTCCTATCAGTAAACCCAACTAGCCCTCCCCCCTTTCATATCACTTATAAAATCCCCAATTCCCAAAAGCCAAGTGACTGTTATTGCATTAAATTCACTTGACAAACCCCACTTTGCCCGATGTTCATACTTACCACAGCCCTTCATTTCCCTTTGGCATATTTGGCATTGAAACAAAAAGACCTATTTCTCATTTTCAACCATTCAAACATAAAGTTGGCATATACCTTGCAACACCATGATGGACACCAACACATCCTATGAACAAGACAGTGATTCCACCACTGAAACTGTATGCACCAAGAGGGCGCTGAAACGTCGTGAAAGGCCTGATCCACTTCAAATCTTGGCCGAAGCTTCGTTGGTTGAGCATGACACTTGATTATGTACCGTCACTCCAAATTTCAGCAAATTTGGAGTAAATTTTTTCATTTTTGAAATTTTGGTTGCAAAACAGGTTTTTCTGCCCGACGCATCGCGCCACCCGACGCGCGCTTACGTTTGAGAGATATTCTGGAGGAAAACTTTACATTTTTGGTTTTTTAATGATAAAATATGCATTCTCAGGAATGGCCGAGAGATTTCATCAGGTTCTGGGCTCCCTAAAGGGCCAAAAACACTCCAACAATGACCTTTCTGCCACCTTTTGCACCAGCAGGAACCAGTCTTGGGAGATTGCAGTTTTGGAGTGGCAAATGACATCCAAATTGAAGAATTCCACTTGGGTTGGATAGAAGACATCCAGGGCTTTCCAACAAGATTCATGAGATCAATTTTGACTTCTGGAAGTGCCTCAAAAATAGGCTCAAAGTGGCACGACGCATTGATTTTTTGGGCGCGGCGCATAGAGAAATTTGGCCTCATTTTGACTCTTCAGCTCAGAAATTCGCCCAGTTTTGACTAGTTTCACATATTGATGTAATTATTGATCTATATTGATGTAATTTTATGGCTATGATGTAAATTTGGCTCATTTTTACTTGTTCTAGAGGATTCATTTACTAAAAGGTGAAAATTAAGTGAATGGATAAGTTTCCTAGCATATAGAGGCAAGTTGTTTGGCTGCCTAGATTTCAGTTCCATGTTTAGAATTGGTTGAAACAGCCCCTAGAAGGATGAGCTCGACCCCTAGAGGCATGGTAAGGGGTTAGGATGGTCTATATGTTGTATTTTATCAGTCATTTTCAGGGTTGGACTGGTTGGACTCTTGGGAAGAGTTTGGCACTCCATTGTATATCCATTTTCAGTTTTTGGCAAAGGAAAGACCAGAGCTTTGCAGCACTTGTTGGGATCCTTGTGGCTTCTGAGTTTTGATGATGTTCTTATCATGTTATTGTAAGTTTCATTAATGTTATATGTATACCATTTCCCTTCTCTTTGCTTCTGAATTAAACAAATGAGTAACTGAGGTAGAATTCATTGATTTACTGGTGCTCTGCCTTAGACTTTTGTTTATTTTTTTATGTTTTTCGTCAGTTTGAAGAGGATCCTTGCACTCTCTTTCCCTCTTCAGCTCCTCAGCAGTCTTTTCAATCCATTCATTTGATCTAAGACATCAAAGCCGCTGCCTACCTCGCCCCAACTTGAACTCTGCAAGAAATTGGTCTCATCCCCAAGCCCAAAAATTGTCTTTCCCCTTTTTCCAACAAAATCCCAAAAAATCAAAATCAAACCCTCCTATTTGTTTATCTAGCCTATGATCAGTTGTTGTTTTAGTCATCTCAAGCCCCTTTGAATATTTTCATTGAGATTGACCCGGAGAGAGCCCTCTCCTGTCCTCGTAGGGCTAGCTACGAGGCTGAGCGTGGTTTGGTGTTGTCCTTTTTCTGCCTTATTTCAGCCTGAGGTGGATTTGGGAAATAACAAAACCCGCAGCCTAGATTTCATCAGACAAAACCCAGGGTCTTGTGCTCCATCTCGACCCGAACAAAGTACAAATTCGAGCATGCGAATATGTGAGCTAAATTCAAACATGCAAGAACATCGTCTGATTACCATCCAATGATGAAAGTTGTTAACAGACGCGAGAGAAACCACCAATAATGAAAATGGCTCTCAAGGTACGAAAGGTACAATCCACGGAATGTGAACAGTGATTTGACGTCGAACACGCGCAGAGTCAGTCGATCGAAGGCCAATGATGTGAACCTTACGTCGAATGCGAAGAACCTGCCATTGAGGCATGCAAGCTCCAAGGTGCATGAAGGGAGTCTCTAGATCAACTTCCTGGATAAAGAGCTGGAGTCGACAGGAAGTGACCTAATCGAAGGTGGGCCATAATGTTTCCCACATCATCGACACGAGACAGAGGAATGTGATGTTTGTGAATCAAGACCAACATAGAATCCGAGAGGTTGAAAACTTGAAACCAAACTTCTCTTGAACATATCGTCGGGCACGACAACGGATTTGGTAGTATTTGATATGCAAGGGATACGGAGTCATAGTGATGTGGCAAAAGAGCGGATGGCCCAGTCAAAGATTACCCAAACCCATGGATGCAAAATACTTGAGGATGAGATGTCCCCAACCCCAGGCCACCAGTCTGGAATAGGTACATGCCTGCTAAGAGCGACATGCGCCAACACGAATATAATCACAGTTTCCATTTTCCCCCACCATTTCCAGCGAGTACCCCAATTATTTTTAAAAGAAGCTTGAAGGGGATAGCATATGCTTACAATGTAAGTTTTTCCTTCGAACAAATCTGACCTAGTACATTTTACAAGCCCTAGGAAGGAGGAACTCGAGTAACGTCATGGTGACGATTTCCGATGTCATCAGAGCTTAACGAGTCTGACAAAGGAAGAACTCAACATCTTTTCATGTTTAGAGAGTTTGAAAAGAAGTGAAAAAGAAAACTCCGGCAATCATTTTTGGTAGGTAGTCTCACGGATACGAAGGTATAAAGCGTATGCGAGAGAACCTCTTAGTCATGATAGGCTAAGGTATTCCTTTTTAAAGTAGAATCCATCCCAACCCGAAAAGTTGGCATTATCTTGGGCAGATGTCCTTTAGCATCATTTCAAGTTTTAAAATGATAAAGTCTCGGCAATGTGCCAATTTTTGAAATTCGGAAAAAATTTGAAAGATGACTCCTCTAGAAGGCAGGTAGACGTAAGGGTATGTTTTGGTTAGGTAATGGGTGGGAATACTTTCGAACAGTAAAGGTTAAGAGGTTGGCTAACAATACCACTCATTGCAGTGGTTCCTTAGGAATGGGAAAAACAACCAAGTGAAGGCATATGATCAGCCAAGCAGATAGTGACGATGGAGTGAGAAAAACAAGGCTCATCTGGCAAAAACAGACTGATAAAATGGAAATCACAAAAATGGTTTCATTTTTACACAAGCATGAAATCAGGAAACTCTACTTGAAATTGGTTTCATTTTTACACAAGGTTGAAACAAAAATAAACTGTGCTTGAAATTGGTTTCATTTTTACACAAGCTTGAAACAAAGATAAACTATGCTTGAAACCGGTTTCATTTTTACACAAGCTTGAAACAGAAACAACCTATGCTTGAAAAAGTAAGCATGCCCCCAACATGGTGACTCAATTCAAGGTACATTCCCCCCAAGCTTTAGCCCAGATGAAAGGAAGATGGAGTAAACATTCAACTTACGAGATCAAGAGAAAGACTCAATTGGGATTTTACGAGATCTTATCAAAGACTCGAATTGAATGGGAACTTGTTTCATTGTTTTAATGAGGTTGACACATTAAAAGAACCATCCTCGAAATTCATTTTTTAACAAGGTTGACATAGAAGACAAATTTTCCTCGTGACCTATTTCATTTTTTAACGAGGTTGACATGGAAGACGAACTATCCTCGAAATATCTTGTTTAATTTTTTCAGGAGCTTGACACAAGAAAACGAACTATGCTCCGATGATCTTATTTCATTTTTTTAAGGAGACTGACACAAGAAAATGACCTGTGCTCTGACAACCTTTCATTATGACGAATAAGAGGTCATAGATTCCAATAGGTTCGCCTCTGGTGGGAGAACAATATCTTGAAAATCAGAACCCAATGCCCCTAGCACACGATGCACAATGGCACCATCACTGAATGCGGACACAGGATAGGTAGCCATATAATTAACCTATGGAAATGATAAGACCGGCAGATAAAGACCTGGAAGGGATGATGGTTGACCAGATGTCATGTCAGGACCAATGAATGAAATCTAATCAATGGTCACGATCCGACCTTTGTGTGGAAAATAGATCACATGAAAAAGGGAGGAGACAACTGCACCCATGATATAAGCATAGTCATGCCCCAAGATTAAATATAAATCTAAGGGGCCTGGAACAACCATCACATCTATATGGATAGTTTTCCTTCCTAAAGTAATAGGAAACTTCAAAATGATCCCTAATGGTTGACTGGTTCCTCTGTTAAAAGCCAACATATTCTAGGTAATAGACATAAGCGGTGGACAACCAAAAGCTTGCCAATTAGTTGAAGACAGAATACTAACAGACGGGCCTTCATCTATAATAGTGATGGGTACAACGAGATCAAATTTTTGTACTGTTATCTTGAAACACACATAAGACGGAAGGCGATATCTGGAAAATCTACTCCAATCAAAGGAAGCTACCAAACTACTTGGAGGGGATACCATCGAACTGAGATGGTTTTCCCCCGATGTTACCGAAGCAAGAGAAGAACTCTCCTGGACTTCCATCATGGGAGTATGAGGAGCAACTTCTAGAACTACAAGGATGGATGAATCTTTCTCCAAGTCTGAATAATCTGATGAAACAAGAAGAATGTGAGGGGGATGAGATCCACTCTCGATGGAAAAGACCTGATGAACTATAGGTGAGATCAGATCGACCAATTCCTCGACCAATGGTTGGTTGGGAATTTGAATTTCTGAGGGAATGGGATCAACCAAGGATGACTCTTGAGTGATCGTTGAATCAACTAGCAGAGGACTCGAAGAAAGCTTCTGGTAACCAACCGGAAGGCAAGGTACAGAAACAGTAGGGTTGTCCAACACTCTCTTGGCTTCATCCATGTATGGACAAAGGTGAATGGGATGATGCCCTTCACACAACCTAGAGGGATTGGTAATATTACCCTGTTTCTTATGAGTCTTATCAGTACTAGTTGAAGATGTGTCACCAATATGACTTCCAGAAGCCAAAGGAAACGACGGATGGCCGTCAGACAATGCTTCAAGTACCTTGGGAATGCCAGGAAAGTCTCGAAGAATATGGTCTCCTTTGCACAAAATACAAGGGAATTTGACTTTCCATGGAAGGTTGGATGGTTTATCAATGGAAGGTGTCTGAGATGCAATATATGTACAATTAGCCTCTCGCTTATCTAACTTATTCTTCTTTGTCTTCTTCTTCTTCTTCTTAGCCACCTAGTTACTAGAATTCAGACTTTCACTAGGCGAAGTAGAAGAGGAGGACGAAGAAATAGGCGAAGAAGGGGAGAGGTCCACCTTAGATGCAACATGATTTTGTTCTGGTGGAGGATATGGCTGTACGGTGGACGGAACACTCGGGACCACCGAGGTTGAAAATAAACATATAGGCAACCCAACAGTTAACCTAGGCAGGGACAACGTTGTCATATAAGGAGCACCAACATTCCCAAAAGCAGGAAAATGAACAGGATTCCCTTCGGAAGGGATTCCTGGGTTAGTGAACTCTGGAAATGTTGCCATCAGAAACAACTTTAAAAGAACACCCCAAGGAAACTAACTTCAACCAGGAATATTTCGTGGGTAGTTAATTTTTAAGACATTGAAACAAAACTTTGTCATTTCATATTTTAAGAGTCGAGAAACAGGCAAAAGGTGACTCTATCACTTCCAGGTTGAAACGAGCATGAAAGGACAACTGCTCGATGATCTTTTCAAATTTATGGAGTCAGTAAAGATCAAAAATAACTGCTCGGGTAGTCTAGGTAAAAGGGCGTACCAGGTTCCCGTGAACTGTCATATACACCTGGGTTATAAAATGAAAAAAGAATCAACCAAGGACTTGACATACTTGTAGGTAGTCACCTCAAATTCTGTGTTCGGTGTATCATGGTTACAATGCGGCAGACTCAGCTTCCTATGGATAAAAGGATTGCAACCTAGAGGGGTCTCCCTTTATATACTCGACGGTATGGGGAGCACAAGTCCATACTAGTGCTATCTGAAGCCAGATGGCGAGCGACAGCTGCTAGGTTTTAAGATGTCGGAACATGTCTCTAACTTAGACCACTAAATGTTTCGTTAAGTTTCAATGTTGCCTTAGGTTAATTGAATAAATTTTAAGTTTATCTTGTATTTATGTTTCAATTCCAAGGTCCTACCAAATGTTGGATCTCACAAATCCCTGAATGCAAGCTACATGCTGTAAAATACCATTTCGTTCAATGAAAATATATCTACGAGAAAGTAGGAGTTTTCAAGTGATAACAAATAATGAGAACACACAGAAGCATCCACTACAGAACTTGATTCAAACTAATGAGAACGAGAAATCTTTCCTAGAATGCCCAATGCTAGTTATGCGAAAGATTTTCCAATTCTACAATGCAAACAAGAATGCAAGCACAAAATATATTTTTTTATTTTTTCAATGTAATAGAGAAAACAGTGCACTAAATTACATGAAAAATGAATCTTCACACTAGTTTGAGAATGCCAATGCAAGATTCGAAGCGAAACAATTCAATCAACTACAAGAAAACAAAACAAAGACTCAAACCAATGTCACAATCTCTCAAGTCAAAGAAAGATGTCGAAAAAGACCCATACAAGAAATGTGAGCTATGTTTGGAGTGACAAGAAGCAAAACTGAATGAAAGAGGCAAGACTCACTCAAGACTCATTCCACCAAAATCAATCACTCAAAATAGATCCATGGGGTTGAATGCAATCAAGAAAATAACAAAGGTGACCGCGAAACAAAAGACCCAAACTCCTACAGGAGGCTCAGCATACCAAAGCACTAGAAAACCCTAAGGCCATGATGCTGAAAGAAATGGACAAACAACCGAAGGAAGAAGGCTGTTCACAGTCACAAATAATCCCAAAGCATTCAAATCAAGTCAAGAAGACACCCAGAGACACCAGTATGGACCAAAAAATCCAAAACAAGGAAAACCCTAGTACCTACAGGAAATGGCATGACTGTCTGGCTATAATCCGCACCAGATAGGGGATGGCGCGGATGATGAACTGGAAACAAGCACCACCAGGCGTGACTGGAAGCTATGCCAATCAAGCCAACCTTAGAAGAATGAAAATTTTGGAAAAAATAGAGGTCATATCTGATCCTCTGGGGCTGAACAGGAGTCTAAGTCTCAGTAAAACAACCAGAAAAAGAGAGCTAAGAAGACAAAGACCAAGAAGAAGACCTAATGGATGAAAGACAAACTTGCACTGATCCCCAGTATGGTCGCCAACTTGTTACTCAGGTAAATCCCCTCTGCGGACAGAGGCGATCCCTCTAGCCCTAGGGTGGGTCTAGAAACAAGGAATCATGCTAGGGTGTAGGTTCCTAGATATTTTAATGAAAGAGGATGCGATAAGATGGCCTACCTATGGTCCAAAGTTATTGTCAATGCCTGTAGTGATGATGAGAGCCTCTTGCTTCTGATCAGAGACAAGTCACAACCCCTCTGCCTATCACGTTTGGATACCTGCACAGAGATCAGAAAATCATAACCACACACCACATACTAATTCCATCCAAAATCTACTAGTCAGTCAGAGAAGACTAGCATATTTCATTCGATAAAGACAAAACACAAGATGGGAACCAGACAATAGTCACTTATATTAATAAGTAGAAAGAAGAGATACAACCATGCTCTGACATTGTGGTCTCCTCCAGCGGGTCTCGGGTGAAGCATGTCTCAAAGCTCGTCGGGGAATTCAGACAAGATAAGGGACCTCTCGATGAACTTCCTTCTTGATCTACCTTCTTATTTATTTAACCATAGCTTAGTTCTCCAAGTTCAGCATTTCAGCTGTATAATCCTCTTTTTTCATCTAGCTTTCATAATGAATGAAATTTTGTTTATATAGGGGGAGAGGGAGAGGTTAGGATCCCTATAATCATGGAAGGGAGACCTATCTTCTAGGAGTGTCGCACAGGAGGGGGAAACCACTACCTAAAGAGAGAGATCCGTGGCTCATCCAGTTAACCACTTCCTATGACTCATCCCTGAGGTGGTTGAAGGAAACTTCTGCCTCTAGTTTGTTAAAAAACATTCCCAAAAAGGTTTTCATGGGCACAAAAAAGAGACAGAGTGCTAGCTAGCACAACCTCTAGTGTACATCCTCCACATTGGCGCGAGGGGTGAACTGGCTACCCGCGCCAATGCTAAAACATAGGTTTTTATGGGATTTTTGAGAAAATGTTCAACAGGAGAAATGATGTTCTTGTACATAAGGATACAAAGAAGGTGCTTGCAGAGGATGACACTAACCACAGGTCATGGGAAAGACCCTCCAATATGTGGGGTGAGGGATTGTAGGGACGGTGACAAATTTCTATGTAAGAGCCATGCCTTCTTATTTTCTTGCAACACCTTCTCAATAATCCTCATAATTCTCGTATTAGAAGATTCAGCAAGACCATTACCTTGTGGATAATATGCAGTAGAATTCCCAAGTGTAATGTGATATTGATGAAAAAAACTAATCAGCTTCTTATATTTGAATGCCTGTGCATTATCAATGATAATCTTCATAGGGTGGCCAAACCTAGACAATATATTATTTTCCAAAATCTAAATGATAACTGAATCATTTTCTAGCCTAGTTGGGATTGCTTCAATCCACTTGGTGAAATAATCAGTTACTTTCAAAATCTAGCGATGCTAACTTGAAGATGATGGATGAATCTCACCAATATAATCTAGCCCCCACTACTGAAATGGTGCCTCAACATAGATAGGAATCAAGGGTAAAGGAACAAGCTTCTTCTTACCATAAAAAATTTGGCATTCATGGCAAGCAACAATATTTTTGTAGACATCTTTAAACATATTAGGCCAATAATACCCTGATCTGATAATATTATTTGATGTAGCCTTCCAATAATGATCGCCTCCACAATATCCTTTGCAAAACTCCTCAATCACTTTTTCAACATCATCTTCCAGCAAAAAATTCAAAAGAATACCACTGGTATCTTTCCAATACATATTTTTATCAATGATGCAGTACCTCAAAGAATTTAGCTTCACAAACCTTTCCCTGGACTTTGTCAATTTAGCAGGGGCTCTATGATGATGTAAGACAAAAACAATGTCTTTGTACTAGTCAAAAAGGATGTACTTCTCTTCAATGGGAATCATCTATTCATGTTCATTTGATAATTCTGAAATTTCTGTAATTAAATTCATATCAAGGAAGTCAAAATTTGACTGTGCCATCCGCTTTGATAGGCCCTGACCTTTGACCAATTTTGTGGGCCTAATCTGTTTATCATATTCTAGAAAGTTAGCTATCCACTTCCCTCTCTTACCATGAGGATCAGCTTGAGTTAAGATGTCCTTCACAACAACATTAGGAACAAAAGCTATAACATGACAATGCAAAATGTAAATTCTAAAATATTTGAAGGCCTTGACCAAGGCATAAGCTTGCTTCTTTAAGATGTTGTGCTTCAGATCTGAATTAGCTAATGTCTTACTAAAAAATGAAATGGGCTACTCAGTACCTTGCTATCCTTTCTACAACAAAACTCCAAAAATTGTATTTTCTGATGCAAATGTAAAAACCATAAATCATTTTGAAAAATCCAAGCTGAACAACACTAGTGTTTGAATGAGTGCCTTCTTAATCTCCTCAAATTAGTTATTTTCTTCTATTTTCCACTTGATGTTAGCTCCCTTCTTCAGCATTTTTGTTATGTCTTTTACAATCTTAGAAAAATTAGGAATAAACCTCCTCACAAAATTTACCCTTCCAAGGAAAGACTAAATTTCCTTTTTGCTTCTAGGCAGATCCACTTTTTGAATTGCATTGACCCTGCTTGTATCAATCTTAATCCCATCTTTAGAAATAATATGCCCAAGTAACTCCCCTGAAGTTAGAGAAAAAATTCTTTTAGTGGGATTGAGAGAAACTACAAACCTTCTACACTTCAACGGAATATTTTCTAGGTGCTTCAAGTGATATTCTTCTCTCCTTGAGAAGACTATTATGTCATCCAGATGGAGAACCACCATCTTGTCCTTCTCCTCAACAAAGGAAATTTCCATTACTCTTTGAAAGGTAGGTCCTACATGCATCAAACCAAAATGCATCTTGGCATACATGAATGTGCCCCATGGTGTGGTAAAGGTTGTTTTCTCCTAATATTTTGGATGCACAAGTATCTGATTATACCCTGAAAAACCATCAAGCATATACATCCTTTGGGAACCAACAATGTTTTGCAAAATCTGGTCCATCTTTGGGAGAGGGTAGTTATCATTCAGAGAGGCTTTGTTCAAGTTTCTGAAGTCAATGCAGATTTTGATTTCTCCACTCTCTTTTTTTACTAAAACCAAGTTTGCAAGCCACTTTGAGAATTTGATTGGAACAATAATTTTGGCATCAAAGCTTTTCTTGATTTCCTTTTCAATCAAAGGCATGAGAAGTGGATTAATCCTCCTCAGCTTCTGCTTGAAAGCCTTTTCATTTTCTTTAATGGGAATGGTATGTTGAATGATAGTAGGATCATACTTCTTCAAATCAACATAACTCCATGAAAAGACATATATGAACCTTTTCATCAACTCAATATATTTATGTTTCATGTCAAATAAAAGAAACTTTGAAAGCTTAATAATTTTTGGCATTGTTATTGTACCAAGGTTACAACTCTCTACCTCTTCATCATCAGCTTGTATCCTAGGAGACTTAAACATATCATTCTTATCAAAAATCTTCTCAAGGGGTATGAGACCTTTGGGTATAGAGTTATTCTTGAGCTGTAACACTTCAGAATTTCCCTTTGTTTCCACAAGCATGTTTTTCTAATTTACTTGTGTACATTCAAACTCTTCTTTCAGTTCTATAAATTTTTTGACTTGTTGGTCATCCTCAAAAACTTGCCAATGGATAATGTTATCAGGGATAGCAGGTCTATGGCAAACTTCAACCTCATATCTTTCAGTGGAATGTGCAGGGATGAAAAATAAACTTGCAGAGAAAGTTAGGGATTCAACTACTGAGTTTTAGTCCCTAGTCTTCACATTAAATGAATATTCTTGGAAATTCTCTAACATCTCCATGATCATATTTCTGTATGCCCTCATTCTCACATCCTTATTTTGATATACACCCTCAAATTGCTTAATAACTAATTCAGAATCTCCACAAATAGAAATCTTTTGGGCACCCATTCTTTTCAAAATTTCTAAGCCCAAAAATAAATATTCATACTCAGCCATGTTATTTGTGCAATCAAAATTTATTTTGGAAGAAAACAACTTACTTTCATCTTCTGGAGTTGTGATCCAAATTCTTGCTCCTACACCTTCTCTTCCTTTTGATCCATCAAATTTTAACAACCACCAACCTTCTACCTTATCCTCACTGATTTGCTAGTTTTCTGTCTCCCGAATTTCAGTTTGTTGATTTTCTTCTTTCTTTTCATCTTCTACTTCATCAGTCAATTCATTTAAGAGAATATCATATCCTAATTTAGTATCAACAACATATATTGGAAATTTCTAAGGTTTGTCTTTACTACTTACCATATAAGCCATCCTTGTTTCTCTGTATAGTCTCCTTTGCTCACCAAAAATAGGAATGGTGGCATAAGTTATGTCCATATGCATTATACCTTTGATCTTTGCTACCCATGACCTTGATAACAACATGCCAAACTTAGGTGCAATGTCTACTACCACAATGTCCATTACCACTATCTTGGCAGGGACTTTTGTAAGACCAACAACAACATATTTTATTAAACCAATGCACTGTACTCTTTTTGAATCAAAGGAAAACAAATCCTTATATGGTCTAGTAATTTACAATCCCATCCTTTCCATGATCACTTTGGGCATAAGATTGTGAGAGGCTCCTAAATCCAACATGGCATTATGCAATGTCATGTCATGAATACTAAGGCTAACATAAAAAGGAGGCACCTCTTTATTCTGCTCATCCTCTAATCTTGGACCCAAGTATACAATTGGATGATATTCTTTAACATTTAGGAAATCTGCAGCTCCTAGTTGGGAATTCAGCATTTTTACAATCTTACTTCTGTATTCATTCACCTTAAGAATTTCTCCAAAAGGCACTGGAATTTTGATCTTAGATATCTCAATCTCCAAACTAAAAACAGAAGCAAATTTTTCAGTCTCTTTGACAGGAGGAGGAGGTGGTGTATCTTTCCTAACCTCAGAAGCTTTAGGGGCATCTTTCTTGGTCTGTATTTTGTTTGCAGTAATTGGCACATTTCTGTTTCTGAGGTTGTAATGTTTCTACATCTCAAATATTGCATGTTGATACCCTTTAAGATAATAAAATGGTTCCTCACCCCTGTTTACTTCATGATATTACTCATCATGTTCCTCCTTAGTCAAAAACATTCCTGACATGTTTTCATATCAGCAATGAATTGAGCCTTCTTGTATTTCAGGCTGATCTTCTTCATCAACTAATTTTTTCTGAAAAGGAGGCCTTACTTGAGGGTTAGGTGGCTGATTTCTATTTTCCCTTGGTCTCTATTGATTTTTAGGTCTTCTGAATTGAGGATTTATAAACTAAGGTTGATGTTATGCAGGAGGACCAGAGGCATTCCCAAGGGCAAGCCTATCCATCATTTTTTCCATTGTCTTCATCATGGAATCAAATTTTTCATCTGAGGTGGAAGGCTTATTTTATTCTTGCAATTTAGTTTTTCCCATATTGGACTTTTTTGTTGCTATCATATTGACCTCCACCTTCACTGCATCATTTTTAATTTCAGCAATTGAAGGGGATTCTATTTCTTTTATTAGGATAGAAAATTCATAATCAAAGGCTTCAACATATCTCAGCTGAGCTACTCCTGGTGGAGGCTTTATATGGGCAGGGATGGATTCATAAAATTTGTTAAATCTCTTTGAAAAGTTTTGAACAATTTCATCAACAACTCTCTTCAAAATATTATACTTAATGAGGGCTTGTACAGGGTTGGTTCTATTTCCCCACTTCCTCAAGAAGTTATCTTCAAATTCATTCCATATATGCAGGATTCCTGCAACAAGGGCTTTGAACCACTTCCTAAATTCACCGATAAAGCTCTAAGCAAACAATCTCATCTTGACATCCTCATGGTCAACCTCCTCCCTGTCTATGAAGTCATTAAACTAGTCTACATGCTCTTCAACTATAATCTCTTCATCACTTCCCTAAGTTTTAATTCTAGTAGAATATTTTCTAGGAAGGGAATTTAGGATAGCTAGAAGAAAAAGAGGGGCATACCTAGAAGGTGCAGCAGCAGGTGGAGGTGGCATGTTTCCTGTTATGATGATTGGGATTGTGGTAGTTTTAGGGACAGCAGCAATAGAGGAAGAGGAACTGTTAGGAGGAGGTTTGTTTAGTCTTTGTTGTCTATTCATAATTCAACTCCAATCAGGAAGAGGGACACCAGTTTTACATCTTAAAAAAATTTCAAATGGGTCTAGTTCCTTCAACCTATCCAAAGATTCTCTCCCTAATAGAAACTCTGAAGTGACTGCTTCCCAAAACTCTTCTTCATTTTTTTTGTCACTAAGGCTAAGGTATCAATACCTCTTCTATGTAGTTCTAAGACAATTTCAATCAATTATTTTTCACTTTCAGACCTAAATAAGTCTTCCTAAATTTTATCATCAAACTTTTTATCTTCAGGACTTCTTAAAACTTTAGAGGACAAGGATTTTGTATGTAATGGAGCACCTGATATTGCAGAAATGCCTTGACTTCCTCTAGATATGGTGTTCGGATTGTCCACAATGGTAGGTGGATTTGGGTTAGGATTACTCCTTGTGTATCTCCTTCTTGAAGCCACCTTTGATCATATGAATTTTGAATGGAATCACCAAGGTAGATTTAGCCTTGAACAACTTTCTGAGCTCCTGCTACCTTCATAAGTTCAACTTCAAAATTTTTGGAAAGTATATCTTCAGCCTCCCGCCAGATGCACTAAAATGTTATCACAAAATTGCACTTGATTGGTTTTTGATCAGGCAGCCCTATGTAGTTGTTTCAAACTAGCTTGTAACTGAAGCTTAGCCTCTTCAGTCTGAGAGGGCTCTCTCAAAGGGGTTTATGATATTAGATAATGATGAAACTAGATTGCTAACTCTATTTGAAAAATAAATTGATTGTGATGTATGTAGGTTGAAAAGAGTATAGGTCTACAACCATTGGGCTTATGGAGTCAACAAATCAAGAGGTTTAGTGGTAAGGTCTCTTAACATGGAAGCTAAGGTAGGTAAGAATTATTAACAAAGGTAAATCACACATAGAACATAGAGCAACACATCCATTTCATCAATAAAGGAAGTCAGAGCATACACATATGAATCCTAAGTAATAAAGATGAAATCCATTGCAAGTAGTACACATAATGATATCGATCAGAAAATCATTAAAAACTCCATGAGAATATCAGGTATGTCAAGAAAAAGTCCATTGTATTATTGATAGCAGTCAAATTACATAAAGCTGTAGTAGAGCAAAAAATCTCCAACCCTTTACAATTTTGATAATCTGCCCTTTAATATACCATTCTTACATCAGAGATGATCTTTCTCTTGGCTAGATTCATCAAAATATTCCTATGACACTTTGCATAACACGAAAACATGTGCTTTAATGAGAAAATGACATCTACACTCTAAAACAGTTCTTTTCTTAGTAGGACTCAAACTCCTAGTTATTACATAAAACTACTTAATCTCTTAAAAAAGTTACATATATGACAACTAATGCTTCACATGTTCAAATGGTCTATGTCATATCTCGTCACTACTTGAAATCTTAAATATCCTCCTCAACATATGGAAACAAACCCTATTTTTCAGGAAAATAGGACCTTATCTTCAACGAATGCTTCAGCTGAGGATTTATCTTCATTTTATGGTCTTCAAGTCATTGATGATTGTTGGCAAGGTCCCTTGACCTATTTTATGTGTACACATATCCAAAATTTCTCTTAAACTTCTTAGAAACATTCAAAGATAACTCACTACGAAAACATGGCAGTTTCGTAGCGTGCTTTCGTAGCGTCTAAAAAATGACTCCTTCACTCAAAATTTCTACTTCTTTTCTCTTGCATGGTGTCCATCATGACATGAAACTTCATCATAACCTTTATCCCCTCTTGAAAGCTAAAAAAATGGGTTTTAAAGGAAAAAATACAACTGCAGAAATTTTCATAGCGTTTTCCTGGATTTAAGCCTAGGAAACGCTACGAAAGTGTGGAAAACTGTATAATTTCCAATTTTTGACCTTGTTTCAACAAGGTACCTTCTAGCTATATAAATTTGGTTTTTAAAATGACATTAACCTCTTAAAATTTAAACAAACTGAACTTAAGAGCCTTCAGGTGTTTCTTCTTCATTAATGATGAGTTGATCTATGGGTTCCTCAACTACAGTCATCTTTAAACCCTTCTTCTCCAGCTCCTCATGGACCAATTATAACTGCTCTTGAAGGTATTTAAATTTTTCCTTCAGTTTTCTGTTGCTATATTTCAAGTGCAGGTTCATTTTTCTAACATGCTTCACCTCATTTCTTAATGGCATAGTCCATTTGATCAGTTGATGTGTATCATCTAAGGCCTTTGACACACTATCAACCTGCTCTTCCCAAATCTCTTTCATTTTCTCAAGATACACTTTTTGGACATTATGTTTCCTTTCTTATTTCTTCATGATTGCTATTTCATGATTTTCTAACCTCAACTATTCCTTAAGGACCTCAAACTCTATTTTTCAATAATTTTCTCCTTTCCTTTCTTTTGCTTGATGACTATATCTTCTTTTGCAAGTGATGATAGGTCAATGATACTTGGTCGTGGTTGGAAAATGTCAGTGACCCTTTGAACTTCTTTAATTCTTTCCAAGAATTTTGTAGAGTGTCTTGTCATGGGTTTCCTAGACTGAAACATAAAACCTGCATCCTCACCTTCAAACTCTAACTTATTTGCTGATTTAGCTTTATTGAGCTTCTTTCCTCCTTCATCTATATCCTCAACTTGGACTATTGGAGTATCTTCAATATCAATAGCATGTAGAATGTCCTCTAAATTTCCTTTAGCCACTATTTGGCTCCTTGTAATAATTTTTCTTCCATGTTTACTCACAGTTGGCTCTTGTTTTGCAGGTTTTCTCATAGTTGAATTTTGTTTTGCAAGTGAAACAACAGGTGTATCAAGCTTCTGCAATTGCTTTGTTTCCATGATTACTGGTTCACTTTGCTCTGCCCCTACTGGTTCACTTTTTTCTGCCACTGAAGGTGATGTTATACCTCTAGGTTTAGGAGTTCTTTTAGGGGTGATGGCATCCACTTCAAAACCACTAAAAAACAAAAAAGAAGACCAGTTTCTGCCTAGTATTGTTAACTCATCTAAAACCAAAAAATTTATTAAACGATGATGAAATAGTGAAGTTTCACTTCCTTTAGATTTAGATTGAACTTTGTCTTCCATTTTTTCTAAACTTCTATATAAATAAAAAGGTAGATCAAGATATTTCTTACCAACAAAATGTAGAAGAAGATTGAAGTGGTAAGAATAGACCTTATGATACCTCCCTTCACAAGTGAAGTATTTCTGAATGATTAGCAGTAGCTTGGAGAAATTATCTTTCATGTAGCTCCATGGAATGGAATTTTTAAGGTCAAACTCACTATATTCTAGATTGTTAAATTGTTTACATTCCTACATGTTGAATTTCAAACCTTTGAGCCATTGTTCTTCTCCTCTTGGAATTCTTATTGTTGTTGCAATGGTCTCTAGAGTTATAGTGAGGTTTAGAATTCCAACTTTTTCAATTGTCCCATTGAAATTTAGGGAAAACTCTTTAGAAACCTGTACATGGCATCCTTGCAATATTTGGAAAAACTTCAAACAGACTATCCTTCTGAAAAATTCTGAAGTTGTCGGGTCTTGATTTATCAGGTTCATGTCTGATGGCTCGTATCTGAGATAGTGGTCACCTTTGTTGGTCTTCCTCTTTTCAGCCATGGTACTTTTATGTCTTCTCTGCCTCGCTTGATTAGTGATACCTGCAAACTTTTGAAAATAACAACCATAGCTTGGGCTCAGTGAAATAGCTCTCCAGAGCTCAATAACATGCAAAGAGGGAGCAGAGAATGAAAAATGACTCAATTGGGAAAGGATTTGAAGCTCAATGACAACTCATCGCATAATGATGACTCATACATGCGTAAAATGGTAATAATTATTTCAACCATGACCATTGTACCTTGATTTAACCCTAATTGACTCGAATGGCATCTACCCTATCCCTTTCAATCATTTATTGACACCTAGTTCCTTTCGTAGCGTTCTTAGTGTATTTTTGGGCAGTTTCTCTATGAAAGTATTAGCAGTTTCGTAGTGAAAAGCGCTTTTTTTCTATGTTATTCGCTATGAAAGTAGGGATTATTGGCTAAAATGACATTTTCAGAGTTGTAAGCTTGGGAAATGCAAAATGTTAGGAAATAATGACTGATGTGACATGAAAATATTTGAATGGGGGTGATTTTTGGAATTTAGGATAAGATAACAAGAAAAACATAAAATTTTCCTTAACCAAGTAATGAAAAATGAATTCTATGACCCTACCTTTGACACATGAACCTCTAAGACTTTGTCAAATGATGTTTCATTTTTTCCTGAGTGATAACACTTCCCATTAGGAAACCTCAACGAATATTGAACCCACACTTTAAAGATATTGTGAAGGAGGAATTACAGAAGTTGCTAGATATGAACTTCATTTATCCCATTTCGGATAGTAAATGGGTCTCTCCACTGGTAGTTGTCCCTAAGAAAAATGGAAAGTGGCAAACCTCTATGAGTTACAGGGAATTGAACAAAGAAACACAGAAGACCACTTCCCTCTTCTGTTCATAAATCAGGTCCTTGATAAAATTCTTCTCATTTCTCGATGGTTTCAGCAGATATAATCATATGCAAATTACCCCTGAAGACCAAGAAAAAAACACGTTCACTAGTCCATGGGGTACGTTTGCTTACAGAGTGTTACCCTTCGGCTTATGTAACACCCCAGCGAAATTCCAGAGGGCTATACTCATCATTTTCACTGATTTGTTAAATGAAGGTCTTGAGGTTTATATGGTTGACTTCACCCCATATGGGGACAATTTTAAATAAGCACTGCAAACATTGGAAAAAGCTTTGGAAATATGTATCAATACCAAGTTATGTTTGAGTAATGAAAAGTGTCAGATGATTATGACAGAAGTCATGATCCTAGGACACTACATCTTTGTGGATGGAATACAGGTAGATCCGACAATGATAGAGGTAATTCTCTTACTATCCACATCCTGTACTCAGATGGAGGTAGGTATTTTCCTCAGGTATGCAGGATATTACCGTAGGTTCATAAATATTTTTTCACAAATTACTGCGCCTCTATATGCTTTAACTAGAAATTTTGAATTCAAATGGTCTGACAAGTGTGACACTGCTCTTACATATTTAAAGAGGTTAGTCTCGATTGAACCAGTATTGCATGGTTCCAATTGGAAAATACCATTTCATATTTCATTAGATGCAGTTGACACAGTGATAGGAGTTGTTCTCGATCAAGAAGAACATAAAAATCCCTAGCTATTTATTATATCAGTAAAAGTATCACCCGTACTAAGCTAAATTATACAGCCATAGAAAAGGAATTCTTAGAAATCATATATGCCATAAATAAATTTAGACATTATATAACTGGCTATCAAGAATTTATGCATACTGATCATTCTGCCATTAGGTAAGTAGCTAATAGACTAATTACAAATGGGAGAGTGACTCGTTGGTTGTTACTTTTGCAGGAGTTCGATATCACTATTAAAGATTGCCTAGGAAAAGAGAACCCAGTCGCAGATTTTATGTCTCAGGTCCCATAGGTAAATGATTCGCTAGAAGTAGAGGACTAGTTTCCTGATGAACACTTGTTTTCTATAGCAGTAAAAGCACCATGGTATGCAAACGTGGTAAATTACCTCACAATAAGAAAACCACCCAGACATTTAACTACAAAAGAAAGGAAGTTGATCGTTTAATGCAACGCCTGCTTTTCTTGGATTGGTGGGTATCTCTTCCACACAGGAGTTGATATGCACATATGTAGATGGACTAGGGAAGATAAAAATTTTGACATCCTAAGGGCCTACCATGATGAACCTTGCGGTGGACACTTCGCAGACTGCAGAACTAGGTACAAGGTACTACAAATGGGATATTATTGACCAACTATCTTTAAGGATGCTAAGAAATATGTGCAGGCTTGCGATAGCTGCAAAGAATGGACCACCCTCATCAATTTGATGAAATTCCCTTACAACTACAATTGGTGATAGAAATTTTTGAAAGGTGGGCACTATATTTTGTTGGTCCATTCAACCCACCCTCAAACCATAAATCTTACATACTGGTTTCCACATATTATGTAACGAAATCGATTGAAACAGTATCATTGCCGAGAGCCATAGAAGAAACAGTTATTAATTTTCTTTTTGAAATATTTGCGCGATATGGCTTACCCAGAGAATTTATAACAAATGGAGGGGCGCAATTCGTAGGATCTAAGATTACAGCCACTCTACGAAACCACCACATTTCACATAGAATCACTTCTCCCTATCACCTGCAAGCGAATGGACACGTTGAAAGTACCAATAAATTCATTGAAGAAATTATGAATAAAAAGATCTCGACACATCGGCGGGACTGGGCTACTATACTACCAAAGGCCTTATGGGCTTACTGCACAACTTGGCGAAATACTACTAGATATTCTCTATAGCAACTTGTATTCGGCAAGGAACCCATTTTTCGCATTGAATTTGAAATAAAGACTCTCAAAATAGCACAAGAAGTAGGGTTGGACTTGACGGAGGCCCAAATAAAGAGACTTCAACAGATAAACGATCTATATGAAGCCCAATTACTTTCTCTACAATGTACCAAAAAAATTCAGCAATAATGGGCTAAGTGGCATGACAGCCTGATCAAGAAGAAGACATTCCAAGAAGGAGACTGGGCACTCCTCTACGAGTCCAAATTTCAAGACTTCCCAGGTAAACTACAGACATGATGGCTCGACCCATACGAGATTTAAGAAGTGCATAACAATGGCACTCTCACTTTGACCACCATATATGGTTCCATTTCTTTTTTCCAAGTAAATAGACATCGGGTACGTATTTATCATAAACCACTCACAAAGGAGTCTTTCTACCAACAGGTATGTGATGACCCCGCCATTCAATTTTTTGTTGTAGGGAGTAATGACTCGACAACTTTACCTTTGTAAAAATCCATTCTTTTCAGTTTTGTAAATAATGCATATATTGCCTTGCATTTTATTTTGATTTAGGATTTGATGAGTTTTGTTGTTCAGTCAATTGAACAACCATTTTTTTTCTTTTCTGTGTTTTATTGTTCAAATGATTGAACAACTGTTGTTTAATCAAATGAATAGTCGTTGTTCGGTCAAATGAATAATGGATTTTCTTTTTGCATGTTTTTTTTGTTCAAATGATTGAACAGTTGTTGTTTAATCGACTGAATAGTTGATTTTTTTCAAATGAACAACGGATTTTATTTTTTGTGTTTTTGTTATTCAAATGATTAAACAACTACTATTCAATAAATTGAACAACCACTGTTTAGTAAAATGAACAACGGATTTTATTTTTGAGTGTTTTTATGTTCAAACGATTGAACAAATTATGTTCAAACCATTGAAAAGATTATGTTCAATCGACTAAACAACCATTGTTCAGTCAAATGAACAGTCATTGTTCGGTCAAATGAACAAAAAATTTTATTTTTGAGTGTTTTTGTTGTTCAAATGATTGAACAAGTGTTGTTCAATCGATTGAATAGCTGTTGTTTGGTCAAATGAACAACATATTTTATTTTTGTGTGTTTTTGTTGTTCAAACGATTGAACATCTATTGTTCAATCGACTAAAAAGACATTGTTCAGTTAAATGAACAATGGATTTTATTTTTTTTGTTTTGTTGTTCAAACAATTGAAAAACTATTGTTCAATCAACTGAAAAAGCCGATGTTTGTTCAAATGAACAACGAAATTTATTTGTTTGAGTTTTTGTTGTTCAATCAAATGAAAAGTCAATGTTTGGTTAAATGAACAACAGATTTTATTTCGTGTTTTTTCCTGTTCAAATGATTGAATAATTGTTGTTCAATCGACTAAAAAGTCATTGTTCGGTCAAATGAACATCGGATTTTATATTTTTGTGTTTTCTGTTGTTCAAATGATTGAACAGTTGTTATTCAATCGACTGAACAATCGTTGTTCGGTCAAATTAACAACGGATTTTATTTTGTGTGTTTTTGTTGTTCAAACAATTGAACAACTGTTGTTCAATCGACTGAACAACCATGGTTTTTGTATTAAATAGATGTCTAACTACGTTTTTGCCAATTTCATGACCATATAACCATTTTTTATGCACTTTTTCATGAAAAGTATCTTTGGAATGGGGAATGAGCATCTAAGAAGGAGAAAAACAGTGATATTAATAACAATTATGATTTTCTTTCCTTTTATGGGTATCTTTATTTCTAGACATTGATATGATCTAAACTATGTAATGGTTTGTTGGATATATTTTCTTCAGAGATATTATGAAAAAAATCATTATCTTAATACCATGCTGGTTTCTCTTTTTACACTATGAATGGTCAATATTTTAGGGTAGGGTCATTTTAAGTGTATAACTTTTATTAAAATTTCTTTTCGCTCACTCACACCATCCCTAACTCTTAAGGAGTTAATTATCCTCCCTCTATTTATGATTCAAAAATATAAAAATATGAAAATAATATGCAAATATTTTATAGAGGATAGGGAGTCTCATCATGAGCCAGCCTACCATGATCATAAGGATATAAAAAGTAACATTCCCACAATGGCCACCACACCAGGGAAATGACCTTCCAACTAAAGTGAAAAAAAACTACCTGAGGGACAAGAGGTCTCATCAGGATCTGGCCTGATTACTTTGTTAAATCCTAGTGAATGGCACTATGGATATCTGGTTACCAAGGCAACAGGGTGGTATTTCTATAAAATAAAATGAATTATATAAGCACTAAATAGAGGGTTCTGGCTCATTTTTGGGTTAAAAAGTAACCTTGTCGAGGCTATGGATGCCTGCTGGCAATAGTGCCTCTGCTTGTGGCATTGGAGTTTCATAATTGATCAATCAATCATTTTATATTCACTCATTCTTACTATCCCATTCCCAAACGAGAATTTATCATGAGAATAATGTTATCTTTATTAAAAACTAGTATGCATGGTAAAACTACATATGAATTTACTTAATTATGTCTGATCACTTAATTCCAGTAGTTGTTACCACTCCTTACATATCATGTTCTGTCACAATTTTCCATGAAAGAAAAAATCCTTTTCATAATCATTATTTCTTCATTTTTCTTTTTCTAATCATTTCCCCGCCATGCTCATGATTTGAGCTAATTTGATCAATTTCTGTCGCATTGGACATTGCTCTAATTATTATTATAAAATGCATTAAATGATCTTTAACGTTTTTCTCTTTTATTGTGCTCTAAGGGCGTGGATGCCCTTCTCTCAATTGAGGGGGAAAAGGTGTACATAGATATTCCTGATGAGCAGGCATGCGAACTAATAATAAAAATATGTTGAAACCTGTCGATTTCACAAATAAATATAATTGCATTTACACACTTTTTAAAAATTTCAAAGTATTTTCATGCAGTATTTGTGTTTTTCTAAACATATCTAGTCGTAAGTAGTGCATGGAGAAGTATAATTCAGCTTCTCAGACATAGCAGTCATATTTGGTTGGCTCTCATATTTGGAAAAGTTACAGGGATTCCACACTGAGGTAACATTAGAATTCTTGCAAAACCTGCAAAATGGACACATGACTATGAAATTCAAAGACATAACCATATCAGAAACTGTAATAGATGAAGTTTATGGACTTTTGGCAGAATAAACAAAGTGGACTGACAAGCACATTCTACTACATGAATTAGTTGTAGTATTCCAAGATCCATACGAGAATTTGGTACGCAAATTAAAGGAGATTCACCCTACGACTTTGAAGGAACCATGGCAGGAACTGGAAACCATCGTTCAGAAGTATATTACATGTGACAGTCGCCAAGGCGTGGTAAAACCCTAGCAACTCAAACTTCTAGCCATACTCAAGTAGAATATTTCAGTTAATTTGCCATTTTTCTTGAATTATTTTTTGCATGACATATCTAGTCAGGTTAGGAGAGCTAAAAATCCACAAACAGTCATCAGCCATCATGGTCTGATAAATTTGATTGTCACTCATGGATTCAATGAGCATCAGTTAACTTGGGACAACTTTGTAAACCCTGTCCTAACCCCATTAGAAGAAAACCCAGAGAATAGATAAATTGACCAACCAAGAAGGGAAATATTAATTCCAAAGAAAGCAAAAGGAAAAAGGAACCATCGCTTGACCTCAGGGTCAATGAAATGAAAATTCTCTTAGCGATTAATTTCATGAAAAAAAACTTCAACTTTGGTTGATGAGGCAGGACCATCTCATTTGCCTCCTCTAAACATAGAAGAGGGAATTTTACAGGAGTATGGGGAGGAAATGGCCAGTGTGCTAGAAAGTATGAGTGCATTTGATGAAGAAAAAAACTCCTCCAGGAATTCTGAGGGACTGAGTGATCCTCTAGACCAGGTTGCTTCTGATGGCAGTTCTAGTCACACTGAGATTTTACCATGTGAGGAGGAAATGAAAAATTTAGGGGATTCAACACCCTGTGGTGGTGAATATGTGGAGGAAGGAAACTTTACAGAAAGAACTCCTGAGTCTGAAAACCAGCCAAGTGACACCATTTCATTAGAACAGAGTATTGATATAGTCACAATTCCCATGGTTCTTGAATAAAACACCATTGTATTTGGCCAAAGTACTTATATAGGTACAATAACCATGGTGCCTGAACAAAATGTCGTCCCATTGGATCAAAACACTGATATAGGCACAACTCCTTCAATGCCTAAAGAAAATATTGTTTTATAATATCATGGCTTAGAAATTAGTACAGCTCCCTTTGTGCCTAAAGAAATTACTATGCCCTTTTCTACTGGAAACCCTAAAAATAAAATTAAGTCAGCAAAGGATAAATTGAGGAATTTGTGCAAGTACAAAAATTTGAAAAGAACAGTCAAGAAATTAAGAGAATGGTTAAAAGAGGCAGAAAAAGCTTGAAAGCCTAAGAAAGAAACTGACATTGTTGAGACTCGGACAGAAGTAGAGACACACACTACTAAAACCCAAACATAATTAGAAACGCAGACAGTGGGAACTCAAACAGAATTGGAGACACAGAGAGAAGAAACTCAGACAGATGGAACATCCTTTTATACTCCTTTGGTAAAAGAATTCGTTATTTCAAGACTTCAAGATGCATTGACACAAACCCAACAAGAATTGGATAGCTATAAGAAGGAAGTGATACCATTACAGGTACATCAAGAGCTGCTAGAAAAACTTAAGAATCTTATTGAAACTGAATATGAGAATTTTTCCAACTTCAGAAGTGAACAGGAGAAGGTAAATAAGGCACAGGCTCAGCTTGAAGAAGCCACAAATAAAACTAACACTATTTGCTCAATTTACTCATATGTCCTCTCTTGTAGACCAGTTGCTACTAATTATGCTTTATTCTTAGTAGAAAGATATTTGTTATTGAAAGTAAAGGCGAATAGAGAAGGGAAACCCACTGAGTTTAAGACTACTGAAAAACAAATTTAGTGTTGTGGGGACCAGAATGAGAAAGTTTAGCACCTCTTGTGTGAACTATATCTGCAAAACTTCTTTTTATTATATGAAAGAGATAGTAACCCAAGTCCTTTTATAGGATACATCCAATTTTTATAGTTAAAAAGAAGCTCCGCACACCCATCAACATCAATATCATATTTCCTTTTTAACTAACCATATATTTCTTTTATTGCAGATTTTACCTGCACCACAAAAAAACCTTGGTTATATCATATACTATATGATATAACTTACCACACTTAATAAACATTGTGGACCCCTTACCTTTCATCGCAATCAGCTCTTCGCAGTTTTAACTTCCATTCACGTAAAATTTCCATCTCCTACAAAACCCTTGAAGTGTGACTTTATCTACTGGGACCCATAATTCTTTTTGATATGCCTCGAATATGTTATAAAACCTTTTATTTATTATTCAAGCATCTTTTTATCATATTACCATGACTTAATGAAGTTTTCACTTTCCGCTTTGAAATCCATTTAAAGGGCCCCACCCACCTTTTTGCATTGCATTTTCGCAAATTTCACTTACTGCATTCACTTCTGCTCCCTCAAAAATTAAAATTTGTGATTTGCGGGTGGCCCCACCGTCTCTCATGACATGTCCCTCCGTTCACATTGTACATCGCACTTCACTATTTTTCAACGTTTAACTCTCGTGTCTCATTTAAAAACTTGCAATGTGCGATTTGCGGTATTTTCTGGGCCCCACCTTTCATCTCATTGCACATCACACTTCACCAGTTCCAACGTTTAACTCCTGTGTTTCATAATCAAAATTCCGATGTGCAATCTACGATCAACCCCACTTCATTGCCATGTCATCAACCCATCGCAAATCACAGTTTCTCCCTTTTATGTCTTAATTCTAAACGCTCCGGCCCTGATTTTTTATCGCGATATATGTCTAAAATGTTTTCTCCTTCTGCTTATCATTCATTCCGCCATGTCTCCCATATTAATTAAACCTTTTCCAAACCATTTCTTTGTAATTTCTCATAAAATTAACCACTGCCATTTTATCCAAAAAAATTTGGGTTTTTCGCCATTACAAAGGGTTTTTCACCAAAGAAGGAACATCAGAATAGGGGCAGATTTTCTCTGAAACAGTTTTCTACCACTACTTTCAACACCAACACATTTCTACAAGGCACCAGACAGCATTCAAGAAATAGCCACCCGCCATTTTCACTGTTTTTTACACTTTTTGTGGAGTTGGTTGTACCAGAACAGAAGAGGAGTCTTCCCATTGACTGTGACATCATACAATCCACTCTGAATTGTTAGCCGTGATATTGTTTATGTTCATTATTTCATAGAAATTTGTATTAATGTTTTAGGGTAAGACTCATCTCTTGCACGAGATCGTAATAACTTTTGGGAACAGGTTTACTCCTTTTGTGGAGATGAAAATTTATTATTTTTATATATATGTGATAAACTGCTATGTAAAAGAGGTTGGTTGGTGGTTTTAGAATCTTGTCTCATAATATCAGTACTCTTTTCAGTGAATAAAATTGAAGAAACTTTTGATGACTTATTATCAATATGGTGTGTGTATTTTTAATCTTCTCTTGTGTTTCCATATCTTATTATCTTCAATGGCAAGTTGTAATCCCTCATATTGTTATGTGTTTTTATTAGCCTCTTAAACATGTTATGTGTTTTATCAATTTTTATTAGTCTCACACAGTGAGAATTCCTGATAAAATATATGTTATAATAGTGAAAGAGCATCACTCATGATAGTTATCCTTCATGATATTTCAGTGAGAATCTTGTCATAATATAAATAGATTTCTCTCAATGGAATATTGTCAGACTGCTACTTTTGTGAATTTATACCAAATGCAGTAGATTTCTATTTTACATACCTACTTTTTCCTCTCTCATCTTACAATTTCCTCTCCTCATAGGCTACATATTTGCACTCTGCTACCACATCAGATCTAATACCCTTTTTGTTAGAACTGTGGATTTGACCGAAATCTCTCTTCAGTGAATCAAAGTTTATACCCAATTCCATAAAAAAAATCATTAAAATTTAGTTAGATTTTAGTATGTGTCTGGTCAAGTGCTTTCTGCAGTCCAAGTGTTGATTCTAGCACCAACAAATAACATGGTCTAGATCTCTGGGTAAGAGGGGAACCCACTAAACCTCTGCATCTCTTCACTCAACACAAATAATTTATGACACAGAAAGCGTTTATATCCAAATTAGGCCCACTCCACAAGGATATTGTATAAGATGGGAGAGAATACATTCAGGATATCAGAGAATATGCCTTCTTAGCAGCTAGGCAAAGATGGTAGGCATCCACCAACAATGTTAAGAATCAGGGGCCTTTTAATAATAGAAACTTTAAAGAAGTTACTGTTCATTTTTTTACATATAGTAACATCATTTTAAGCACGGGTTCTACATGGATAGGGTGCCACTACATGTGTCCTATCATATGGTACCCTCCTAAAGGCTACCACCATAATTGTGAGCTTCCAGAGGGTCATGAAAATCAAGCTTTTGCAAGAGTTAAATAGCAACATGGTTTCAGACTGTATAAAGAGGAAGTCTACCTTGCCTATTCTTTTACTTTGTTACACCATAATTATCTCATTGCATGAGGACATGCAATAAAGTACGCTGGGGAGTATGTTGGGTCACAAAAAAGGTATGTTTTACCCTCATAATTAACTTGATTTATTATTAACTTTCATGTTTTTACCTTCATTTTGGGAGTAAATATGGAAGCATTAATTATAAAAATAGGGTAAAACTAATTATTAATAAATTATGTAATTATGAGGGGAAAAGGCTAACTTCCATTGTTTTTAGGTTCAATAAATACAAATTGATTAACCTTTGTTCAAACGATTGAACAACGCCAGCTAGGAAAAGGAAAATGATCTTGTTTATTTTTATACGCTCTAGTGACAATCAAGGAGGGTCTCGCTCATTCTATAGTACAAACTATTAGACGGCTGCAAAATCCTTAGGATTTCTTAATCCCAAGGATTCACCTTTATCTGTTTTGTTTCTCTGTAAAGATATAAAATATCAATAGATGGAATAGAATAGGGGTTGATGATATATTTTTTGTAATTTCATTTTATTTGAATTCCTTCTGAACAAGAAGCTTTTGCGTTCAGTGATGTTGTAATCTGACTATTAATTTTAATGAAAGAGACATTGGTTTTTCCATAATCGTATTCTGAAAATAATTTTCCAGAGACTTCTGGAAATCTTGGGACCATTAGTTGGGAGTTCTACTACTGTCTTGTGTTATATTCTCATTTGCCTATTTTATAATTAATCATTTATGTGTTTTATAGAGTTCATAATATATTTGAATTTCATTAACTTCGAGTGGTTTTCATCTTATTAATTTAAAGTCTTAATTTCTTTCATCTACTGCATGAATGTTATTTCTCCCAAGTTATTTGGATAACTAAATTGATGTTCACATTCTGAATGAGCTTGTTGGTTGATCAACCATTGATAATTTCAATTGCAGAATATGACTGTGTTACTTGCAGTTCAGTTAGTACAGTGTTCCCCACCTAATTAATATATTATTGTAGATGTTAATAGATTGATGTATATGTTAGTCTGTAATTCTGGTTCATTGTGAATTCCTTAAAATTTGTATTTCCATCTACTTTCATAGAACATATTAGAAGTAAGTTGAGTTAATTGGTTGAGTTTATTTAATGATTGATTTTATTTCTTTTATTGAACTTCAAGAATTAGATTTCACTTCTGCAACGATTTCGATTTAATAACCTATAATTTCAATTTCATAGACTGTGTTGAACACACTTGAAATAAAAATACTTACCCTGGGTTGATGATTAATGTAGGAATTAGGATTGTTTTTAAACAGACATCTTAGTGAGCCAACAATAACCACTAGCTCATAACTAGACTTTAATTATTTGAACTATTCGAGTTTTTGCATGCATCCAAAAACACCAGAAACAAGGATTCCATGCGCTCTTCACAAAGAGAGATAGACTGGCTAATAAATTTGGACTGTTGGTTTTAAAGGATCAATTATGAACAAGTAATATTGATAAATTCATGCAAAGGGAAATGTACCTTTCCTGCATCTAGTTGTACCCCTCTAGACACGACTTTGCTAGATCCAAAAGAACCCATTTACTGCCTTCATCCATTGCAAATTCTGTCTTAGAAGAATCAACAAATACAGTCTCATGATCAAGAATCACAAGTTCAATTAATTATCTCCATAATTTAATGCACACATAACCTTTAATCTCTCCAAAAGAAGTGACCTAAAAGAGTATAAATATTTTTATGGGTAGTGACCAAAATTAGATCATATTTAAGGCTATTCCATATTCTCTCTAATGATGAAAAAACAATATAACATAAGTTCAAACATGTATTATGAACATGTATAAATAGATAGTAAGGTTTAGCCAACATACTAGATTAAATGTAGACTGTAAACAATCCTTCATTGCTAATGATGAAGTTGGTGTCTAAGAAGCTTCTGAAGAATCCATTTTCTAATGTGTAACCATTTTCATATATAAGTGTGAAGCCTCACCCCACAATATCGCCAACGTAACCCCATGCATAGCATTCTAGTGCAAATAGAACTCCTACTCCAACATCCTCTACTTTCAACTCCTACGTGTTTTTCGATTTTTTCTTAAGAAGGTCCACTTCCTTCCAGAATGATTCATATCGGCCAAGAATGCTTTGAAAGCTCATTTAATATCTCCGCAGTAGTTGGTTCCTCGATATATTCATGTTTCTTCTCCAATAGTTTCTTGTAATAGGTACTACCATGCTTTGCTATAAACTGTGAAGCCACATTTGCCTTGTTCTGTGGTTGAACAAACTTCGAATCCATGTCCTCCGAAGGGAGATGAGTGATCTGTTGATTCGAACATAACCCAACGATCTATTGATGCGATGCAATTCAGAGGAAGAGAGGGCTCCATCATGCTCCTCAAAGGTAGTGGAGTTAATAATATTTCTATAAATGTCTACAAGGGCTAACTCTCGTAAAATAACGATTTGGTATATCTCAAACCCTAACACTAATATTCTCCAAAAACTTCAAAATAAAGACATGGAAATACCCTACTATTTTTCAATATTCATCTATCTATTCTATAGGGAATGCACGTATCTATTCGAAGCTAAGTTTCTGTGATCAAATCCCTCAAACGGGATGAGATTGGGAGCTAGAGCCTCGGAGTTAGCCTTCACTTTGTTATGCTTAAAGCTAAAGACCCATGCAACACTGCCTCGAATATTATGTGCCTCTCTCGACTCATTATCATCCTATTCCGAAATGCTAAGTGTTCTGAAATGCTTGAAGACAAAGAAATTTTAAAAGTGCTTGAAATTTGAAAATGTTCCCATAAAATTGTTTGAGAAGCCTTTTAAATTTGAAAACTTATCCATCGTTGTGGGAAAATGACTCTCCCAATAAGTAATAATGATTATATAATATTAATATAACCTGTTAATTATGATTTATTGATTTAATAATTAATAATTATATAATTTAATGTGTTAATTAAGATTTATTGATTCAATATTGGTGAACACAAACTTTACAAGTATACAAATGTTGTTGGTGAACGAAAAATGTAGTTTTCTACTAACTCAACGAGCATGGTGGTGTAAAAATTTGCATTAAGGAATGGATTACAATGGGGTTGGCAAAGATGAGAGCTCAAAGAACCAAAATACCATGGAGGAAACAAAATCTAAAGAGAAAGTTTAACAAGCTTTCAGGAAGTAGAGATAACTAACCAATGGTGGTTGAACTAGATGTGAGAAAGTGAAGAAGGAAATAAGGCGTTGCAAAAAGAGATTAGAGAGGAAGGGAGTAGTGAAGTGAGAATGAGATATTTAGAGAATTTGAATTGGAAAGGTGAGTTGGCCAGATAATGGTTGTGAAACAAATGGTTGATGATAAAATATAGCTCAATAAGGAGTAGTAGTCAAGGCACCTCAATGAGGTATGATGAACACATTAGAGTGGGTTTACAAGAGCTATGTGATTACAAAGTCACAGGTTGGATGCAATGTAGAATTATATTGTGGATGAGAAAGAATAAAATAAAATAATGGGAAACCATATCCTAAGGCAAACATATGTGTCCCAACTATTAAGGGAGGACGAGAACCTAGTAGTGGGCATGGCACTACAAAATAGCAAAATTGGCATTGTACCAACCCCACCCCTTATGCTTCTTAAATAAAATTAGGTAACACCACAATAGCTTATTAATAATGGTTCAATACCACCTATTAGTTTTCTTATTGATGGAGGAAAAATACGAATTAGAGGGATTTGTTTTAACAATAGTGCAAGTTTGAATATAAAGAGTAGCACAATTGTGATTTTTAGCTATTTAGAGAAAAAATAAAAGTTTCATGATTTTTAGTACATATGATGCTTTGAATTATAACCTAGGAGCATGGAAGAGAAATAATATTAGATTGATGTACTATTTAAAAAATTTAGACATATTTAAATGCTTTGGCAAAAAACATAATGATTCTCATACCTCGATATAAAACAAACCCTAAAAATGTCATTCTTAAACTCTCTTGTGTAGTTACCTGATGCCATTCAAGTAGAATATCACAATTAATTATGTCAGTAATGGTGAGATCATATTTTTTGTTCGCTTAAAGGAATTATAGACATGCACCCCATCAAGCATAAATCATCCTAACATATAGCTTTGAAGTAATATTAATCATCCTATGATTATCCTCAAAAGAATTATCACCCATAGCCTTGGTGATGGTGTAAGGATCGTATCAAACTGGTATGAGCTTCTTATGGGAGCATGTCAATTTCTCCTTATGCTATTCCAACCATAATTTGTCACCAACATGAGACTTATGTGGAACCAAATGGATTGTGTATCTACTTGTACTTGGAGTTGGAAACTTTCTACAAAATATCATTAACTTGGTGTTGAATTTGTTGGATACTTTCCTTAAAATTGGTTGCTTTGCTTACCTCGTTCAAGGTATGGGAGGGATATTCATGTGTTATTCGATGAATATAGCTACATAAATTTGTGCCAATTTTTGGGACACCGAGAACACTTGAAATGGCTTGTGGCTAATAGCAATATGAAGAGTTATGTTAAATTTGTGTTGAAAATATGGAATTCTTTCAACACGTGTATGTGGATGTTCACAACTGTATACTCTAAGGACATCTACAATAATCCTATTAACTACTTTTTATTTATCAATCTATGGATGGAAGGAAATGGATTTGATCAAACTTGAATTCCATCGTGGACCAAATATTAAACCATAAAATATTGAGGAACCTACAATCCCTATCATGAAATATGGTCTTTGGCAACCCAAAATGAACCAAATTATGTTTGAAGAAGAGCTTATGACTGGGTTTTGTGACTACAATATTTTTACAAGGTGAAAAAATGGGTCGAGAATTAGGGTTTAAGGGGTATAGGGGGTTAAATGGGTTACTAAAGGAAAACAACAAGTTATTACAAAGAGGGCACATTTGTCTTCCAAAACTAGGTTTTTTGAAAGAACACATCTGCTCAAAACACTTTGTAGAAAATATTTTCCTGTTAATTGAAAAATGTGTTTAAAGTATCTTTAATGAGGCACATGTATTCTAAAATATGTGTTATTTTAGCACGTAATACTCATGATAGTGACTTAAATGTATGAGTCATATTTGCCTCAGTTTGAAGCCTAGCATAAACACATCAATCACAAGTGAGGGATTTTGGAATTTTTAATCTTAGGCTTTCATAATTTTTTAATATTCCTAAACCCGAGGTGATCTTTCCCTCAAGCATTTCTTGGAGAGTCATTATTTTTCTTCTAAAAATGACAACCTATTACCTGATCCTCTTCTTTGAATAAGCATTGGAAATCACATTGTGCATCATTATTAATCTCATAATTAGTGTGATTTCCCTATATTAAGACTCCTCCCATTAATGAAAGTTCATAAAGAGTAAGGGACATTTACTAAGGTGACAATGGGTCCTTGTCCCATTGTTTCCACTTGATCTAGTAGTAGTCCCCTTGGAACCCTTCCTAGGACCCTTGCTAAATTAAGCATTAACATTTTTCAATAACAAGTATAAAGCAGATGGCTCACTTGACAAGAATAAATCTAGGCTTGTGGAAAAAGGTTTTGCACAAAAACAAGGGGTCAATTATGAGGAGAATTTTTCCCCCATAGGAAAATGGGCTACCATCTAGACACTATTTTACCTAGCAACTCAAAAAAATTGGAAGTCCATCAAATGGATGTAAAAATTGCTTTCTTGAATGGAGATCTGAAAGAGAATATTTTTGTGTCCCAACTAGAAGGATTTTTTGTAAAGGGTTAAGAACATAAAGCATGCAAGGTTGTAAACTCCTTGTATGGCCTCAAGCAAGCACCACGAACCTGGTATAATTAGGGTTTAGGGGAGTAGGGGCTTAGGGGTTATAGGTTTAGGGTTTAGGGGTTAAGGGAATAGTGAGTTAGTGGTTAAGGGGTTAGGGATTGGGGGCTTAGGGATTAGGGGATTTAGGCACATTTAGGGGTTAGGGGAATAATGAGTTAGTGGTTAAGGGATTAGGTATTGGGATTAGGGGAATAATGAATTAGTGGTTAACGGGTTAGGGATTGCGAGGTTAGGGGTTAGGGATTTAGGTGAATTTAGGGGTTAATGGAATAATGTCTTAGTGGTTAAGGAATTAAGGATTGGGGGCTTAGGGGTTAGGGGATTTAGGCGCGGTTAGGGGTTAGTTGAATAATGAGTTAATGGTTAAGGGATTAAGTATTAGAGGCTTAGGGGTTAGGGGATCTACCAATTAAGGAAATTAGCAGTTAGGGGTGAGGGGTTAATGGGTTATGGGTTACGGGTTAAGTGTTAACGGTCTAGGGGTTTCATATTTTAGGTGTTAGTGGTTTAGGTGTTTAAGGGTTTAGAGGTTTAGGTTTTAGGGGGTTAAATGGGTTAGGGGTTGGAACTAGTGTTTAAGGGGTCAGGGGTTAATGGTTTAGAGGTTTAGGTTTTAGGGGGTTAAATGGGTTAGGAGTTTAGGGATATAGGGGGTTAAATAGGTTAGGGGTTGGGAATTAGGGTTTAAGGGGTTAGGGGTTAAGGAGGTAGACATTTAGCATTTAAGGGGTTAAATGGGTTAGGGGTTTAGAGGTTTATGGGGTTAGGGGTCATCAGGGATTAATGGGGTTAGGTTTTAGGGGTTTAAATGGGTTAGGGTTGGGAATTACAGCTTAATGGGTTAAGGGTTTAGGGTTTAGGGGGTTAGGGGATTTAGAAGTTAAGTATTTTAGGGGTTAGGGATGTAGGGGTGAAGGGGTTAGATTTAAGGGGTTAGAGGTTTAGGGTTTAGCGGTTAAATGGGTTAGGGGTTTAGATGTTTATGAGGTTAGGGGATTTAGAATTTTAAGGATTTTAGGGGTTAGGGGTTAGGGGTTAGGGGGTTAACTGGGTTATGGTTTTAGGGGTTTAAGGGGTTAAATGGATTAGGGGTCAGGAATTAGGGTTTATGGGGTTAGTTATTAAGGGTTTAGAGGTTTAGGGTTTAGGGGGTTAAATGGGTTTGGGTTTTATGGGTTTAAGGGGTTAAATGGGTTAAGGGTTAAGGGTTTAGGGTTAGGGGTTAAGGGTTTATAGGTTTAGGGTTTAGGGGTTAAATAGGTTATGGGTTTAGAGATTTAGGGTTTAAGGGGTTAAATAGGTTAGAGGTTTGGGGGTGTAGTGGGTTAAATGGGTTAGGGGTTTGGAATTAGGGTTTAAGGGGTTAGGGGTTAAGGGTCTAGGGGGATAAATGGGTTAGGGGTTTAAAGGCTTAGAGGTTTAGGTGATTTAGTAGTTAAGGATCTTAGGGGTTATGGGTTAATGGGCTTAGGGTTTAGGGGGTTAAATATGGGTTAGGGTTTTAGGGCTTTAGGGGGTTAAATGGGTTAGGGGTCATAAATTAGGGATTAAGGGGTTAGGGGTTAAGGGTTTAGAGGTTTAGGGTTTATGGGGTTAAATGGGTTAGGTTTTTAGGGGTTTAGGAGGTTAAATGGGTTAGAGGTTAAGGTTTTAGGGTTAGGGGTTAAGGGTTTAGAGGTTTAGGGTTTAAGGGTTAAATGGGTTATGGGTTTAGAGGTTTAGCGGGTTAAATGGGTTAGGGGTTTGGAATTAGTGTTTAAGGGGTTAGGGGTTAAGGGTTTATAGGTTTAGGGTTTATGGGGTTAAATGTGTTATGGGTTTAGGGTTATAGGGGGTTAAATGGGTTAGGGGTTGGGAATTAGGGGATTAAGGACTATAGGGTTATTAGAAAACATATTTACAATGCGCCCTATATATTTAAAATAAAACGTTGCTATTGTGACGCTAGTTAACCAAGTCAAGTTTGCCTTTGCTGGTATACTGACGCACATAACATGGACGTCGCTATAGTGGCATTGTCTTCTATTATTGTTACTATTGTGACATCCAAGCCGGGTGGATTGCGAAAGTGACATTTTTTCATAGTTTCGCAAGAGCGACAAAGTTTCCATTGGGGTCGCAAGAGTGACACCGCATGGCAGGATTAAAAAAATTGAGAAAAATTGGGGAACTTTTTGATAATACGTCAAAATTTTCAGAACTAAAGTGTCGGAAAATTGACCATATGTACTAGTGTGTGTTCTCATATGTGTTTGTTTTATCTATATATTTGATGTCTATTTAGTTAACTTTATGTGTAATCACTTGGAATTCATCTTTAATCATGCTCCATTTTCCTGTATGCATATGATTTACTCTTCAAGTTGTGCTTTGATGAGAATACACACATGCCTCGACTTCCATGTTAGATGTATTTCATGTAATTTATTTAACTTTGATTCCATGCCCAATGGTAGCTATTTATTCACATCCTTCACCTGCATAAAAAAAATATTCAAAATACACATGGAGTTAAGCCATCTTTGTTTCCAAGCATTATTTATTGAACGTGATACATTACCTTGAGAGAGCCCTCTCAAGTTGGAAAGGCTAAGTTACAACAAAAAGTGGTTGGAAACAATTAATCTAAATTGATGGTTGAAGCATCCCATCACCCTCAATTTGGTGATAATATTTTTGTGCGTCTGTCGGGATTCTGAAGACACATATTCCCTATTTTTTGCGCTCAAACAGAAATATTGCTCTTAAAGGTAGCAAGCGCTCAGAAGCATTCAAGGTTTCATTATACATTGGTGGCTCCACTTAAATTATAATCTTAAAGGTGGCTTCGAGGAAGATACATATAATGAGAAATCTAGATCCTAAGCCACCCGAGATAGTTGAAAATCCAAGAATAATTATCAGAGGTATCGGAAGCTCATTAAAATCAAGTAATCCGTCTCATTCAAGAATTTCATATTTTCCCTTTGAGACTATTGGATATATTGAAGATAAATAGTTTGATGAAAATATAGAAGAGGTGCTTTTTAAGTCTAAATCTGAGGATGAGTTGACTAAAATAATTTTATACATGCAAAGACTAGGGATTGATACATCATCTTTTGTTTCAAAAGAAGAAAAAGAAGAATTTTGGAAGAATGTCACATCAAAACTATCATTGGAAAAATATTCTTTTGAAAATTTAAAAGAATTAGACCCTTTTGAATTATTGTTAAGGAGAAGGTATGGTGTTCCCTTACCTGAATGGAGTTCCTTTATCACTATACTCCAAATTCCCATTACAACATCTCCTAACATTTCATCCTCGTTCACTATTTTTTCCAAAATTCAGAATTTGATTTCATCCACTTCTTTTTCAAGTAGCATAACCCCTGTCATTATGGCTGGAGTTCCTCCTCCTACAGGGCCAGAAGATATGTTCCTCTTGTCCTTCCTACCATAATTCATGACCTTACAAAGGGGTATTCTACTAGGATTAAAACCTTTTGGAGTGAAGAAGAAATTATTGTTGAACAACATGTTGATCAGTTTAATGACTTTATTGACCGATAGGAGGTAGATGATGATGATGTGAAAATGAGGTTGTTTTCTCATAGTTTCATAAGTGAGGTAATAAAATGATTTAAATCTTTGGCCGCAACTAGTTTACAAAATTAGGATTAATTAGAAGATAACATTTTGACAGAGGGGGAAGTAAGGTGAATATTTTTCAAGCCTTAATTGAGTATAAAAATTTGAAAAAAACCATAGATGAATGAGTCCAATATTTCTCTAAAATATTTAATAAGGTTTACAATTCCATACTTGCTCACATTAAACCTCCTCCAGGAGCTGCTCAATTAACTATGTTGAAGCTTTTGACTATGATTTCTCCATTTTTTTTAAGATTCTTCCTTGGCTGATATGCAGAATGATGGTGTTAAGGTTGAGGTAAACATGGCAGCAACCAAGATTTCTAATATGGGAAAATCTAAATTAAAGGAACAAGAAAAACCTTCCTCATCTCTAGATGTGAAGTTTGATACTATGATGAAGACCATGGAAAGGCTTATGGACAGGCTTGCTCTTGGTGCTAATCCTTTACCTACTACACAACAAGAAACACATATTAGAAACCCTCACTTTAGGAAACCTCAAAATCAACAAATACCAAGGGAAAACAGAAATCAACCTCATCAACAGGTTAGACCTCCTTTTCAGCAAAATATATTGGATGAAGAAGAGAAACAACCTTAATTTAAAGGGGACTTTATTCACTGTTTATATGTAGATATGTTAGGAATATTCTAAATAAAGAATAACATGATGAGTCTAGTCATGACATAGGAGAAGATGAAAAACAATCTGATTATTTAAAGGGATATTAGCATGTTATCTTTCAGATGAAAAAATAGTACAACTTGAGGAATAGAAATTTTCCAAGCACAACCATTAAATCCAAGCCAAAGAAAGATTCTCCTAAGCCTACTGAAAAAAAATACACACCACCTCATGGTAAAGAGATTGAAAAAACAATATCTGCTTTTAATCTTGAAAATGATATTTCCAAAATCAAAATTCAAGTTCCCTTTGGGGAGATCATTAAGGTTACTGAGTATAGAGTCCATATTGTCAAGATGCTTAACACTCATCCCAGACCTTCAGACATTCTAAATATGCATGAAGACCATCCTACCATTTTTCTAGGACCAAAAGTAGAATATGAAAAGAATGAATAGGTTCCTCCTTTCTATGTGAGTCTGAACATTCATCATATGACCTTGCATAATTCCATGTTAGATTCAAGAGCCTCCCACAATTTTATGCCTATGGTGATCATGGAAAGAATGGGTTTGGACATTACTAGACCTTATAAATATTTTTTTTCTTTTGCATCCAAGAGAGTTCAGTGCATTGGTCTCATATAAGACGTGGTTGTTGGTCTTTCTCAAGTTCCTGCTAAGACAATTTTAATGGATATAGTTATAACTGATATTCCTCCAAAATTTAACATGCTTTTATCTAGATCTTGGGCTGCCAAAATTAAAGGAATTATGCAGATGAATATGACTTTTGCCACCATTCCAGTATGTGGTGAGAAAAGGAGGTTGTACAGAGAGAGTAGGATGGCTTATATGGTGATTAGTAAGGAAAAACCACAAAAGTTGCCTATTTATGTTGTTGATACTGAATTGGGATCTTCTATTTTTTTCAATGAGGTCATAGATGAGGAAGAAAATCAACAAATTGAAAAAAAACAGCAAGAAGGGAATCATAAATTTATGAAGGAAAATGAAGAAGGATGGTGGAATTTGCACTTTGATGGTGCTACTAGAAGATAAGGAGCTAGTGCGGGAACATGGATTATCAGCCTTGGTGATGATATTAATTCCTTCTCTTATAAATTAAACTTTGATTGTACAAATAAGATGGTTGAGTATGAAGCTCTATTTTTGGGTCTAGAAGCTTTGAAAGTGTTAGCCGCCAAGAAAGTATCAATTTTCAATGATTCTGAATTTGTAATCAAGAAATTAGAAGGGTCTTATCAAACCAAGGATGTTAGAATGAGAGCTTATAGAAATCTGATCCTTGCTTTGCTTGAAAATTTTAAAGAGCATACTTTCACCATTAAAGCTAGAAATCAGAATTCTATAGTGGATTCTTTAGATGTTTCAGCTAGCTTGTTTCTTATTCCTTCTCATTCTAGCAAGGATTATGAAGTTGAGGTCAGGCATAGACCTGGTATCCCTGACAATGTTATCAATTGGCAAGTGTTTGATAGTGATCAGCAAGTGAAAAAATTGCTTGAGCTAAAAGAGTAATTTTAAAATATTCAAGTGGATCAGCAGAACATGTTTGCTAAAACTAAAGCCAATTTGGAGGCCCTTCAGCTAAAGAATAACTGCATTCCTAAAGTTTTAATACCTCTTGAGAATTTTTTTGATGAAAATTATGTCTTTGAGTTCCCAAAGATGAAGGATAATGATGAAGAGGTGGAAAGTTGCAACCTTGGCACTGTAAAAATTCCCAAGATGGTTAAGCTATCAAAATTTCTTTCTCAAGAAGTGATACAAAGGTATGTGGTTATGATGAGAGTTAATATTGATTTTTATGCATGGAGCTATGTAGATTCGAAGATATATGACCCCAGCATTATTCAACAAACCATCCCAATCAAAGAGAATGAAAAACCTTTCAAACAGAAATTAAGAGGAGTCAATCCTTTGCTCATGACCCTAATTGAAAATGAGATTAAGAAGTTGTTTGATGAAAAAATCATTGTCCCTTTAATATTTTCTCAGTGGCTTTCTAATTTGGTACCTATGAGGAAGAAGAATGGCGAAATTAGGATATCCATTGATTTCAGAAATTTAAATAAAGCATTTATTAAAGACAAGTATCCTCTTCCTACGATGGATCAAATTTTTCAAAATATTTTTGGATCTTATAGAATGTCTATGCTTGATGATTTCTTAGGTTATAACCAAATATTAGTGCATCCATACGACCAAGAGAAAATATCCTTCACCATGCCATGGGGTATATTTATGTATGCCAAAATTCCTTTTGGTCTCATGAATGCAGGGGCGATTTTCCAAAGGGCGATGGACATTGCATTTTTTGAAGAGAAATAAGAAGAAGTGGTGGTTTAATTGGATGAAATCACTGTCTTTTCAAAGAAGGAGGAAGAACACCTTAAGCACTTCGAGAAAATTTTGCAGAAATGCAGAAAAATTGGTATATCTCTCAATCCTAATAAAAGTGTTTTTTCTTTGACTACTAGGAAGTTGTTAGGACACATTATATCAAATGAAGGAATAAGGATTGATCCAAGTAGTTTTGCTTCCATACAGAAAATATAATTACCAAGAAACATAAAGGATATTCAATCCTTTCTCGAAAAGGTAAATTTTGTTAGGAGATTCATTCCTAATTTTGTTGATATTGTCAAGCACATTACTAAGATTCTTGGGAAAGAATATGATGTTAAATGTAAAGTAGAGGAAAAGAAATATTTTGAATACATTAAGAAGGCCCTCACCCAAGCCCTAGTTCTCATAAAACCTAATTTTTCAAATGATTTTCTGGTTTTTACTTTCACCTCTGAACATACAATTGTTGGAGTATTATTGCAGAAAAGGCAGTAAGGCAGTGAGCATCCTATTTATTTCTTTAGTATAGCTCTTGAAAAATTTGAATTGAAGTATAATATCATGAAGAAACAGGCATATAATTTAGTAAATGAGTGTAAATATTTCATAATTTATATCCTGCATTCTTATATAATAGCATTTGCGCCAAATACTGTGGTGAAAGACATATTGACCCAAGCTGATCCCGATAGCAATAGAGGTAAGTGGATAGAAATATTTTTAGAAAATGATATAGATATTAATCCTAAAAAGTTGGTAAAAGGTGAAGGGCTGGAAAAATTGATGGAACAATCAAATTTTTAGTGCCTAGACATGGATTTCATTGCAGAAATTTTAGAAGTGAGTGAAGAAGAAGAATTGGTTCCTATTGAAGTAATGTTCACTATGTCTGAATGGTACATAGATGTCATTTTTGTTTTACAACATCATAAATCTCCTCCTCGATTAACCAAGTCTAAATACAGGTTTTTAAAGTTGAATTATTTAAGGTACTGTATTTTGAACAAGAATTTATATTGGAGGGATACCGGTGGGATTCTTTTAAATTGCTTGTTCGAAGAATAGGTTGGAAATATTATTGATGAAATTCATAAGGGATATTGTGGAGGACACCATTATTGGAAGGCCACAACAAACAAGATATTAAGAGCAGGCTATTATTGGCCTTCTATGTTTATAGACATCTATAAAAATATTTTTGTCTGTCATGAATGCCAAATTTTTTATGGCAAAAAGAAGTTGATACCTATACCCCTAAAACCAATATATGTTGAAGCTCATTTCCAACAATGGGGATTAGATTTCATTGGAAAAATACACCTTTCATACTCATGACATCATCGTTGGATTTTGAAAGCCACTGATTACTTCACCAAGTGGATTGAAGTGGTTCCTACAAGGCAAGCTATAGATTTGGTCATCATCCAATTTCTGGAGAACAAGATTTTTTCCAGGTTTGGTTGTCTCATGAACATTATTATTGATAATGCTCAAGATTTCAAATCTAAAAAACCGATTAGTTTTTGCCATCAATATCATATCACTCTTGGTCATTCCACAACATATTACCCTCAAGGTAATGGCTTAGCTAAATCATCAAATAAAAGCATAGTCAGGATTATCAAGAAAGTTATGCAAGAGAATAAAAGATGATGTCGTTTGAAGTTAAAGTTTTCTTTGTGGGATGATAGATTTTTTACTAAGAGATCTATAGGTACACCTCCTTATGAGCTACTATATGCAGCTGAAGCAATTTTCCCAAATTCTCTTGGATTTCCAGTAATGAATTTGTTGCAAGGACTTGAAGAAGAACCTAATTCCATCCAAAGGAGGATAAACTAGCTCATTTTCCTACAGGAAATAAAGAGAGGAAGTGTACAATAATCATCAAAAATCAGAAAATAGAGTCAAGAGGGCCTTTGACAGAAAGAGAAAAGAAGAAAACATCAAGATTCAAGATGTGATTTCGAAATGGGAAGCTAGGATTGAAGAAAACTAGAAGCATGGAAAGTTTGAGAACATATGGAAGGGGCATTTTGTAATAGCTTCATATCATGGGAACAACGCATTTTTACTCCAATAAATGAATGTGCAATTGTGTGGAGGAGGGCATGTCAATGTCATGTTTCTAAAGCACTACTCTTCCTAATTTATTTTGTTGAATAACATTTCATTGTATATATTTAATTCTCCATTATGATGTTTTGCAAATAAAAAATAATTCATCATCAGGATTGAGCCCAAGGAAATATTTCTTCAATTCAAAAAAAAATTATTTTTTATAGGAAAGGCACTGGAGCTACAGGTTGTTTCATGCAACTCAGGGGTGCATCATCCCCAGTGGAGCCATTGTGTGCATCATCCCCAGTGGAGCCATGTTAACATGAATAAAACTAGGTTGGTAATAGAGGTCATTTTGAGTTAGTTCAATTAGTTTAATCAAATAAATTCATGAAATTTTTTAAATTTTCATGAATATTTTATAGTTTTATAGGGTCCAAGGTATTTTTTTGTTGTGTAATTAAGGTTTTTTCATAATCCAATTTAAAAAAATCACGTACATCAGGTCAAATAGCTCATTTTTGGAATTTTTCACCTTTTAACTGAGTCCACAACTATTTCTGTGAAAATCAAGTTATTTTCGCGACGGACTCACCTAACAATTCCATAGCGAATCTGCCAACTTTATAACAAAATTCGCTATGAACTCCTATTTTTCTGCAACGGTTAAGGGATTGATGATTTTTCAGTTTGTGAAAGGCTAGGGTTCAAATTTCCATCACATGCTTACCTGTTATGAATCATAGTTTAACGTGTGTCACGCTTGGTCATCATCACCACCAAATCATTTTGTTTTACCTCCACTTTTTCTTTTTACTAATTTAACCCTCAGGAATTCAAGCCTAATTACTTACCTTGGAATCCCTATAAGCTACTTCTACCACCATTTCCTATTTTTTTCGATCCAGCTATTGTCATAGGTGTTTTCCCAATTTTTTCCACAAACATCTTGCTGTGAAAGGTTATCTTCTATAGGTGTTAATTTTGAAATAAAGCAGCTTTGTTTTGAAGGAGATGGATGCATATAACAATACCAACAAGGGAGGATCAGTGGTAAGGTATGAACCTATGGACGTAAAATTTGTCATGGAAGATCTCATTTTTGCATAGGCCTTCACCAAGGCTGGTTGCATGAGGTTTTTTCAGAAGTTGCAGAGGTATCATGCCCAAGTTTCCAAAGAATTAGTTGTGAATTTTTTGGGTAATGCTTCAAAGGTAGGCATATTTAGTTTTACAGTTTCCCCTGAAAACATTTCTCAAGTAACAGGGGTTCCTAGATCAGGGGAATAATGGTTCAAGGCCACTAAATTTATATTATAGAAATGTGATGAGTTCTTGAAGCAAGAGCATATAGGGGTGGAAATGACATCAGGTATACCTAGGAGATGTCTAAAGGAGAACTATTCAAAACTATTTTTGGTAATCCAGAAGTATTTTACATGTTAGGGAATATTCCACATGATATACCAGTACCATTTCAGACTTCTACTCCACTTTATAGGTAAACAACTGTTATATCTCCCATTATTCCTTTTCATAAGTCCAGGTAAGATGTATGATAAATTTCAATCAATACTTGAGAGTAGTGAGACATATTTATTTCATCATGGATTGATTAATTTGTTGGTTATGGACGAATTTCAAAGGTTGAATAGAGACTAGGCTACATTTTGTTTCTGAGTGGTTATGATGTGGATGTAATCACTCCAAATAAAACACCCAAATCCAAAACAAATACTCCCAAAAAGGATAAATGCCCCATAATTGAAGCTAAAGTTGAACTTGAAAAATACATGCAGCCTATAACAAAACCTATGGAGATGGAAGTTTAGCATTTGTAGGAAACAACATTAGCACCTCAGTCACCATCCACAAGCAAAAGGAAAAGTTTGACACAAGGACTTCTAGGGGGGATTACCAGGAGTCATACATAAGGAAAAGGTTAAATTGAAGATATTTTGCAAGCTATTGACATTGAAGAGATCCCTATGGTCAAACCAAGGGAGATAAAGGGAACTAAGATGAAGAAGAAAGGGTTGACAGCAAAAAAGCTAGTTTTCTCTAGTGAGGACTCTAGTTATGTTTTCAAGCCTAGAAAGCCTTTTACTAGGTCACAACTCTCTAAAGGAGACAAATATGATCAAAATCGGAAAGACACATAAAGGAATAAGTAGCCTATGGTGGAGGATATAATTGAATTACCCCCCACAGAAGAAGAAATCACTAAGGCATAGAAAGGCAAAGTGAAAATTGTAGAAGAATATGAAGTTGGCATCCTTAAAGAGAAACTTAAAGAGGAAACAAATGAGGTCATAGAGACCAAGATAGAGCTGGAATATTTGAAGCAAGAAAGGAAAGAATTGTTAGATTTTAAGGAATAAGTCAGTAAGAAAATTATTTTTTATGTTGAGGTAACAGAAAGTTCCAAGAAAATGTTGAAAATAGCATTACTTTGCATAAGATGATGAAGAATAACATGAGGAGGAATAGATGGTTGTGGGAAAAGATTATAAGGCTTCTAATTCAGGTTAAAGAGATGGAAATTCAAATGGGAATCATACAAACAGAGTTAAAGAAGAAAGGTCTGAAAATGATATTAGTAGAAAAACATGTTGAAGATGAAGCTACTACTTCTTGAGGAGGGTATGATGTATTTTCATTGAATGTTTCCTTATCATGCTTTATGTCAACATCTCACACATCCCTGGACAATTTTTGGGAGATGGGAAGTGAAAATTTTAAAATCTACAGTTTATCAAGCAAGTTCGTAGAGTACTCCAGGATTAAAGCTGATTTTTCGCTATGGACTCGCTAAAGATGACTTTTTGTAGTTATATCCAAGTTTTATCATAAAGCGAGTAAGTAAGAGCATATATTTAAGTGTTTTAACATAGTGGACACCTTCAAAACAGAAAAGAAGTCAAACAGTTTGCAGAAGATGTCGAATGAAGGCTGCTACGAAATTCTCGCTACGAACTTGCCTCAAGTCCTCCATTTTTGCAGCAAAGGTAAATTTCAAATTTTTTCAAGTATTTAATGCAATTTTGAAGCATATTAATCATCTTGATCAATCAAAGAGTATCAATGGAGAATTTGGTTAATGATAATAGTCATCATGGAAAGTAATTTAGCTCATCAATTCTAGACACATCATCAACTATGACAACACATTCCCAAATCCGAGAAGCATACGCTTAATGTCAGTTTGGTTGTTTTATTGTTTAGTTATGGAAATTTCCACCTCAGTAAAAAAATTTTTGTTTGATAAATGTCATCATGAATGGATCGTGTAAAATCTATTAGTGAAATAAATAGTGTTAGAGTCATATTAGGTTTTGAACTCTTAGAAATAGAAATATCACTAGATTCCCTCCTTGTAATATGTTTCCTATTTGGATAAGGTTTCTTTGAGAGCATTAAAAGGTCTAACCAGCTAGAAAACTACATGAAACGATATCTAATTTTATAAATAGGAATATAGAAGGATTAGAGAGGGTTGATTGATTTCATTCTACAAGCTACATTTTAAATATTTTTTCAGTAAGTAATATACAGTTGCAAAAGGTTTCTATCAGACCTGAGATTCATTATATTTTCTCATATGTGTTTGTTTTATCTATCTATTTTGTGTTTATTCAGTTAAATTTATGTGTAATCACTTGGAATTTATGTTTAATCATGCTCCAATTTTGTGTATGCATATGGTTTACTTTTCAAGTTTTGTTTTAATGAGAATACACACATGCCTCAGCTTCCATGTTAGATGTCTTTCATGTAATTTATTTCCCTTTGAATCCATGCCCAATGGTAGCTATTTATTCACATTCTTTACCTTCATAAAAGCAATATTCAAAATACACTCAGAGTTAGTCATCTTTGTTTCCAACCATTATCTATGAAAAATCATACATTACCTTGAGAGAGCCCTCTCAAGTTGGAAAGGCTAAGTTCCAACTAAAAGTGGTTTTAAACAATTACTCTAAATTGACTACTGAATCAGACCATCAACCTCAATTTGGTGATAATATAATCATTGTAATACATAGTCATGTTTGGACTATTGTAATCCCATTTTGAACATTTGGTGTAATATTGAGTGAAATTTGTAATCACACTATGTTGGCTGATTGATGTAAGCTTGAGTCATTAGTGATAGGAAAAGTCATATCTGGTTGAGTCATAGAGTCATGTACTTCTATATATATCTTTAGAATTTTCAACATATGTTGAGGGGGAGCGTTGTCAGCATTCAGTTTTCATACTCAACCTTCAATCGACATTGGTCAACCTGTTTCCCTTGATTTCAAAGGGGGAGAGAAAAACTTGGTGTTTGGAGAAATATTGGTGACTTGGGAGAGAAGCTTGATATGTCTATAGATGTACATATAGGTGGTGAGATTGGTATGTCCATGTATGGAACTATAGGTGGTGGTAACCAAATACCAAAATGGTTGTCATCCATTCCAAAGGGGTAGACTGATGAAATTACGCTTAATGTGTTGTCCTTGATGGAAACGTACATGGTAAACATGTCAACATGATGATTATAAATAAGATCATAAAAATTAATATTAGTTTAGATACAAAGGAATGATGAAGGTAAAGTCTAAGTATATGCAGGTTCTATGAAGCAAAGTCGTGTACATACGTGGGTATGGTAAAGAAAAGTTGTGTACAGTTTTGACACCATGGTATTCTAAATACTAGGGGTATTTGCGATGGTCTTGGCCCATAGTATTGAGCACAAAAACATATATTTGATCCCATCAAAGAATACCATCGGCATTAGTATGGGTTTGACCCAAGGTATTGGCTAGGTTCTAAGTTATAAAATGATATGGAGATGAAAGTGTTGGGGTGTGCATGTAATGGGTTATTGATGAATTGTTTGATCTGAAATAAGTGTGCACAAGGAATATGATAACGAATCAAATATATTAGATCTGAAATGACTATATAATTTTCTTATGGTTTGATCTATGATAATAATGTTATGACTTGTGTTTGTTACTCTGTATGTTGATATTTGGGTTTGATTAAAGTTTTGTTGAGCAACAAAGGTATGACTTAGTAATTACATATTCGTACGTAGGTTCTCTTCAAAAATATTGTGTGCATGCATGGATCTACTTCTGGGTATCCGTGTATAAATTCGGCAGTATGGACAGATTGGTACGGGGGTGTCAAGTATGAAAGGCACGTACATATGCTAGTGTTTTGAAGTATGAGATGATGATAATGGTTGATTTATTCTCTATTTTTTTTTGTTGATTTTCAATGAAATATTTCTTATAATTATATGTTTTCTGAAAGTACTATTTTGGATGAATTGAGTATAAAGTAAAGAATTGACTAGTGATGATGTTGTTATGTGATAGTGTCTCTCTGGTTCAGTGATTTATGTTGGATTCAATATCTATTTGGGTGATTGATTCAGTGGTACATTGATACATATTCAATTATCAATATTTTGAGATCTGTATGCAAGTATGCTTCAAAGGAAACAAGTACATAGATATGTAAGAGTAAGAATAATAGAGTATATATTGTGCCATGTGTTTAGATAGGGTTTGCAGTGATAGAATCTAGTTTCAGTGATGAAAATTATGTGGTCTGGTATTCAAATTAATGGGTATACAGTGATATAAGTTGGTATGGTTTTTTGAATATGTTATTTCTATGTTTGACTTGGTGATATCGTGGTTTAGTGATTAAGTGATTTGATAAAGTGTTGGTTTCAGTATTGTTTTCCCATATACGGAATGGATCCAATTTGAAATATTCTTGAAATTGATCCATAAAGAATAGAGGATAAGGGGGTTGTAGCTCGCATGCAGTAGAAGCTCGAGAATGAGAGAAGGTGTAGCCTTATGCAAGTGTGTTCTTGTGTACTAGTACGAGTCAGTGCTACTACAAGTTTGTAATAAATTTCTCTTCATGATAAAAAAAAGAAGACATAGATGACAACAACTATGGTTTTATCCCACATTGGGTTTCCACCTAAAAATCATGGTGTTCATGTGTTGCTTCCATGAAATGTCTTATTTTTGTACATGATTAATTTTTAATTAATGTTTAATAAAGTAATGAAACATTGGTTCAAGTTAAACAAATGATGAATTAATATAAAACGTTAGTGAATTAGATATACTTTACTTGTCTTCATCACAGTCGCATACATATGCAGGTTTACTTCATAACAGTTGTGTACAAAAATATGAATAAGAAAATAAAAGTTTAATTAGTTTAACATATTGATTCACTCCACTCTCAGTATGTTTCCTAACATATTCCAACAATAAGAAAAACTAGAAAAGAAAGAGAGTGGTCTTTTTGAGGTTCCATAATGAATGGCCCTAATGAAGTGGCATTTTTGTTTGGAACTTCATAAGTTTTTTAATTCTAGCATTAACAAATTTTTAAAATATCAACGAAATATTTGAGATTTTTTTCCCATTTTTAACAAGGCTAAGTTATCTTGATGGCTCAATATTAACTCATAATGGATTTTTTCCTTAAATACTATCTCGAATTATGTAAAACGACAACAGACATGTAAATTATTTAAATACATGTTGAAAATTTTCATAATATTTGTATTATTATTTGAATGACCTAAGTATTAGTAAATTTTCAAGGATCCATACTTATTTTAAAGTGCGAAAATTTTAAGGAATTTTTCTATCTTTCTAAATCACAACTATGAAATGGTTGGTGGTATTTTTGTAAAAATACTCAAATTCCTAGATATTGTATATAGTTTATAAATAAAAATTGTGGGGATTATTTTGTTAGAATTATTACTAATGCTTTGTCCTTGATGTCAGCATGGATCTTAACTTGTCATAATATTTCATCATGATGTCACATTATTGATTGCATAACCAATGTTCCTCTCTAGATCATGGATGGAGGATGTTCTTAATAATTGGTTCAGTGTTGGAGAGGTTTGTTGAAGTTTTTACAAGTGTTATATAAGATGAGGAAGTGTATAGTAAGCTTAGTCATATGTTTAATTTGAATTATTTTAAAAAATGTGAAGATTCTAAAACTATTCGCTACTTCTATGAAGTAAAGTCACATATATACACAGGTTTTATGAACACGAGTCATGTACATGAACCTGCACATGGAAAATAAAAAAACATAAGCATTTTCCATGGTAATATCCCATAGTTTTGTGTTGGAAACATCTATTTGATTCTGTCAACTATTTCCATCAAAAAATCCAAGGGATTTTCTTATGGTTTTCGAAAGTAAAAATATTATAAAAGTAGAATGAATCAAGCAGTTGGGTGTGCATTTAGTGACCTATTAATTATGATTTTTTTTCAAACAGGGGTGCACCAAGATGCAAGGATTGAATATCATATGGGTGTGATATAGATTAAGGATATAGTGTGAGGCAAAGCTAGATATATTGTTTGCAGTGACTAAAAAGTGTTGATCTATATGTTGCAGGGAACGTATACTGAGTAATCTATAGATCTCAATGTTCTAATCTAGTGCATGGTCTATATTTATTTGATAAACTGTGATATTGATTTTGGTTTGTTTTATCTATGCAATAACCAATGCACATATATAATATTATTTGAAGTAATTTTTATGATAGAAAGAAGATGTTGTTGTGTCTATGAGTATGGAGAATATGGTTGATTGTAGATGTGAGTATTGAGGATGTGTCCACATAATAGTTGTGATTTTTTATAGAAAAATTTAATTATTAGTTCTTCTAAGGTTTGCACATTGTTTTTGTTCTTGAATAATGCATACATATGCAGTTATGCTTCTTAACAATTCTGTATGCAGTCTGAATTATAAACCATGATTAATGTTGATGCTTGTTGTTGAGTATGGTCACTTTTACTGATTAGTTGATGAATGTAAAAACTTGATGAGGTCACTATGATGTATGGTTTATTTGTAGGTTTTTATGAGAGGCATGAAAATAATGACTTGATATGTGTACATGGGTAGCATGTATATACGTGGATTTCTTAAATGATAGTCATGTATATATTCTCATGGACAATGTTTTGTATGACAAAGGCTGTTGAAAAGGTTGTATGCAAGGTGGAGGAAAAATTCTTATGGATCTAATGCTATTTTTTGTATATTATTGAAGCTAATGTTATTGTTCCGATGGTTTCTTATTGATGATACTACTTTGAGTTTTTTTCCAACAATGATATTGCATTATTGGTTGCATGGATGAGTCTGATCTTATAATTTGGAAGTGTTGATTAGAAATGGTTTGATTTGATATTGGAAAATGTCTGGCTTGGTTCGTGTTATTTATGTCTGGCTTGGTATCTTGCTATTCAACTATCAAATTTGAACATATTTGCTTGACCAATGTTTTTTTGAAAGAGCTTGTTGGTATTTGGTAATTGAGCATAATGGTTGGTATGGGTCTAGTTTGAAAATTTGATGAAACATGGCCTATAGGTTTTGATGTGTGCTTGAGTCAAGTGGATCCACTGTGAAAGATTCTGAAACATGGTCGACAAAGGTGCTAAGGCTCGGATCCTTTAGTGAGGCAGTAAGATATTCCTTCCAGTGTTAGTCGCTAAACTTGATGAGGAAGTAGGAGCTTCCTTCTAGCAGGACTTAGTAAACTTGATCAGGAAGTGGCCCAGCTTCCTTCCAGTCAGAGCTAGAGAATTTTTGGAGATGGAAGCCTATGTGTTGGTAAGAGTTGCACCAACACAACGTGTAAGAATATTTTAGTTATAATTAAAAAAAAGAAGACGGGGATGAAAACAATGACAATTTTCTCCCAATTTGGGTTTCCACCTAAAAATCATGATGTCCCTATGTGATGATGTGTTAATTATGTGTGATGTTTTATATTCTCTTATGTTTAATATTGCTCATGGTTACTACATAATGTATAAGAAATGAAATAATGATTGATGAAATCTATAAAATTCAAGTAATTTGAATATACATTATTTGTCTTCATTAAAAAAACGTACACACACAAGTTTCCTGAAGGGAAGTTGTGTATAACATTTTAAATGTGCAATTGAATAGTAATTGAAATGAAATATTGATTCACACCCCCCACCCTGCCCCTTCTCAGTATTTCTAACAATTGGTAATATATCATGTCTCTCCAGTAAAGATTAACTACTTGAGAGTAGATCAAAGACCATGGGAAGGAAGAAAAAGAAGGAAAAACAAAATAAGAAGTCATTTCAAGATAATTGTGGAATTATCATCAATTATAGATCAAGGACAAACAATATTGAAACAAGTCAGAAATATTTCATATTTAGAAGCACCCTGCCTTTTACTAATCAAGAATGATGAAGACAATGATTAGGGATTACTAGGCACTGCATTTTGTTTTAATTATATATGTGATGAAAATTGTATGAATGAAGTCCCATTTCCTTGCTCATGTAATGAAGATGATAATGAATCAACTGATATTTTCATTTTCGGTAGAAGTGGAAGTAATCATTTCGTAGAGAAACCAAATTAAAAAAAATGACCCTATAAGTGAAGATTAAAAGGGTCACAACTAATAATAGAGACCATAGAAATTTATTACAATTTTTTAATGAAAATTATTTTACCTACAAAGAAGAAATTATTATATTAAAAACTTAGCTAAAAGAAGAAAGAAAATCTAAAGAAGGAATGAGGAACCAATATATGGAAAGGGAAGATAAGTGTCAAGGATTGGAGGATGAAGTAGCTTAATTGAGAAATAAACTCAAAAAAACAAATATCCCAGCTGCAAGAGGAAACGTGAACTAAAGAAGGTGAAAAAATAAAGGAGCTTAAAGAAAGAAACAATTATTGTGAAAGACTTGAAGCAAATATTATCTCTCTCAAATCTGATCTTGAAAATTAAAACAAATGATATGAGGAGATACTTAAATAATTTTAAGAACATGAAAATGAGCTTAAATAATATATCATCGAGTTAAGAACACAATTTGAAAATAAAAGATAAAAATAGGTTGAGGTAAGCATATTAGAAGGTAAATTAGCAGAAAAAATAAACAATTGAGATTTCAAGATAGATCTAAGATATTGGATAATCTTCTTAATAGTAAACAGTCTCCCTCCATTAAATTATGCCTTGGTTTTCATGAAACTATGAAGGGGGAATCCATGTCACAAGCTTCTGCTATCAGTTTTGAGGATAACAAAGAAAAGTCTGAAAATCTTGATAATGTGTTAAAAATTCAAAAAAATCAGCAACCAAGAAAAGTGAATTCTCAAAGGAAATCCTTTCTGCCAATAAGTATGAAAGAGATATAAATAATAATCCATTCTCTCTCTTTATCAATGGTATTGAATGTTTTATCGGTCACAACTTTGGTTACATTGAAACAAAATGAAAAAACAGATTGTCCAGACCTTAAGCAAATAATCTCTCCATAAGAAGATCATCAGTTCTGAGGTACTCAAGTTTCTTTGAATGGTATTGTTTTACATGTAATTTTTGTGGTCACAAAGTGATTGATTGTAGTTAATATATAAATAATATAAATATGAAGCATAAGTATTATGGTTCTCTTGTCCCCTTCTCTAATCACGTAAGGTTTATAGATATAATAAATTTGGACATGTAGAAAAGTGATGTAGAAGCAAGCTAACAAACTCGTCTAAACATTCCAGACAACAAGTAGAGCATATCTAAGAAAAAAAAATTGATAAGAATAGAGTTAGACCTAAAGAATATGGATCCATCAGCATGCATCATGTCAAGAAAGAAAAATACCAACAAGTAAAGTGTGACCTTAATCTGTGTGCAATAGAAGAAGGATATTAGTGGTATATAGATAGTGGGTTCTCTCATCACATTTCTGGAAATAAGCACAAATTTATATCTCTCAAGAAATAAAAATGCGATAAATTAATTCTTGGAAACAGTGCACTGAAAAAGCTATTAGGAAAATGGAGTGTTGATATTGATGTTAAAAATACACAAAATAAAACTAATGTATTTTTTGTTGATGGTATAAATCACAATATTATGAGTGTAGGTAAAATATTTTATAAAGGGAATGTAGTTATGTTTACCTCAATAGGATCAAAAATTGTAGAAAAAGACACTAGAAAACTTATTACAAAGGTGATCAGAAATGCATACAAAGTATATTTACTAAAGAAAATAAATAAGAGGTCTAGTTCCTATTATTCAAATTCAGAGTAAAGGAAGATATTAGTCCCAACTACAATTTATTGCTAAAATTAATTCAAAATTATATGAATTAAATGCAGAGAAGATGATAGTTTGATGACAATTAGGTCCACAGTATTAGTGGTGCATGATCTAAGGGGGAGAATCTTCTATGCTTCCAATGGCTCATTGTTGGCATTATGGTTTTTTGGGAACTACTTATCTAACATTGGTTTATTGCATGATGTTGGTCTATGATGAGTTCATGATTATTGATACTATGATTAATCTTCTTACATTTGTTCTTCAATGCATTGCTTACTATTAGAATATATATATATATATGTTGTTTTCACCATGTCACTGTTGATGTTGGTTGATAATAAATATGATGTTGACAATTCCTATTCTACTTAATGGTTTCTGATGTTGGAGGTATTCCTTGACTTCACATATGTTGTTGATGAGTCTCTTGGAAACTAATAAATGTGATATCATATGTTATTGTTGGTGGATGTCTTGAATTTTTATCATGTAAAAAGGAGTGCACATGTATAACTATGTATCATAATATTTTGATGTATGTATCATGAAGAGATCCGTGTTGTAAACCTTGTAAAATTAATTCATGTATGGGTTGTTGGGAATAAAATTCATGTCATGTATTTAAACCCATTGTTTTCGGTGATTAATGTAAACTTGGGTTCATAGAGTAATTGGTTTATGATATTCATGCTTAGAGAAGAAGTTTGTACCAGTCATATGTACTTATGTCCAACCATGTATTTTTTTCATAAAGCCTTATATTTACATTGCATATCACTAGGTATAGTATATACTCTTAAGGAATATGGTCAATATGAGATGTTATGTGTTTATAAGAGTCATATCTTGCAGCAAAGCTTCCTGTTTCACAATAATAGATAAATCTTATAATGTTGAGAATGCCAAGGGGGTACTTATCTCATCTCAGTTTTTCCCTTACTCCTTGATGTCAAAGGGAGAGAGAAGGACTTGGTGTTTTGTAGGAGATTCACATCAAGTACAAAGGGGGGGATTTTTGGCATTATGAATAACGTGTTGTCCTTGATGTCAACTTGGATGTCAACTTGTCACAATATGTCATCATGATGTCACATTATTGAGTGCAAAACGGGTGTGCCTAGATAGATAGTGGATGGATGATGTTATTAATAAATGGTTAGGTGTTACAAAGGTTTGTTGAATTTTGTACATGTTTTACAGAAAATGGGGAAGTCTATTGGCAACTTAGTCATAGGTTTAATTTTAACGAGATTGTAAAAATGTATGCTACTTCTTTGAAGTATAGTCATGAACATACATATATTTCATGAAAAATATTCACGTACATGACCCTACGCATGGAAAATAAAAAACACTGAGCATGTTCCATGGTAATATCCCATGATTTTGTTCTTGCAAAATCTATTTGATTCCATCAACTAATCCTGTCAACAATTCAAACGGATTTTCCTATGGTATTGGTAAGGCAAAGAGATTATAAAAGGAGAATAAGATAAACCTGTTTGGTGTGCATTTACTGAGCTATTCACTATGATTTTTTTTTGAACAAGGGTACACCAGGATACAAGGATTGAATATTAGATGGGTGTGACACATATTAAGGAGGTAGTGTGAGGCAGAGCTAGAAATTTTTTTTGTAGTGAATAACAAGCATTGATCTATGTGTTGTACGAGCCAGATACTAAGTAATATATAGATATGAATGTTACGATGTAGTGCATGGTTTATATTTATTTTCTAACCTGTTATATTGCTTTAGATATGTTCTATGTATGTAATAACCATTAAAAATATCTAATATTGGTTGAAGGAAGATTTATGACATAAAAAATATGTTGTTGTGTCTAGGAGTATGGAGAATATGGTTGATTTTAGATCAAAGTATGGAGAATTTGTTTGCATAACAATTTTGATTTTCTACAGAAAATTTTAATGATTAATTCTTCTAAGATTTGTATGTTGTTTGTGTTTCTGAATAATACATATATTTTCAATTATGGTTCTTAATAGTCATGTATGCATTATGAGTTAATAAACCTTGATTGATGTTGTTTCATTTTCTTGAGTATGGTCACTTATGATGATTGGTTGATGAATGTCAAAACTTCATGAAGTCACTATGATGTATGGTTTACTGTTAGGTTTTTATGATAAGCATGAACATAATGACTTGAAATCTATATGCGGGTATTCTATAAAGGTAGCACATATATACGTGGGATTCTTTAATGGTAGTCATGTATATGTTTTTATGGACATGATGTTGTATGAAAAATGTTATCACAGAGGTTGTATGCAGTGTATATGAAAGAGGATTATGAATCTAATGTTGTTATTTTATTTTATCAAAGCTAATTTTATTATCCTCATGGTTTCCTATTGATGATGCTACTTTTCATTTGATGCCAATAGAGATATTTCATTAATGGTTGCATGGATGAGTCTAAGGTTATAATTTGGTAGTGTTGACTAGAAATATTTTGACACTATATTGGGAATTGTTTGGCTTGGTTCTTGTTGTTGATATTTGACTTGGTATCTTGGTATTCAACTATTCAATTTGACCATATTTGTTTGACCAATGTTTGGATTTTAAAGAGCTTTTTGGTGTTCAGTGATTGAGCATAATGGTTGGTGTCGGTCCAGTTTGAAAATTTGATGACACGTACCCTACAGGCTTTGATGTTTTTTTGAGTTAGGTGGATCGAGTGTGAAATATTCTAAAAGATGGTCCAAAAAGGTGTTGAGGGTTGGATCCTTTAGTGAGGGAGTAGGGGATTCCTTCTGGTGGTAGCCTCTAAATTTGATGGAGGAGTCGGAACTTCCTTCTGGTAGGAGTTAGTAAAATTGATCATGAAGCAGTATCTTCCTTCCAATCAAAGCTGAAGAATTTGTGGAAGTTGCAGCCTCCTCCTAGTAAGATCTTGTAAGTTGGTAAGATCCTGCGCTAGAAAAATATGTAAGAATATTTTATTTATAATTAAAAAAAATATTGTTGGTCCAATTTAATGATTCAAATTATATCCTCAATTATTTTATCAATCTGGTTTTCGTAATCTTAGATGCACTCCAACGCATATGGTTTAGAGGAAGATTATACAAGTTTAACACCTAACTAGTTTAAATCTTGAGTATTATTGCCAAGAGAGCTTCACTCTCCCTTACAGGAGAAGGATTCAAAAATCCTTCAATGGAAATATTAACACCTTCAGATAATCAATTTTCTTAATCAATTAATTAATTAATTAACAACAAATCAATCGCACATAAAATGAACAACTTTTGACAACTCTAGTTATTGACAGTGAAAGAAATACTAAGCCCTTTTACAAGGGGTCAATTCATAATATCTCCCAATCAAGCATATCAATAATAACTTAATCAAAACTTAAATAATATAAGAAATATTTGATAATTCTAGCCTATTGAAGGTGAAAAGAAATACCAAGCTCTCTTACAAGAGTTCATTTCATAATATCCCTTTATCAATCATATAAATAAGAACTTAGCCAAAAATTGAATATACTGAAGGAAAGAAGAACAAACTAAAAAGAAAGTACATAAAAATGAAACGAAATTACAACAAACTAAAATGAAATTACAACAAACTGAAATGAAAGTACCAAAATAATGAGAAACTAGTTCACAAACTCAACAATGGGGCCCTCCACTCTTCCGTTGAGCAATTTATGTGAATATAAGATTAGAAGAATTTTGAAACCATAACAAAAATAATCCATCAAGCAAAACAGAAGCAACAAAAACTCTGAACCAACTCCTTTCATTGATTTTCAAAAGTCTGCAAATTCACATAGTTAAATTAGATGTCTTCCTCCTTTAAATGTCACATATTTTTACAAGTTTTTGGTAAATAATTAACTAAAAATACTCAAATACATTTACGACAACCTTAGATGATTCCTACAATTTGAATTCATTAATCCTATCTCTAAAATTTTGGAAAACCCCCTTAAAATCACAAATTTCCCAAATTTCATGCTCAAAACAGGGGATGTTTCTGAACAACTAGTATAGTTTGACCAGTGTTGACCAGCCTTATTCTAGCTGATTTGATGTGAACCAATAGGTGTTCATCCATCCTTGGTTCACATGATTTCCAGATATGCATTTTTTTTGAGCCCGTATGTCTTGCAACCATGACTTTAAATGAGCCATTACGAGTTGTTCTGATTCTCCCTAAAATTAACTCTAATGCTCAATTTTTACTAAAACACTTAAAAATCAAAAGAAATAGTTTAGTTACCTTGGTATGCATTCCAAGGTATAAAACATGATGAAAATTATAGAAAATGGATGATAAGGATGTAAAAAAGTGATCGAATGGATGTCGAAAAAAGAGTCAAAGCCGAGAGCCAACATTCCGCCTTGTTGATCTTGAAGCATGTCCTCATGCTTGCCTGGTCATTCTATACCTCCTTCCTCCTTTATCTATCTGAAGTAGTGGCCCTTTATTGTATTGCTTGAAGGAGTATAACAACCCTCTCAATTTCCTCCTTTGTCAATTCAATTGGAGTTGCCCTTTATTTGCCTACTCAAAGGATCTTGTATTTGAGCACATCCAAGGATAAATTGAACCCTTTGCCATTGAATCATGTCCATTACCATACATTTGAAGGTGTCTTGAAGCTTCCCTTGATTTTGAAAGAGGGTATCTTTATCTAAACCTTATTAATATCCGTATGCATCCCATACCTTTTTATCAACCAAGCTAGAATTTCCATTTCTCAATCAAAACCATTTTTCTTGCCCAATTCATGATATTTGATAGGACATGAATCTTCTTTCCCAAAATATTTTCAAAGAAATGGTCATTTTATTCTAGAAATGCTGGTGAAGTTGAAGAAATTTTCACATGAACTTTCAACAAACATTGTACAAGTAACAACAAAATTTATTAACCATTTTCTCATAAACTACAATCTCTGTTGGTTTGAAATTTTGTGTGCTTATTCATATAAACGATATCTTCTTGTTGTCAATCTTGCAATGTCACACAGTCATAGAGAAAACACGAATCGAGCACATCAAATATTCTCTTACTTGTGCAGGGGGTTTCCTTATTTCCATAAATTTTCTACAAAATAACTTGTGCCAATCCTTTTTATGACTAGGCGTTCACTTTCAATTTACTCACTATTTTTCCCACACAATCTACAACATAAGGGTTTAAAGAACCAGAACAATATCCCAAATAGAAATTAATTTGAGAAAACTGTCAGTAAAGAGCCTAACTCGGCTCGTTCTGAAGAAAACCCATGTTTTAGTTTTTTGAATTTCATTTTATTTTTCTTAGAAAACAACAGAAAAATAGTGGCTTCTTAAATTTTCAATTTTTTGTTGAATCATAACCAATGTTAGTCACAAATTTTGTTTCTTTTCACAAGATATGGATCATTTGACTGTGGAAAATTTTATTTCAGTATTATCTTGTTGTATTCCTCTTTCCATTCTGTCGCTATTTTTACTCTTCAACTTGAATGCTCTTGAAAATCTGGAAAACAAGCAACCCTCTTTCCTTGTCTTGAATTTTCAATTTCTGGGTTAAAAATGAAAATCTTGTTTATGAGGAAATTTTTTGAAATTATCAGGTTGAGAAATGATTGTATGAAATTCTTCAAACAAAATAAATTTAATCTTCAATAAATATTGGTCATTGTCCCTCTGTATACATTGGAAATATTCATGAATTTATGTCTTTGTATATCGATTTTGTTTTGATTTTTTGTTTTGTTTTTTGCTTTTTTTAACTCCCTTCTCATTCTTCTCTGTATAAAATCTCGAAAATTCCTTCATTTAAAATGGAAATGTTCCTGGTACATACCGATTTTCTTAATGTTGAGGTCGATTTGGTGTTTCTAATATCAAAATGTTCCCTGTTGAAACCATCTCTGTAAATTTTTTGTATGCTCATGTGTGTTAGAAACGAGAACCAGTTTTAAAAAGGAATTATGGAAAAATTAAAGAATATTTCTACTCCTCCATGTACTGTCTCGTGTTTTACAACTATTACTCAACTCCTTGACTTCCACAAGTCTCTCAATTGCACTCAACTGCTTGTGTCAAGTGTTTACTCTCATATACTTGTCAAACTAAAATTCAATTTCTTACCTATGGGTTGCCTGCCAATTAATTTACCAAATCCATGAAATTTTCAAAACAAAAATTTCTATTGACACGTTACAAACATGGTTTTACCATAAATTCCATCATTTCAGACTTCAAATTTGATTTGATATGAATATTTTGGTGCTAAAATTTCAGGATTTCTTACCTTGTGAGAGAGATGTGACTAAGTCTTCCAGGCCTTCACTGTATGTTATGTCATAAATCTCATAATATTCTGCCAATTCTCCCAAGGAACTTCAGAGCCTTTCGATTTTCTCACAACTTATAAAAATTGATTTGAAATTGAGTTTTCGTCTTTATTACCTTATGCCTCCTATAACTTCGTTCTTCAATTCCTAAAAGCTCTTTTCCAAAGTTTCAAAATGTTCACAGTAGGGTTCAATTTCTAGAGTGTATGGTTCAGATGCCTGAAGAGTTTTAATTTCCATAGCATATGGTTCGAATTCCTGGGGAGTGTGCTCTAAACTCATTTTTGTTTTACAAGTTTCAAAAGTAATTTTTAGTTTGTTTTCAAAACTTCTATTTCTCTTTCAAATTTCAACTATTTACGTAACAAAATTTTAAGGCTAAGTGTAATGATGCTACACTAAGAGTATAATGTTGCATGTATTTTCATTATTCCTTTAAACTCGTGCTCCACAATTAATGTTTATCATTCAACCATTATCATGTACCTATGTTGCTTCCTCTATTTATCATGTTATTATTGCACTTGTTCTTTCAAATTCTATACTCAGACTTTTCTAAGGATGATTTCAGCTTAATAATGTATCCAAAATCATATTTTAAGAATTATTTTAGACACATTCATACTCATAATCTCAAATTCCTGTACAATGCTTTATTTTGGACATAATTGAAATGCATGTTCTAAGATTTTCTTGAGGCTTGATTCTTTTGACAGCTATCAGATGTATGTTGAGCATTTACACAGGTTTTCAAAAAAAAAAAAAAGGTTGTGTTCATCCTTTGACTATTTATTTTGACTCTTTTATAATAAAAAGAGGTTGTCTTCATCAGGAAATGAGGATGATATTTTGACTCTTTGCATGATGAGCTCAAGGTTGTCTCATGTTTGTTCTCTTTTTATGCAGCAAATTTTTTATGAAGGCTATGTTTGTCACTATACATTCATGAAATAAATTCATGAATTTTCTCTTAACTCTTGAGTACTCATTTTTCTTGTTACAATATTTTGGATCTTGGTTTTTATTTGTGCTTCTAAAATATTGTTTTCTTGAAATGACCACTTTAATGTCATTTCAAGACAAGGTATCTTGTTCCTGTAATGACTGCTTTGTTTTAAAATAGGGAATTCTTACCATCTTGAACCTTGAAGTACTTCCTTTCAAATGTTATTTGCATACTAACCCTAGTTTTTTTTGCATAGAAAACATCCCTCATTCATACTTCATCCAACTTCTCTCTTTCATGAAGATATGCTTCCAATGTTTCCTACTCAGAGTCAATGCTCAAAGTGATGCTTTTGCTCTCAATTTTGACTATATATTGAAGGAAATGTGGTAAAATAGAGATGGCTTATGGAAGGGTTTATAGAAGGGTTTATGTAGGGAAGGATAGTTTTATGCTGGAATGTAAGGATGCACGAAGGTTGACTAGTCTTTCAATTACAAGCATCATTTCAAAATCAAAATCATTAAAATAGAATTTAACTTTCAGAACTTTTCAACAATTCCTTGGTTGTAGGAGTAGCTCCTCGTGGAAGTGGCTCTTTTGTAGAAGTGGCTTCTTTGTAGATGTGTCTCCTTTGTTTCTCTTTGAGATGAAGTATTTTTTCCAACAACTGCTTTATTACTTATTTGAAATGAAGCCCCTTTTTTTATACAGGTCCCTCCTTATTGAATTTTTACATGTCCCTTTTGTAACTCTTTATGAAATCTTGTGGTTTCTTCAGGTCCCTTTTGCTATTCCTTATGAAGTCTTGTGGCTACTTCAGGTCCCTTCTTCATTTTTTATGAAATATATTCAAGTCCCTTCTACAATCTTTCATTGACTTGTGCTTGAAGTTGAATTAGCTTGTAGTTGAAGTAACTTGAATTTGAATCTTTGAAAATAATACAAGGTTTGATATGGAAAGGATAACAAAAGCATAAATAATTTTGTTTCCCTCTCCCCCCTTTCTTATTTTGATACTTTCCCTCAAGCTTTCACATTTATTTTGCAAAGAAGAAAATATTTAGTAGCGAAAATAAAAATGAAATGAAATAGAACTCTTTTTATTTTTTCGGAATTCATACTAGCCAAGTAATTTGGTTTTCTAATATAAATTTGGTTTTGTACTATGCTAGGGACGTATATTTTCACATCCAAACCCCTTTGTTATTTTTTACCCTTTTTTCATATCGTCTTTTCTAGATGGAAGTGGGGTATAATGGAGTAGGGAAGTATGGAAATATTATGAAATTAAGTTAGGTTGAAGTCATGATATAGGAGTAGATTGATAAATAGATAATAGAATTGGACTTCAACATGAATTATTGTGAAGCTTAGCATACAATATGGTAGATGACTGACATCATGAACAATATGGCTTATGAAAGACTTCTTATGCAATGGATTTGACTTATCATGGTGCAGAACTTGACTTTATCTTCTGATGATTAGCTTCATGTATTTTGGCTTGATCTTGATCCATCTTATAATATTGTTGGTGTTTTTGGTCAGCAACTAAAAGCAATATTCAAGAACTTTGAGTTCCTTTTTATAAACTCAACATCAGGTGAATTTCCTATTTGTCTCTAGTTGAATAATTGCAGTTGATATTCATAGATATGAAGTTTTAAATATTGACTTTGAAAATTCTTTCATCCATGGAGTTCACCCCTTAAATCTTCTTGAGACCTATAAGAACATAGCACTTGTATACAATACAATATTAGATGATGGAGGAAGAGAGCTTTACAGTCTTTGTTCTACCAAAATATATGTAAAATAATTACAAGCAATGCTTTGAAAACAAGTCCAAAGATGACATACAAAGAAAATTAATTTGTTTAAACCTATTCTAAAGCCAAGTTAAAGTGAATTAATATGGAAACTTCCTGCATAAACATGTTTTCAAAATAATTTAAAATGAGATGATAAAAATGATGAAGAGTACCATGTTTAATAGAGTTGCTTGTGAATTTTTAACTAGACCAACAGTCAATATTTGGAGTGTAACATTTTCATTAAAGATAGAATCGATGTGCTTACACTTGTAGATTAAGTAGATTCATTTTTTCTATCCAGTAGAAATAGGTTTTTAAAATCCTTAGGTTTGATATCACAAAATTGTTGATGAACAAACCTAGGAGGAAACATTTTACTATGTTGATTTAAATACATGCAGTCAGTAAATATGGCATCACTTTTTCGTTTGACCTCAAAATGAGATGATTAAAGTTTTGTATTTTTCTAGACTTGAATATTTATCTCCAATATAAAAAAAAAAAAATTAAAATAATATGGTCTGGTACGTGAAATATTCCAATGAACAGTCAAGACCTAGAATTTTCACAATGCAGATTTTTCGACAAGCAATTAGTATTTGAGCATAACTTTTTCATTTGATGTAGGATTGAGATGATTAAAATTGATTTGGAAACTAGATTCCAGGGGATATCTTTCATGTAAATTTCATGTAAAAATGTTTCCATTAGACCCCTAAAATCAACATTTTACTAACTTTGTCCTCAAAATTTCACTTGAGACCTAGTTTTTATTTTAATCATATCTTTTTCATTTGTGATCCAAACGGAAAATTTCAACATAGATTTAAAAACTAGATTTCAAGATATATATTTTCTTAAAAAAAAAAAAAAAAAAAAAAAAAAAACATTCTTTGATAATGATCCTATATGGTTGCCTTAAATATGATTTTCCTTATTGCATTTTGCCCTAAAATTCTTCTAAATGAGTATTCAACAATGATTTGAAGAATTATTCATGAGAGTTTGAACAAAAGGTATTATTGTGAACTCATTCTATTTATTTATTTTATTCTATTCTATCCTACTCTATTATAGAAAATAATTCATTCTCTCAAGTATAAGAGAATTTCCAATGCATCCATTTGTGTAACAAGATCATAAGTACACTCACATCCAAGTTTGAAAAATATACTTTAATGAATTCTTGGACATGAAAAATTGTTGATCATAAATATTTGATGCTAAAGAATGTTGAAAAATGAAGTGGTTTTGTGGCCTAATCACTAGTTGAAACCAAGTTTTGAAATGATATTTGTTTGCGTGGCTCTCTTTAATTGTCATATCACAAAGTTCTTCTTGTGGAACTTGTTCAAAATCAAGAATGCACAAGGGATCTTGTGATACATATGCTAGATATTCTTCAATTTCTAGCTCTATTGTTTGAACTTCATCACATGTGACATGTATCTCATTGATCTTCTTAGAAATATAACTAGAGGAAACTTTTAGGTTCTCTTCTTGTGGATCCTTTTCATGGTTGTTTTGTTCCTCTTCTATCTTTTGAAATGAATATTCATCCCTAGTGGCCATTCTAAATTGTGGACAAGGATTTAGGAAGATATTTGTGGTGGCCTACCCTCCTTCTCTAAATGACTTCTTTAACATCATGTTTTTTAGATATATGTTTTGAAAATGGATTTTGTGGTTAGTGAGTTTTTATTAGTGGTTGGGTATTTTGTTTTGGGATATACCTTTCTAATTTCTTTCCCTAGGCATAAAGAAACATAGCTAAATGATAAACTGAAATTTTTTTTTGTTTGTTGTTTTTTTTCTATAAAAAAATGAATTGACTAAACTTCTACCTTCTAAATGTGCTTCCTTGGCAACGACACCAAAATGTTGGTCCAATTTAAGGATTCAAATTAGATCATCAATTGTTTTATCAATCCAATTTTTGTAATCTTAGAAGCACTCTAACATATATGGTTTATAGGTAGATTCTACAAGTTTAACACCTAGCTACTTGAAATATTGAGTATTATTGACAAGCAAGCTTCATTCTCCCTTACATGAGAAGGTTTCAAAAAGCCTTCAATGGAAATATTAACACCTTCAGATCATCAATTTTCTTAATCAATTAATGAATTAAATAACAACAAATCAATCTCACATAAAATGAATAACTTTTGACAAGTCTAGCTATTGACAGTGAAAGAAATACCAAGCCCTTTTACAAGGGGTCAATTCATAATATATCCCAATCAAGCATATCAATAATAAATTAATCAAAACTTAAACAATATAAGAAATATTTGATAATTCCAACCTATTGAAAGTGAAAATAAATACTAATCTCTCTTACAAGAGGTCACTTCATAATATCCCTTTATCAAGCATATCAATAAGAACTTAGCCAAAAATTGAATATACTGACAGAAAGAATAAAAAACTAAAAATAAAGTACAAAAAACTGAAATGAAAGTACATCAAACTGAAATGAAATTACAGCAAACCGAAATGAAAATACCAAAACAATGAGAAACTCGTGCATAAGCTCGGCAATGGGGGCCCTCCACGCTTCAGCTGCGCACTTCGGGTGAATATCAGATTAGAAAATTTTGGAAACTAGATCAAACATCATCCATCAAGAATAATAGAAGAAACAGAAACTATGAACCAAATCCTTTCACTGATTTTCAAAAGTCCTCAAATTCACATAGTTAAACTAGATGTCATCCTCCTTCAAATGTCACATATTTATACAAGTTTTTGGTAACTAATTAAATAAAAATACTCAAATATTTTTATGAAAAACTTATATAAGTCCTAAAAAGTTGGCCATCATGAACCCTAGTGCTTTTTCTTGCATTTTTCTGCTTCACCCATCGTCAAGGTTCTGCACAAAAAAGCAGACCACGATGCCCAGAGTCCAGGTACGCCCCCGCTACCACTCAGACCCAACGATGAGCGCAACCATGTCGGCGACCAAAGGAAGAAGGCTTACTCTAAGCTCAGAAATTACTGCACACTCTCTGCTGTAGATATGGATGCAAATTCACCTTACGCATAGGCCAGCGGTGGCCAAGCATATTGGATGGGGATGGCTACCCACCCAGTCGGAAAAATGAAGAATGCTCTAAATCTATGTGTTTCAGCTACCATCACGCAAGGAAATGAGGGTACTAGCCTACCCATGTGATCCATCCGTGTATAGCTCCAATGCATGACCCCTGAGATAAACATCCAGATTGGCCTTTGCACCAGAGGCAATGGAAAATGCATAAAGAAAGTTTTGGGTTGCAGCAAGGAAAACATGATAGCCAATCTGTGCTCTAGGATGCGATGTGACTTCCAAAGTGCCCTATACATCTCAGTACCTATTTTTCAAATACAGATCTCGCTTCCTTCAAGAAAATCCATGCTCCACTACATGCGCTCAATGGATCTTGTACAGAACCTCTGACATGCTCTTGAACACAGACTCGGAATCCCCTCAGCTTTTCAAATATTTCTACATGGAGGTAAACAACTCTATGAATCACTTCCCATTTCATTTTATAATATTAAAAGAGATAATTTTGTAGTTTTAACCCTTCGCCTGCGAGGGGGAGAAGCCAGACATCCATCTTATGCTCCAACATTCTCTTACAAGGATGTTGTCCATGCACATCCCTCCAAGAAAGTTTCTCAACCCTCTGAGGCTCCCAAGCCTTTTTTAGTTGAGAAACTCGAGGAATCCCCTTCTATAGAAATATCCCATCTAACTATTGAAGATCAGCTTCAAAAGTATGCAGAATCAGCAATTATTTGCCTCTTTAATTGTTTTTGGCCTCGCACAGCAGATCTCTACCAATGGATTCATTCAATGTGGACTAACAACAACAAGGTTTTATTTTTCTCAAAAGGTTTCTTCATAGTTGTGTTTTCTTTCAATGAATATTATCAAAAATCCCTAACTAGGGGTCCATGGTTTTTGGGAAAGGAAGGGCTATTCCTCACCCCCTAGTTTCCAGACATCGATCCCTCTACAACAGTTATTACCAAGCTCCCTATTTGGGCCAGGCTTCCAAACTTACCAACGCACTTATGGCATTACTCTGTTTTTCATGGAAATGGAAATACCGTAGGCTACTTTCTGGAAACAGATTCCTCTACGGGGGAGAAAGGAATATACACCTATGGCAGAATGTGTGTTGTAGTAGACATCGATAAAGTTCTGCCTGATATAATCCATCTCAAAGTTGGTGATCTCCTGTGGACTCAATCCACGAACTATGAGAACACCGCCTTTTGATGCCACCACTGCCATCAAATAAGGCACCTTCAGAACACATGCACCACATTCCTCGCCCAAAATAAGAAAGGAAATCTCAAATCAAAATCTAAAAGCTGGAAACCATGTGATCTTCCACACATGGATGATATTGAGTCCTTCAGCTTCGATGAGGAGGAGACTGAAGAAGAAGTGGAGGCTATAGAGCAGACAAGGTATTCGTCCTCGGCCGGTGTTACACAGCATTTTGTCACCATCCCTGTAATCCCTTGCCCTGCATATTGGAGGGTCTTTCTCTTGACCTATGAATAGTGTCATACTCTGAAAACACCTTCTTTGCATCCTTCTGCATAAGAGCATCATTTCTCCTGTTGAACATTTCATCAAAAAGCCCCCAAAAACTTATGTTTTGGCATTGGCATGGGTAGCCAGTTCACCCCTCGCGCCAATTTGGAGGATGTACACTAGAGCCTGCGCCACTTGGCACTCTGTCTCTATGTTTTTCCCATGCCAGCTGTTCTAGGAATGTTTTGTAATAAAATAGAGGCGGAAGTTTCCTTTAACCACCTCAGGGATGAGTCACAGGAAGTGGTTAACTTGATGAGCCATGGATCTCCCTTTTTAGGTAGTGCTTTCCTCCTCCCATGGAACACTCCTTGAAGATATGTCTCCCTTCCATGATTATAGGGATCCTAACCTCTCCCTCTCCCTCTATATAAATAGGCTTTCTCTCTTTATGAAAGCTAGCTGAACATATAGCCAAGAAGTTGAAATTGGAGAAGAGATACTATAGCTGAGTAATCGCTATTGAGAAGGTAGAACATAATTCTGTAGAGAGAACCCCATTCAAATTCCTGACGAGCTTTTGTGAGATGTGCTCTGTTGGAACCCTGTTGGAGGAGACCACAACGTCGAAGCTGGGTTGTACTCTTCCTTCCTTTCTTTAATATACTCGACTATGGCATTGGTTCCATCATTGTGTTATATTTACTAATGTAATTGATTTATTCTTCTTTGAATAAATGATAGTTACGAATGTGAAATAGTATGTTGTATATCATCTTTGTTTCTTGTGTTTGTGCAGGTATCTGAGCGTTAGAACGAGCGGATCATGATCTGTCAAACTAGGAGCGAGAGGCAACCACTCTTTCTGATGATAACAATAGCGTAGGACCTTCGGTAAGTTATCTATCGAATCTCAGTCCATTCATTAACTAGGAATCGATGTTATAGCATATCTTGTTTGTGGCTAGACCCACTATAGGGCTAATGGGATCACCTCTGTCCGTAGAGGGGATTTACCTCACCAACAGCTAGCCATAAGGGACCCATTTTTTCTTCGAATACACAAAAACTCACTCATGAATATCCAATTTAGGTAAGGAGACTCTTCCTACAGTCAAAAATAGTCTTCAAGTGGTTCTGGCCCACCGGCTCCAAAGTGGATGGGTCAAAGTTAACAAAAAGAAAGGAGAAAAAGGTCATATTGAAGACTCAACCCATTCTAGGTAGACTCTAGTGACTATATCCTTCTATTTATTTGTTTCTCCTATAGATCATTTTTGCTTATTTCTTGGTTACTCACAGGACTGAGGTTGATACTTTATCATTTCTGGATCCCCTGCTTTCTTTCTTCTCTTAATTGTAACTTCACTCTGTACCATATGATTTCTTAATAGAATTACTCTAATTTACCCCCCCCCCCCCAAAAAAAAAAAAAAACCTTATATAAGGCCTACAATTCAAACTCATTACGCCGATCTCTAAAATATGGGAAAAATCCCTTAAAATCACAAACTGCCTAAATTTCATGCTCGAAACAAGGGATTGAACAACTAGTCTAGTTTGAACATTGTCAACAGGCCGTATTATAGCTGATTTGATTTGAAAAAATAGGTGTTCATCCATCCTTGGTTCCATAGTTTCCATATATGCATTTGGTTTAACCCCAGGTGTCCTGTAACCATGACTTTAAACGAGCCATTAGGAGTTGTTTTGATTCTGCCTAAAATTAACTTTAATCCTCAATTTTTACTCAAACACTTAAAAATAAAAAGGCATAGTTTAGTTACCTTGGTATGAATTAGAAGGTATAAAACATGATGAAAATGATATAAAATGGATGATAGGGATGGAAAAAAGTGATGGAATGGGTGTGGAAAAAATATTCAAAACTGAGAGCAAATAAACACATAGATGACAGTAGCGATGGTTTTCTCCCAATTTGGTTTTCCATCTAAAAATATCGGTGTCCCTATGTGTTGATGTGTTGATTATATGTGTTATGTTTTATATGTTCTTATGTTTAATATTTCTCATGGTTTCTTCATAATGCATAAGTGATGAAATAATGATTGATGAAATCTATAAAAATGAAGCAATTTGCATATGCACTAGTGTGTTCATTAAAAACACATACACATGCAAGTTTCTTGAATGGAATTCACATATAAAATTTTGAATGTGGAATTGAAAATTAATTTAAATTAAATATTGATTCAATTCCCCCCCCCAACTCAGTATTTTGAACATATTTAAGCAAAGAAAAATTATCCTATGGGATTTGGATGAATCATTTGATTGAACAAGTTTTAGAAAACTAAGAAAGAAATATTATCTTAATGGTGAAATTTAGACCTCAAAATTTTCCTTGAAAAAGTAATTACATAAAAACTAAATATGCCAAAATATTTTTCATTGGAAAGTGAGATGTGGATACGACTCCACCAAGGAACACTTTCTCCTAGAACCCACAATTGTCATGTAGTGAACACAAAACATGGTTAGTTGAATATACCAAACTCCAACAAATTCCAACATAGAATCTCTCATACCTAATAATCCTACAAAACTCAACATATTGCACCCCCTTCTTAGGACCTACAGTCCCTCAAGTTATTCCACTACCCTTCTAATTATCCAACATAAGCCAACTATGAAGCCTAAAATAATTTTGGCTCTAGGAGTTCCAACTACCCACTAAAACCTATAGACACCCACTAGGCCCCATATTAGGGAAATCTATCCACACACCCAAATCCACCTAACATCCATAGGGTCAAATAATTATACATGGTCAGTCACCTCCCCTCTCTAAGCAAGTATAGTAGTCATAGTGGTAGAACTAAATGAGAAGAATCCATTGAAAATTGCACTAAATCCTCATTTTATATATGAATGTTCCCATTCATGACAACTGACACCTCAACAATCCATATCGCCAACACTTTGACATTTGTTCCCCCCTCCTTGGGAACGTAGGATAAAAATCATGTCAAGAATTACTTTAGGATTCAATTTCATTTTTAGCTTATCCCCTTGGATTAGGCTCCCATAATTAGTCCTTAGCCCCCTTTTCCTTTCATGGAGTCCTAGTCCCATATATATTTTCTTTACTTGGTATACAGAAAAAGTGTGTTTTTATTAATATGAGTGATTAAATATTACATACCAAGGATTTTTTAGAATTTTTATCACATAAGCTCACTGAACTCAAATAACAAAGGCACTCTAGCCTAAAAAGGTTATACATGCATGAAATCCAAAAACACATATATACACACATAGGCACATAGACCCAGCAAAATCATAACTCACCATCTTGCTCATAATATGTACAAATATACATGGCGATAATCTTGGGGGTGTTACAAAGCTGAGGTGCATTACTACTAAACTCTACCTCTCATACTATAAATTTTAATTTTATGTTAACTTTTCCCAAATTATCTTTAATACCACGTGCAATTATGTGCACCATGGTTATAACCTCAACTAGATTACTAATAAATGCTATTTATCATATCCCAAACACTACAACAAGCTTAATTATGCCATTTAGGTACCCTTGGTACCTTAATTCTACTTTTTTCATGCATATGTAATGCATTTATATTATATGTAACATACAATATATCCAACAGAGTATTATAATAACATCTCACACTTTAGGGGCAACTTTAGATACTCTTATACATGGTTTAACTATGCATATTGAAAAGTAGTGTGAAATTTTGCATTCCTTCTATCTTATTTCATGGTTCACAAATCTTAAAATGCATTATTCGGGAATTTTTTTAATATGTTGGTGTATGGAAAGAAATGTGTCTTATACAACCATGTGAACCTCTCCCTGGTGGCATATTTATGATGGCCCATATGGAAACCTAAACCCATCCTTTTTCACACCATTCGTCATGCCACTTGATAACCATGAATGCTCTGAGCATGGAAAATAATGGATTGGAGATGTTCCATTACTGTTTATAGTGAAGAAACCCCCTAAGTGGAAATTCTATTAAGTTAAATCATTCATGTGTGTGCTTGTCTTCCACTATTGGTCACTTTACATAATAAAAAATGAGCATAAAAACTATTTCATAATTAGATTTTTATTCAAACCAATTGTATAATGTTATAACTCAAAGTGACACCATCCAAGTCATCCATAGCCCAAAGGGACACCCCCTTGCGTTCATTAGAGAAATACATCACAATGAAGACAAGAATGCATAAAACAATCCATGTAAACTCTATAAAAGATAAGGCTATGCTCCTTCAACACACTTATAACACTCGAAAAGAGCATTGTTATACCTAACAGTTTTATTGTTGGCCTAATAGGGAGAGTTGAAGTGACAATGTGAATGGATAAGAAGAAAGTGTCAAATTTGATCAATTCTAGAATATAAGGATGAAAGGGACATATCAAACATGGACAAAAAAGTGTCTAAATACATTTTTATCACTCCTCTAAGCCATCTATAAAAGTAATTCCCTCCAGGGAACAAAGGGAGGAAAGTTTATACAACATAATGCTATCGAATTGAGGACCTATGTTCCCCTTCCAATAAGATGTAGAATATTGTGTGCCTTGAAAATGAGTTGTGGTGAGAGGAGGGACATGGAAAAAGGATTGTGAAGGGAGAAACTTCTATGCTCTTTCATGATATAATAAAAATATTTCCTCCATCACCCCCCCCCCACCCCCCCATCAACACATTTTTCTCTAATATTAAATATATTTATATTTAGGATTTATTACACTAATGCCAATGGGATTTGCAAGAGAATATATATTTTGTTTGTTTTTATTTATGTGTAGGTAACATGTGCAAGAAATTTAGGAGTGAATATCTTTGTAGAAACTATGTCATGCTTCACCAAATATACACATTCCCGAGTAATGTGTGCATCTAATCTCTATATTTCTTATTTCTTGTAATTCATATGTGTGATAGGTTAGAGGTTAAGTAGGTTGGGAACATGTTTTATGTGCCAGGCCCTGGGAAATACTATGGGTTTAAAGTACCTTTTCCTCAGAAGGGAAATTCTATAAAATAGAACTAGCAACTCCACTAGGGAGTCATAGAGGATCATTTTTCATAGTATTTTTTTATTCATCCAATGGATTTTGTTTGATTTATTTCCTTTGAATAGTCATTAGCAGTCTTTGGGGGATATTTTTTGAATCTGTGTGCCTGAAAAACTTCATAACTAGGCCAAAACCATTTCAACTCTCCTTTGCAATGTTGCCAAAGTGGCCCACATTTCCTTCAACCCCAAATTTCTTTACCTCTAGGAAATAATAATAATAATCCATGTAACTTGGCCCTATGACCAATCATCTAGTTAAACAATACTAGTCCATTTTTGGATCAGTAATAATTATCTCATTTACTCCTAAGAACTTCACAATCCCAAGATTTTGAGACTGAGATATTGATTGCAAATGAAAAAAAAAATGTCTCACAACTTTTTTATTTAATAGATCAACACAATAGTATATCGATGGTGGTAGCTTGGTGATCTTAGCTGTAAATATATTGTTGTCTTAGCGGAACATCACTTGGTAGTATCATTGGTTAATAATTGGTTGGTCTTAGTGTTATGGATTTGGTGGCATGATAACGAACACCCTTAGCCAAAGGCTCCAGAGACGTAAACAATAAATTCTCAATGTTTGACAAAATCTATCTCTATGAGGTCCATATAGAAATTCAAACATTGTTCCTCTATTGCTCTGTCTTGTTAAATTTCACTGGGCTTTGCACTATTTTTTCCTACAATTCCTAGTATAGGGATTACTCCGTGAATCCATCACTCGATCCTAAAATAGCACTGAATATTGTACATATGCAAGGATTGTAAAACATACATGAATTTAATACCAATTCAATTATATTAAAAATAGAAGGAAAAGGGAAACATGTGAATTATACAGTCATGTTGCTAGAAACGATGGAGATCATGACACTACTAAGAATGGGGGGGTGAATCAATAATATGGTTAAATTATACAATTCTTCACAAATTTCACTTTTTAACCATTTTAAGAATTATTCATGGATTAACAACACAACTCAACCATGTAGAACATAACATCATAAACATCAAGATCAAGCACATGAAAAACATGTACACAATACACTAATCATCCTTTTGATTGAAAATGTAATATCCCCAAATGGGAATGCACAGCAGTTCCTACTGAAATAACGTACTTATGGGAAATTTGTGCACATAAATGAGTTTACAGCCCTTGGATCCCTTATATTAGTATATCTGGGGGCTAGATCTAAAAGGAAAGCAAAAACAAATCAAAATAGGTGTGGTAAACAGATCTCCCACCACCTAGTCTAGCTAAAAGACACCCAATGAGAGGGGCTGCAGCTATGTACAACAAACTGCTTCAGAAATAGCGCGGTTTTGGAAAGCATGAGTAGGAGGCCATAAAATAAGATCAAATTTGGAATATACAGCAACAAATCATATTTATATTTATGCTCTTAGATTATACAGCAGAAAACAGAAGACAAGAAAGAAGGAAATCTTCATAAAAGAAGGCTGCAACACATGTATTTACTGCAAATGGCTTAACAGCATTATTTTATGGAGATACAGCAGCTGAATGTTACACTTCATATCTAGAGAATATCTATGTACAAAATATCAGATCCATTTCAAATTTGTACACTAGAAAGGCTCTATTACAAGATCCCCTTGGGGTTTTGATCAAATCATGCAATACAAAGAGTAGATCTGAGTTTAAATTAGCAGATCTATAATATTATTCAGAAATTTCAGAAGATGAATTTACATTATAAATAGATCAGATCTATAAAGAACATGGATCAGCAATCTAATCCATGGATCACCAAAGTGAAAGGAAAAGCCTAGCACCAGAGATCTCTCATCAAAAAGGGGATCAAAACATCCTGCAAAACCTCACTGAAAATAACGCAGTCCTGGAAGGGAAACTGTGTTGTAGCTTGATAGACTGATTTTTCCTAATTCCAAGATCCAAATCTAAAGTTCAATCAACTAATGCACTCTTTCAGGAGGGTAAAAGAATCACTCACTGAGAAGAGGCACTAATATGGTCTAGATCTGACTAGATCTAGACTCCACTTGCTGCAGCTTACAAAAGCAACCAAACCCTCACTGGATCTGTGTTGCAAATGGAAGTAGAGCTTGGCCAAATTCCTGATAGTATATGAAATCAGCAATACTCCTCCAAGAAATCCTCAATGGAAGAGGTGGAATCCCTGCATAGGAACTCCCAAGTGCTAGGAAGCACTATTCTCAACTAAACATTAGAGAATGGTATTTGTCTAAACAGATAAGATACTCAGAAATATACACAATCAACAACCTTCTCTTGTTTCCTTCCCCTTCCTTTTATAACATGAAAGCCTTGGAAAACCCTAAACCACCTTGATGAATCAACTTCATTCACATGAGGGGCCTCCATCTAGAATTGTGTTGTCCCTTCATGAGGTACATTGTATCAAGAGAACATTGTAGATTTGGTCAAGTTTGACCTAGTCCCATAGCTCAAACCTCTTTCACACCTGCAAGTGATTTGTTTACATGGCCTAGATTTATCCTTGTTCATATGGCCATTGATTTATTCATTCTTTTAGGATTTTTACATGTCCTCCTTTATTCATTTATTCATGCAATAGAAAATGAGACAAAAATTTATATTCCTCTTAGCTCAGGCTAAGTAGGAATATTACAGTCCTCCCCTCCAAAATGCTTCTTGTCCTCAAGCAACTGATAGGGTGAGTGTTGTAATACTTCCCCTCCTCCATTGGTGACACCATCAAGGATCAAGTCCCCCTCATAATCCAAGTGTTCACCAAGCCAGCACATCATGAATTGTTCCTCCAACGTCATCATAAGATGTACATAGTCTATTCCACAAGGCGTGAAAAATTCAACAGAAATAAACATGGTTGGAGCAATGCTTTCTATAAAACATGTAACATGAGGTACAGGGAAAAGTTCCATTACATGTGGTACATATAAATTGCCCATCCTCCCTCCATAAAATCCCATAAACAATACAACTACGTCATCCAAGTATGGGAGAAAAACTACATATATGCAAACATAAATTTGAGCTTGAGGAGGTGGGTCAAAATCCCACATGTGAAGCCAGCGCAGTGCATCTCCTGCCTGCATTAGATCAAGGTGTGGCAAGTGGAATTCCCACCACACATTTTTTGCATGAACCCTCTTAACATAGATGAAGATGTCAAACATGTTTGGTGCCTTTGGAAAGCACCCATCCTGAAAAGGAATCTCCCTTTGCACATCAAGGGAGTGGCCAAGTTCAAAATTTCTATTAGCCCACCAAAAGCCATGAGATCCACATGATCTCTCACTCCATTTAGGATTCATAGCCTACAAAAACATGGTAAAAGAATGTGACAAATCAGAAAATAAAGCTTTCTTTGCACGATCAGATCCTTTACCATCAAAGTTTCTCATACACATGGAGTTGTTCATGGGCATTCCCCCTCTCTCAAAAGAAGTAAGAAATGGTCGAAATGCCTCTTGCATAGAATCCATTTGTTGTCCCAACTCCACATAGCTCATGCACTCTTGAAAGTGCTGACATAGTTCCTCTCTCAAGCCTTCCCAATCAAAACTCCTCATGATCAGGGTGTAGTTCTTCATTGACTGCATATGGCTGAGAAAGAATTCTTTGTGTGCAACTTGTAGTATCTTCTACTTGAGCTTGGAAGCTCTAGACAAGAAGATCCTACCATGATGATAGATGACTCCCCCTTGGACTAAGTAGCCCTCTTCTTGCTGCATTACATCTAGTATCACACATGTGTGGAGATATTTGGAATACTCTACAAGCAGTTGACATTTCTAGTACATATCCACACTGTTCAACAATGACAGCGCTAATGATACATCCATGGAAGTGCCTTTCATGTTGTTGATCTCTTATTTCACATCTCTCATGCTAAAGATGTGTGTTGGAAGGCTGATCCTCCCATTCTTCTCCTCCCACAATGTAGATCTGGGAATGAGAGGAGGTGATAGTGATGAAGGGAGAAGGTCCCCCTTACTCTTGAGTTGTCCCAAGTCTCCCAGCGTTGTAGCTTGGTCTTCCATTGCCCCAATCCTTCTTGGATCTGAGTTTGGAGCAGCACTTTGTGAGGGCTCCCCCATAAGATCTGAATCTGGTGGCCTCCTAGGTGATTTTCCCCTAGATAGGAATGTCCCATGCAGAATTCTCATGAACATAAGAGAACGGACTGTGAGATCCTTCCTTCCATTGTGCAAATCCATCTCTGTTGTTTGTTTGGAAGTGCTAGGTGAGGGGTAAGTATGCATGCCTTGGACCACTTGGGGTTTACCACTCTTCATGTCCACCCATTCCATTTGCAAAGCCTTCCAATCAGTGGCGACTTTCCCCAATGTAATCAACCATTGGACACCCAAAATGATATTGGTGTTTGGTATGTCAACTACAAAAAGTGATCCACCAAAGTGTAGGAACCCATAGTCACTGAAAGTGAAGGGACGTAGTGCATGCATTGCATTGTCCTATCTCCTAGGACCAAAATAGAGAATCCCTCAAAAGTATCAGTGGGTATTGACCTCCTCTGCACAAGATGAGCATCAATAAAGTTGTGGGTTTCCCCACTGTCAATCAGTACAGAAACCCTCTGATTCATGATTGAACCTTGTACTCTTAAGGTCGAGTACTTAGGTACTCCTCTCAAAGATGCAAGAGTTCCTCCTATTAGATCAAATTCTCCATTCCCATCTCCAGATGGTGTTGGATCTCCCTCAATATTTTCAACGCTGTGACCTTTTCTTGGTTCATCATCTCCCTCTTCCTCCTCAAAATCGGAGAAGACTTCTATGTAGTGTGCTTTCCTAGTAGCACATTTATGTCCAAGTGCCCATGACTCTTGGCAAGTGAAACATAGTCTCTTATTTCTTAGCTCCCTCCTCACTTCAATATTAAGAGGCTTCTTGAATGAGCTCTCCTTGGAAGGAGTAGCTTTCTCTTCCTTCCCTTTAGAAAGATAAGGGGCCTTGTTCTGAAAATTTTCCTTGGCTTTTGGCAAGGCATCTTGGAGGTATCTAGCCCTCTCAATGGCATCATGTAGAGTGGTGGGCTTGGTAGATTTAAACAACCCATGCAAAGGTTCATACAAGCCATCGATGAACATGTACACCCTCCTTGTTGTAGACAGATTAGGAACCATAACAGATAATCTCATAAACTCAGAGATATAAGTTTCTGCATTCCCTGATTGCTTTAACCTTGCAAAGCTTATGAAAGGTGCTGGATCCTTTCTGTCAAACCTCTCCACCAGTCTTCTAGTGAATTTAGAATAGGCAGTCATATTGGAATGGCCCAATGTAGACAGCCCATGGAACCACCAATTTTGTGCTTCACCTTTAAAGTGTAGCGCTACAATCTTGATGGCTTCAATCTCAGGGACTTTGTTCAACTGAAAATATATATCCAGCTTTTCTACCCATGCCTTGGCAAAACTGGTGGATGACCCATCAAAATTGGGCAAAAATAATCTGCCCATAGAGTGATGTCTATCATGATTTTTAAAGAATCCACCATCTCTATACTGGTGCCTTGGTCTTCTTTTTTCCTTGAGGTGACAAAACTATTGAAAACTCAAGTGGTCCTTGAATCTCTGATTCTGAGATTCATATTCCTGAAAGTGTTCTTCAAGGGATGCTTGCTCTTGTGGCCCTTCATTCTCCACAGCCAAGAAGGTAGGCATAGTAGACAGTTGTGGATCTTCTGGCTGGTTCACTAGTTGACCATTCCAGTGGTGAGACATGCCAGAGCTTTCCCCAAGATGAAATCTCCCATGATATTCCTTCATCCTTTCCATCCTCATCTCTTTGATCTCTATAGCAAGATCTTTCATGGCTACCAAAAGAGTTCTTGCAAACTCTTCTCCTTCTTTATCACTTCCAGTTTCAGGGGATTTACCCTTGTCTTGATCCTCAGTGGTGTAATAAAATTTCTTGTGGCTTCTATTTTGATACCTCTTCTCCCTCTCAGTAAGAGGTTGTTCTTCTTCTGAATGCATGTTGGCTTTGGCTCTTCAATGGAAGAACAAGCTATGCCAAGAAAGGAGCTATGATACCACTGTAATATCTGCAAATGGGAATGCACAGCAGTTCCTGCTAAAATAACACAGTTCTGGGAAAAATGTGTACAGAAATGAGTTTGCAGCCCTTAGATCTCTTAGATCGGTATATCTGGGGGCTAGATCCAAAAGGAAAGCAAAAACAAATCAAACTAGGTGTGGTAAACAGATCTCCCACCACCTAGTCTAGCTGAAAAAGACCCAATGAGATAGGCTACAGCTATGTACAACAAATTGCTTCAGAAATAATGCAGTTTTAGAAAGCATGAGTAGGAGGCCATCAAATAAGATAAAATTTGGAATATATAGCAGAAAATAATATTTATATTGATTCTCTTACATTATATAGCAGAATACATAAGACAAGAAAGAAGGAAATCTTCAAAAAAGAAGGCTGCAACACATGTATCTACTACAAATGGCTTAGCAGAGTTATTTTATGGAGCTGCAGCAGCTAAATGTTGCACTTCAGATCTAGAGCAGATCTATGTACAAAAGATCAGATCCATTTCAGATCTGTACACTAGAAAGGCTCTATTACAGGATCCCCTTGGGGTTTTGATCAAATCATGCAATACAAAGAGTAGATCTGAGTTTAAAGTAGCAGATCTGTAATATGATTCAGAAATTTTTGAAGATGACTTTACATTAGAAACAGATCAGATTTATAAATAACATGGATCAGCAAGCAAACCCATGGATCACCAAAGTGAAAGGAAAAGCCCAGCACCAGAGATCTCTCATCAAAAAGGGGATCAAAACACCCTGCAAAACCTCCACTGAAAATAACGCAGTCCTGGAAGGGAAACTGCATTGTAGTTTGATATACTATGTTGGCCTGATGCCAAGATCCAAATCTGAATCTCAATAAACTAATGCACTCTTCCAAGAGGATAAAAGACTCACTCACTGAGAAGAGGCACTAATATGCTCTAGATCTAACTAGATCTAGACTCCACTTGCTGCAGCTTACAAAAGCAACCAAACCCTCACTAGATCTGCGTTGCAGTTGGAAGTAGAGCTTGGCCAAATGCCTGATAGTGGATGAAATCAGCAAGACTCCTCCAAGAAATCCTCAATGGAAGAGGTGGAATCCCTGCATAGGAACTCCCAAGTGATAAGCAACACTATTCTCAGCTAAACAGTGGAGAATGGTATTTGTCTAAATAGAAAATATACTCAGAAATATAAACAATCAACAACCTTCTCTTGTTTCCTTCCCCTTCCTTTTATAAGATGAAAGCCTTGGCAAACCCTAAACCACCTTGATCAATCAGCTTCATTCACATGAGGGGCCTCCATCTAGAGCTGCGTTGTCCCTTCATGAGGTACATTGTATCTAGACAGCGCTGTAGATTCTGTCAAGGTTGACCCAGTCCCATAGCTCAAACCCCTTTCACGCCTGCAAGTGATTTGTTTACATGGCCCAGATTTATCCTTGTTCATATGGGCATTTATTTATTCATTCTTTTAGGAGTTTTACATGTCCTCCTTTATTCATTTATTCATGCAACAGAAAATGAGACAAAAATGTATATTCTTCTTAGCTTAGGCTAAGTAGGAATATTATAGAAAACTTCAACTTGATTACATCATTTCCCCACAAGATACTACATATAGGTTTATCAAATACTACTAAAATTAACTTCTATCCCTGCTCGTTTATCAACTACCACTGAAAGGGGCTTCTGCTGTTGCTCATTTACCAGTACTCACTATAAGGGACTCTTGCCCCTACTCGTTTATCGGTCTTTGTTGAAAGGGACTCTTTCCCCTTATCTTTTACTAGCACCCACTAGAAGGAGCTACTACCCTTGATCTGTAATCTACCACTTTCCATCCCTGTTGATCCATATTTCATTGATTTTTAAACTCAAATCAATAGGGAACCTATGTCACAATCAAATAAATATTGCTCACTTCTATTGCTCACCAAATCCACCATACAAAAACCTTCAGCAATTTCTCATTATGGATTCAAACACCTTCAATAATATTTGATTACTAATACAAAACACCAATAATATCACCTTTAGAAATTTCTGATTACTGAACAAATCATGCACTAGTAACACCAACACCAATCACCAATGCACTTCTTTGCATCTTTAAGCACACCTTTCAGATACCAACATTGGTATTTCATACACCTCTAATACATACCATCATTATGCACCATGCTACACCAACAAATATTACCCACACACACACTCATTCACCACATGATTTTGCTACTCGAATTCTGCCTTTAAAGAATTCTTAACTAACATTTTTGGATTGATATTTAGTTAATTTGTTTTTTGATCTATTGCATGTATTTATTTATTTTTTTTCTTTGTCTTATTCAATTTACTCTTTTAATTATACTCTTAACTTCTCAATCTCTAATCTACAGTTATGGTCTTAATTTCTAAGTTAGAATGTTGATTTTATAAATTCTAGCTTTGTTATAGGATTTAACTAGGAATTTCTAATTTTGGTGAATCTCTAGTTTTATCCAAACCACTAGATCTACCTCTTAATTATTTGTTCTACTATCCATGCATTTAAAACTCTTGTTATTGTGTTTTTCTTAACTTCCAAATTGTTCATGCACTTTAGCACTCTGTTGTTTTTTTCTCTAATTGCTAAATGTGCCACTTAACTATCACTTTACTACCGGATCAACATGGTGCCAGCACTAGTGGTCAAATCATTCATTCATGCATAGGCTACACTATTTTAAAAAAAAATTATCGACCCTTTTATTTGATAAAAGATATTAATGTCGTTGATTTTTCCTTTAAGCCCCTTTATTTTGCACCTTTTCTACTTTCTGCCACGGGACTAGGAATTCGTGTCCATTGGCTTAAGGCTATAGGAACTTAGCTTTTTTAAGCCCTTGGAGGGCCAAAGTTATTTTTTTACGACTTTTTGATGGTGTTGGATATCCATCAATGAAGGGTGTCTCCCCAATGTGAAGTCCCAATTATACCTCACAACATTTGGAATAGGATCCCCATCCAGAGTATCGACCTAGTTTCCATATATTCTTATGTATTTTCCTTGGCTCTAAATGTCAGCAAGAGAGAGGGATGCACATGTGATTTCAAAAATCAAGTGAGTGTACCTAGTGATTGTAGAAATTATACAAACAATATGTATACCAATGGATTCAATATAATCATGCTATATGCTAAAGAAAGATATTGAATCCTTATACAAATTAATTGTGGAAAATAAACACAATCGCACAATCACACCAAGTAAAAGAAAGAAGCAAATCAATCCACAACACAGATATTTTTCCTGTGGAAATCTTGCTGCTCAACACCCATATATATTCTATTGTATATTCAACCAAGGAATCATGAAAAAAATACAACGCACCCTTCTCACAAGAGTATGCTGCACTCTACCAACTGTCTCACATTGATCTGGACAAAATCGACCAACACTTAGCCAATTTCCTGCCTCTGCTTAGCCTGCCTACCTTGCACAATTCTAAGAGAATTAAATCCCTATTGTTTAGGAATTCCAACCTTCCAAAACTGCACAATGCTCATGGGAAATCCTATGGGTGTATTACTGCATTTGGGTAGTTTTCTAATAATACAACTAATAGTTAACATCCCTTTAACCTCTATCTCAACTGGGTTTTCATCAGATTTGACATGCATGCATCTATTAATAGTAAATCATCAGTCACTTGACATATCACTACATGTGAATTAAATCTAATTTAATTCACTTGACCTCTCACTAGTGAAACAATTAGTTACAACTAGTTAAACTAATTTTAACTCAATTAATTGAGTTAACTAATTTCTCATGCATTAAACTAATACACTAACTAAAAGTTGGACTCTAAAACAAATAGAATCACTCTACATGACTCACCACCCACCCTCATCTCAAATTTCATGAGCTAACTTAGTCTATCACACTCAATTAACTATTACAAGTGATTATGAGATAAGATTACAATTTATTGTCCAATTTAAGTAAGGGAAAATTAACTTAGACATACATTTCTTGTTGACTTTTCAACACTCCTTCTCAACAAGAAATGGATTATCAGCTACCTTGATCCTGCCTTTGTGGTATTTTAATTTTCTCTTGTTGAGCGCCTTCGAAAGAATATCTGCATCCTGATCCTTCGTGGCAATGTACTAAAGTAACATAATGCGTCTCTAAACACAATCTCTGAGATGGTGGTAGTAGATGTCAATATGCTTGGACCTGTCATGGAATATTGGATTAACTGATATTTTTATGCAACTTTGGTTATCACAATGTATCACCGTCGAATCCATATGATGACCAAACAAACCAACAAGTATATTCCTCATCCAGATGGCTTCACATGCTGCTTGACTGGTTTCCATGTACTCTACCTCGGCTGAACTGAGTGCAACTAATCTCTACTTCATGTTGTACCAAGAAACCCTTGTTGATCCTATGTTGAAGATCCCTCCTGATGTGCTCTTCATGTTTGATGGACTGCTTGCCCAATCTGTATTGGTGAAGCCTTGAACATTCACTCCCTATGTCCATCTGTACCATAATCCATACTCTGTAGTACTGCTAATATATCTCAAGACATGCTTCCCTGCTTTCCAAAAGAGCTTGGTTTACTTAACCATATCTTGACTAAACTGGTTAACTGTGTAGCATATGTTTGGTCGTGTTTTCACTAAGTACATTATTGAACCCACCAGCTACCTATAAACAATAGCGTCCACTACTTCACCTGAAGTAGCATCCTCTGTAATATCCCAAAATCGGGACTACTCAGCAAGAATGCACTAAAAACGCATTCCCAAAAATATATGCTATAAAATAATGAAATGAACACTTGGATACTATATATCAGTCAATATACAACCTAAATCCAAGAATAGAGCTGAAACAAATCAAACTAGGTGGGTTAAATAGACCCCCCACACCTAGGATTGCTAAAAGAGGCTAAAACCCCAAACACTGCAACACAGAAATTACTGCATAAAAGAGACTACGCAGTCTAATTGAGGGTTTGTACACATAAGTATCAAATAAAAATATATCTGATATTATATTAACATTATGCTCATAAAAATTAAATCTAGTCTCCTTTATACAAAAGCTAGAGAACCCGGGAAGGGTTTCTAGGAGTTCACCCTGAATACAAATGGTGATTTTCAGCAGTATGGCTGAATAATAATTGAAAACTGAAGCACAGGAGTATATAAGGCTGTAATAATAGAAATATAATGCATATCTGATCAAGGTATTCCTCCATGGAAGAATCCACCCTCCAATCACAGGAAAAACTCTCCAAAAGAGCCACAGAAGAGACTGCTACAACTGCCCTCCAGAAATAACGTAATTCCTGAGTGGAATAACATTGTAGGTGATGAAAATGAGCTTAACTACTTCCAATGATCTAATATCAACCCATGAACTCTCCAAACTGATCTCCCACAAGAAGGAAACCTCCCTTCTTTGCAAAACCAACTCAGACAGTGGGTTTCTCAACCCTCCCTTGCAACAACCTGCAACTCAGCTCAACCTCCTACAGAAACTGCGCTAAAATAGTAGATTGAAGCTTTGAAACAATGCCAGATGTGAGGAATTATGGATCAGGTCTCTCCCAAGAGCAGCTCAAAGGGAAGAGAAGGAATTCCTGAACAGGAATCCCTTAGTGCTAAGCAGCATCGGAAATCTTAGCTAAACAGCTAGGAGAGAAAAAGTCTAAGAAGACATGAAATGTAATACATAATATAACCCCCAAATGGCTTCCATCCTCTCCCTTATAAACTAAGTGAGCCTTCTCAGCTTGGGTCCCACTCAATAGGGTTTCCACCATGACACAAACAATCTCCCTCTAAAACTATGTTGTGCCTTCATTAGAGCCACTCCTCTAAATTGTGTTGTTTGATTTGGTAAAGGTTGACCACTTCAATTTGATTCAGCCCTTTTCACACCTAAGGGTCTTCAATCCAGCTCACATATAGCTATCTATGCTGAACCACATTCACATTAAGCTCTTTTATTTGCTGATCCACTCCTCCTACCTTTACATTGTTGACTTGGTCAAACTTGGCCTTGTCCACTTCCAAAATGTCCCTGTTCACACATGAAAGTGTAAAATCCAGCTAGCATTATGATCCCCTTACACAACATGAGGGATTTTATCCTTATTTCTGAAATTCATGGGCCTCCTAACCCTTTTATTCATCTCCTAAGTGACATTAGCAAAATTTAATATTCCAATTTGCTGCATGTAAATTTTGGAATATTACAGTCCTCCCCTCCCAAATGTTGCTTGTCCTCAAGCAACTGCGAGGATAGAACTGAATATCACCCTCTTCTTCCCTTGTAGAAACCTCATAAGATAAAATCCTCCAAGGATTCAGGTGCTACCTCATCCATAGGCCTCCAAGCTATCATCCGTGCAAAATGAGTTGCCTCCCAACATGGCAACGTCTGAAAATCCTCCTCCACCTTGAGCTCCTGCAAAGTAGGTGGGATGAAATGCTAAAGATGGTAGACAAAGTGGCCTACCCCACACTATCCTCCTCTCCACTTAAGATAAGTGCAGAGAATCTGATAATATTGTGCTGCAATAATGTTTTCCTCAAATGGCAAGAAGGAAACTAGATCTCCAAAGATCCCTTTCCCAACATTGTAAACCCATCTGGCCCAAACCATCTCATACATGATGGATAAGAAATCATCACCATATGGCACCCCATCCATCTCATGGCCCTCCTCATAAAGAAATAGATATTTTTCTGTAGTGGCCATATCTCTTCCCATTCTCCCCTTAGAACATGTGATGCAGAAAGTGTGGGGATCCTCCCCCAAGAACACATCCACCCAATGTGTTTCTCCCCCAATCATGCTCCCCATAAAGGCAAGAACAAAATAATAAAATGGGCTCATGATCATCATCGAAATGAAAGAAATACTGAAGGTTTTATGTGGTGCTGGAAGGTACCAACAGTCTCCCAAGTGGTCACAGCGCAGTCTTCCCCACTGCAGCTTCATAAAATAGCCTAGCAAGTTGTTTCTTGACAAATGGCTCATTATGTAAGTCATCACATCTACTAGTAAATAGTAAATGGCTGAATTTATCAACGAAGCATACAAGGAGTAACCAAACACTTTCCCCAATTCATATAGTAGATGGTTGTCTCCACTATAATAGTTGGCCAAAAATGGTCCATGGAGCCCAAAGAAAAACTTGCCCCTTTGTAGAGCAATGCACTAAAAATAAATGGAAAGAGCATGCAAATATTGTGTTGAACGATCAATAAATGAAAAAATAGAATTCTTACCATGTCATGAAAGTAAGATGGTGACAGGATCCATAAATGAGTCTTCCATAGTGGTATGACATACTCCTATGAAGAGGAATGAACCATATGCTACATGAAGATCCCCCTCCTCATGATTGGAAGTCCAAGTCAAGAAGAACATACCACAGTAACAAATGAATCCATCCACTACTCTATTAGTCTCACCTCCTCCATGTCCACCAAGTGCATCAAATGTGAAGTGATCCTAGGAACACTCCATCAACAAGTCCCCGCTCCAAAGTGATAGCATTTTTGGCCTATGCAAATAGGCTCCTGCCAACTCATAAATCCATTATTTGACATGTTCAATGTCAAATAATCCTCCCGTAATTTTTCCATCTCCTCCTCCTGCAACATCATGAAAAATGGGAGATAAAATCTTCCCTTGCTCTCTCTCGATCCTCCAAAGCAACAAAAGTCTTTGCTGCCTTCTCATACCTCCATCATACAACCGATGTGGTGAGGACATAATGATCATATCACCATGATTCATCCACACTCCTTGCTTCCCCATGATGCAAGTATCCTTCCAAGTCCCTTCCATCCACATACCCTTGGAAAAAGGATATGTCCCATGATGGCCAAACTCCTTCAAGAGCAGCCAACGCAGCCAAGCCTCCTGCTGCCCGGTGTCATATATTTTCAAGTATCCTACTAGCTTCTTGCTCTCCATCCACTCCATTCCTCCCGATGTGAGTGCCTCCCATCATGATCAACCTTGGTACCCTTCTAAAGAAGACTACCCTCCTTCCAAATCAGATTTCTCTTCTTGCATTCCATGGGATGCTGAAATGCAACTCCTTGGAGATCTCCTAGGAAAGATCTCACACCAATCATCATCTTGAATCCATGAGGATCCAAGTGGGCTAAAGAAAAATCCTTCTCACTGCTACCTCTTGACAGCGTTGTAACTCTCCTCCATGGTGTTTTGGCTGTCTCATGTCTCAACTCAAGGATGAACATATGGTTTTGCACAAATTTGTTTGGGGAAAGGTTCACCTCGTCCTCGAAGAATTCACACCCCAACCTCACATATGGTGTGCAACCCATTAGTGACCCATTAGGATGATGTTTCATCCCTTCCTGGATCAAGTCAAGGTGGCATAGCATAGTGCAATCATGTGGTTCCAAATGAGCAGTATGCAATGGTATACAATCCTCCATATGATTTGCTGAAACAATAGGAGATGAAAATTTTGGCATACCTTGATGAAATTTGGGAGTATATTGTATGGATGTAAGGGCTTCTCCCTCCAATAGGTTGGCTCCTCCAACTAAAGATGTTGAGGACTGATCCCCCATAGTTGTGACAGTGCTGGTACAAGTCTCCTCCACTGGTGGTGAGGGCTTCTTCTCCTCTGATTTTCCTTCACCAAATTTTCCCATCAACCTTTGAGTAAATTCAGCAAAATTGACCACTCCTGCATGGCTCAAATGGTTGAACAACCCAATCTTTGCTTCACCCTCTAGGTTTAGCGCTGCAATCTCTACAGCCTCCCTTTCTACCACCGGATGTCGTAGGAATAATGCATCAAGTCTCCTTTCCCAAACGCTTGCTATAGATGACCCATCATAAGTAGAAAATAGAAACCTATTGCCCTTGATCCTTCCTTTTCCACAAGGTCTTCTTTCTTCCTCCAAATGAATGAACTGAGGAAAATCTAGAGTCTCCTTGAAGGCACTAGGTTGGGATTTGTACCCAACAAGGTATTCACTTAGAACCATGTGATCCAAGTGTCCTCCATCTTCCGAAAATTTGTCCTTCCTCTCAAAAGGAAAGGATATGTCCCAATGCTCTGGATCTCTCTACAACACTAGTCTCTTCTCCTGTTCATAGGAAGTGCATGGCTCTTCCTGCTTTGGAAACTCTCTAGGAGTTTCACTACTCCTTTTCTCTTCTTATTGTTCAACCTCCTCGGAGAGGTTCTTACAGGATATTAAAAATTGATGAGAGTAAGCTCATCCTCCTCATCATTATGGCCTTGCTCTTTCCTTTATGGCACTTTGGCTTGAAGTCCACAGGCTGAGCCAAAGATCTTGCTCTGATACCACTGTAATATCCCAAAATCGGGACTGCTCAGCAAGCATGCTCTAAAAATGCATTCCCAGAAATATATGCTATAAAATAATGAAATGAACTCTTGGATCCTATATATAATTCAATATAAAACCTAAATCCAAGAATAGAGCTGAAACAAATCAAACTAGGTGGGTTACACAGACCTCCCACACCTAGGATTGCTAAAAGAGGCTAAAACCCCAAACAATGCAACACAGAAATTACTGCATAAAAGAGACTGCGTAGTCTAATTAAGGTTTTATATACATAAGTAGCAGAGAAAAATAGATCTGATATTATGTTAACAATATGCTCAGAAAAATGAGATCTAGTCTCTATTTCTAGGAGTTCACCCTAAATGCAAATGGTGATTTTCATCAATATGGCTAAATAATCACCGCAAACTGAAGAATAGGAGTATAGAAGGCTATAATAATATAAATATAATGTAGATCTGATCAAGGTCTTCCTCCATGGAAGAATCCACCCTCCAGTCACAGGAAAAACTCCCCGAAAGAGCCACAGAAGACACTGTTACAACTGCCCTCCAGAAATAATGCAATTCCTGAGTGGAATAATGATGTAGGTGATGAAAATGAGTTGGACTACTGCCAATGATCTGATATCATCTCAATAAATCTCCAAACTAATATCCCACAAGAATGAAACCTCCCTCCTCTGCAAAACCATCTCAGACAGTGGGTTTCTCAACCCTCCCCTGCAACACCCTGCAACTCAACTCAACCTCTTGCAGAAATTGCGCTAAAACTATAGACTGAAGCTTGGCACCAATGCTGGATGTGAGGAATGATGGATCAGGTCTCTCCCAAGAGCTTCTCAATGGAAGAGAATGAATTCCTGAACAAGAATCCCTTAGTGCTAAGCAGCACCGACAATCTTGGCTAAACAGCTAGGAGAGCAAAAGTCTAAGTAGACATGAAAATGTAATACATACACTAACCCCCAAATGGTTTCCATACTCTCCCTCACAAATTAAGTGAGCCTTCTCACCTTGGGTCCCACTCAATAGATTTTCCACCACGACACAAAAAATCTCCCTCCAAAACTGCATTGTGCCTTCATTAGAGCCACTCCTCTAAACTGCGTTGTTTGATTTGGTCAAGGTTGACCACTTCAATTTGCTTCAGCCCTTTTCACACCTAAGGGTCTTCAATCCAGCTCACATATAGATATCTAGAATGAACCACATTCACATTGAGCTCTTTTATTTGTTGATCCACTCCTCCTACCTTTATGTTGTTGACTTGGTCAAACTTGGCCTTGTCCACATGAAAAATGTCCCTGTCCACACATGAGAGTGTAAAATCCAGCTGGCATTATGATCCCCTTACACAACATGAGGAATTTTATCCTTATTTCTGAAATGCATGGTCCTCTTAACCCTTTTATTCATCTCATAAGTGACATTAGCAAAATTTAATATTCCAATTTGCTGCATGCAAATTTTGGAATATTACATCCTCCTTCCTCTGGTTTCCTGCAAGAGGAGTCTCCATGGGTTTACAACTCTCCATGTGGAACCTCCTTAGAATCTCTTTGGCATAATTTCCTTGAGAAACAAATAGCACCCCATCTCATTTCCATGTCTCCAAATGAAAGAAATAGTGAAGGAGTCCCACATCCTTCATATCAAACTCTCTTGCAAGATCCTCTTTGCAAGAAGTTATGAGATGCTCATCACCTGTCAGGATAAGATCATCAACATAAAGTATGATAATCAAAATCTTACCATCAACCAAAATCTGGTACAGGTTTGCATCCGCTTCACTCTTTTTGAAGCCCAACTCGGTGAAATATCTATCAATCTTGGTGTACCAAGCACGAGGTGCTTGCTTCAACCCACATAGTGCTCTCTTGAGTCTTCACACATGTGACTCACTGTCAAAGGTCTCAAAACCTTTTGGCTACTCAATGTACACTTATTCCTTAATAACGCCATTGAGAAATGCATTCTTCACATCCATTTGATGCATCTTCCACCCCATCTGCGCTAAGAGTGAAAGGATAGATCTAATCAATGAGGACCTTGCAACCGATGCAAAATTCTCCTCATATTCAATCCCCTCAACTTGTGAGAATCCATGGGCTAAAAATCTAACCTTGTACTTCTCAACACTCACATCTGGTGCCTGCTTCACCTTATAGATCTAACCACTGACTTCCTGACTGGTCTTGGGACAAATTCCCATGCATTATCCCTGACGATGGAGTCATACTCCTCAACCATGGCGTCAACCCAAGTTGGTTGTTGCACTGCTTCCACAAAATAATATGGTTGTATCACAATACACTTTCTCATAAGAGCCATGTATTCCATAAACCTATCTGGTGACTTTCTCTGTCTACATAGTGATATAGGTGCTCCTACATGTTCTGCCGCATCAATTCTCAATCTATCAGCTTCTATGGTGCACCTCCTACCATGTCTGGTGGATGGCTCTACATGAGTGGTTTCTACCACTCCATTATCAGCCACATTTTTTTGGTCCACATCTTGAGGTTCATCCTTTAGAACCAAGAGTTCCTCATCTGCATGCAAATCAAGCTCCCTCTCAAGAGACAATTGCATGGTTTTCTACTCATCAAATATTACATCTTGTCTGGAAACTATCATCCTGTAGATCGGAAAATACACCAGATAGTTGTGGGGAGTATCATTGTACCCCACAAATATCCCAATCTCTATTGTTGGTTCTACCTTCTTTCTCAAAACATGGAAATAAAAAGAAGAGCCAAAATTTTTAAAATATGAAACATCAAGTTTCTTACCAGAAAAAGCCTCCTCTGGTGTACTCATGCCAAGTATCCGATGAGGACTATGTTTCTGCAAAAATATCACTATGTTGCATGCCTCTACCCATAGCTGCAATGGTAGGCCCTGATAATGTAACATAGCTCGTGACACACCCACAATTTTTTTGTTCTTTCTTTCTACAACGCCATTCCATTGTGGGTTATGAGGTGCAATCAACTCTCTCTGAATTCCTTCTTTGGCACAGAAGTTTTTGAATTCATTGGAGATGTAATCACCACCATTGTTGCTCCTCAGAGCCTTCACATGCTTCCCTGTATCTTTCTCAACTAGTGCTTTGAGCTCAAAAAATTTTGAGAACATCTGATCTTTCTTCTACATGAAGTAAATCCAACACTTTCTAGAAAAATCATCAATAAAAATCACATAATACATTTTCTTTGTTGTAGAAGCTGTAGAGAATGGTCCACACACATCTGAGTGAACTCACTCAAGGATTTCTGCTGCTTGACTCTCCTTCTCATGAAAATTGGCCTTTGTATACTTCCCCATGGTATATCCCTTGCATGTGTCTATTTGTGCAATAGTACCCTTTGGAAGCCTTGTAGAAATATGTTGCATGACCTTCAAAGCACCGTGGTGTAGATGGCCCAATCTCCTGTGCCATAACTCACCCTCATCCCAGCTCACCACTCTTTCTATTTTACCCATAAATTCTGCACAGCCATCTACATCAAGCTTTTAGAGGTTCTTCACATGAACCCCAATCTTCTTAACTTGTCCTATGGCTTTGTGACGAATGAATACTTTCCCTTCACTGAAAATCACATCATATCCTCTATCCTCCAACATAGAAACTGAAACTAAATTCCTTTTCAAGCCTAGTACATGCATGACATTTTTTAATAAGAAAGTAACTGTACCAATCTCGGTAGCGCTATACCTCCTGTCATCACCCATCTCGATGTGCATCTGAATATCCTTCTCCTCCAAGCTACTAAAGAGTTATTTATCTCCCTTCATGTGGAAATATGCACCACTATCCAACTACCACATTGATCCCATCACACTAGACACCATGCATGTGATGAGTGAGAAGTCCAACTCGAAATGTGAAGCCAAAGCATTACATTTTGCATATCCTGAAGCCTTCTTTTTGTTCTTCTTCTTTTGTGGACAATTAGTGGCATAATTTCCATGCTCGTGACAGTGAAAACATTTCAATCTGGACATGTCATGCTTCTTGCCTTCTTTTCCGGCCTCAGATTGGGAATAGGATTCCTTTCCTTTCCCCTTCTTTTCCTTACCATTCAAGGCACAATTTTCCTCATCATCTGTCTTGGAAGAGGATCCATCCCTAGTATTCCGCCTGAATTCTTATTGTACCAAATCTGACCAAATTTTCTCCCAATTTGGTAGCTTCTCCCTCCCATTGACAGAGTCCTCATAACAATGCCATCTCTTGGGAAGGCCTAGAAGTGCTAGGCTCACCAAGTCATCATTCACTACAGTAATCTCGACACTTCCAAGTTCATCTCTACATTCGATGAATTTGGTCAAGTATTTCAAAATAGCGTTGCCTTTCTCCATTTTTATTTCCCTTAGCTTGTCCTTCAATGCCAATTTTGTAACATTCCCAATTTTCCATCAGTTAATTGGAATATTAGAGTTCTTAATTTTTCTAATTAATTAAGTAAATAAGAGGGTGGAGGGACCCATAAACCCCATAGATGAATAAAATTCACTTTTGGTGTGTTAATGTGGATAATTAGATAGTATATCTACATTATGGAGTAGTGGTACAATTTCTTAATGAAGGAAGAGTGGAGATCATGCAACATTAATGAAAAGATCATAAATATAGTGAAGGAGTCATACTAATATCATAGTGTAATAAAAGTAAAATCATAGAGCACTAATGATGAAATAGTGGAGGAAGTGGTGAATTTAATGCACATATGATGGAGAGAGTCGGAATTAGATGCGGAGGTCATGGAGATCATGGAAAGACAACACAACCTTCATGGAGGCTAGCGGCCACATGTGCAACGAAGTTATGAGGTGGGCCAAGGCTATGGAAGGTTCAAAAAGCATAAAACGAAGATGAAGGAAACAATAGAAGGCATGCTTTAGATTTTGATTTTAGATCTAGATTTTTCATGTGACATTTATATGCACGTTTCAGTTGTTTAGCTAAGTTTGCAGTGTTGTTTAGCACATGGGATTTTCCAAGCGGAAATCCCACCCTTACCCATAGGGGACTACGAGTGCCTACTCTAGGAAAGTTTCTTTGATCTGTCATACATCATCAGGCATTGGTGCCACATTTAGCCCCTCTCTACAACACATTCAGTCTCAGGAATTATGCATTCTTGCTTGAGGGTTTGAGAGGACGAAGTTGTTTCTAGCATTTCAGCTAGGAAACCGGTAGAGGATTCATTCTTTCACCTTGTTCTTCAATATCAGTCTTCCAAGAGAAGCCTATTGATATCTGAAATTCAGGCCATCATTTCATACCTCCATGTAGCATCAGTTCCCCTAGGAATTGCATAGTCCAGTCCTGCATATCTGAAGGAGGAAGGAAGTTTTCAGTATTTCAGTTGGAAATTCAGTGAGGGATCATCCCCTCACCTTGCTGAGATTATTTCCATATTTATTGAACTTTATTGTAGCATATAGCATCATTCCATAGCTTCAACCTCCCTGACAACATATTTTATTCTAGTTGTTGTGTATTTAGCAACTGCATCTAATGGAGGAGGAAGGAGGAGCTAGATCTCAAGCTTATAGCTTGGAGATCTGGGGGAGGGATAAAATCTCTATGCATTGGGATGATTGTATCTATTTTCAGCCATATTTATCTTTATTTCATGCAGTAGATCTGCATACCCATCTGTTATATGTTGCAGGCCCAAAGAGGGTGATTTTCCAAGATTTTCAGATCTAGAAATCCTTTCTAGGTTATCTTGGGTATTCATCATAGAGCCTGGATCTAAAATTCCAACTTCATCTGAGCTCCAGAACTTCCAGATCTACACGTCTATTTTCAGCCAGTAGTTTTAATCCCAACATTTGCAGTAGGGAAAATGTAGTATGACCTCCAGAAGTGCAGCAGTTACGCAGTTCCTTTGAGGAGAAGGTTTCAGAGACATTCTAGCCTACTTGTTTGGCTTGAGTGCTTCTAATTTTGAGCATTGTACTTGTAATTTAACCTCCTAATAATAATATGGCTCAGCTATTCTGTCTACTTTTATGGTGTATTTATTTTATGGGTACATTTTTCTAGTTTCCAATTATTATGTTTTTGTATTACTGCATTCTCCCTTTTGGGATACTACAAATTTTTTGTGGTCACTACTATTTTGAAACAGATCTGTCAAAGCCTTCCACATTGCATATGGAGTCTCTTTGCCATCGATACTTGAGACAATGTGATCTCAAACTCCCTCTAATAAGATCATCCTCACATTTGCAACCTTCTTTTGCCAAGCATCAAGAAGATCGGCATCTGTTGTTGCGGGCTTAGGAATATCATTATGAATGAATTCTTTCAACCCATTGTCCTCCAAAACTGCCTCCACTCTGTCTTTCCATGCAATATAATTAGATATGACCTCGAGTGCATATTCCAATATTAATCCATTGAAATCCATCTTGATCCACCTATCACACCAAAGAATATTTTTGCAAATTCGAAAGATGTTCAGCACAAACTCAATTTCTTCTCCACTATAGTGATTTCCTGTGCTCTAATACAATGTACAAATTATTGAAACAATATTTATACCAATGGATTCAATCCAATCATGCTATATGCTAAAGCAAGATATTGAATCCTTCGACAAATTAATTGTGGAAAATAAACACAATTGCACAATCACACCAAGTAAAAGAAAGAAGAAAAACAATCCATGGCACAGATATTTTTCCTAGGGAAAGCTTGCTTCTCAAAACCCCTCTATCTTATATTATATATTCAACGAAGGAATCATGAAAAAATACAATGCACTCTTCTCACAAGAGTCTGTTGCACTCTACCAACTGTCTCACACTGATCCAGAAAAAATCGACCAGCACTTAGCCAATTTCCCGCCTCTTCTTAGACTTTCTTTCTTGCGCAATTATAAGAGAATTAAATCCCTATTATTTAGGAATTTCAGCCTTCCAAAAATGCACAATTCTCATGGGAAATCCTATGGGTGATTAATGCATCTGGGCAGTTTTCTAATAATACAACTGATTTTTAACATCCCTTTAACCTCTCTCTCAACTGTGTCTTCATCAGAACTGACATGCGTGCAGCTATTAATAGTAAATCATCAATCACTTGACAGATTATTACATGTGAATTAAATTTGATTTAATTAACTTGACCTCTCACTAATGCAACAATCAGTTACAACTGGTTAAACTGATTTTAACTCAATTAATTGAGTTAACTGATTTCTCATGCATTAAAATAATACACTAACTGCAACTTAGACTCTAAAACAAATAGAATCACTCTACATGCCTCATAAACCACCCTCAACTCGAATTTCATGAGCTAACTGTTGGAAATTTTGTCATTGATGGCAAAGGAGGCAGCAGAGGCAGAGACAGGCAAAGGACAGCAGCACAAGCAAAGGAGAAGATAGAGAGTTTATTAAAAGACAAGGAAGCAAAAATATAAGAAAAGAAGCACAAAGGAGACAGCATAGAAATGGTCGAATAGCAGAGGACGCAGAGACAGAGAAAGGAAACAGAACCAGAGGAGGCAGAAAAACAGAGGCAGAGACAGAGATGAAACGGTCGAGCAACAGAGGCAGAGCAGTTAACAAACAGCGAAATGATCAAGCAAAGACGGAACCCTGAGGGTAATGGAACCAAGCATTTAAACCTTATGATAGCGTTGTATATAAATATCAATGAAATAGGGTTCATATATATCTAAGTACTGAAGAAAGGCATATAACGAAATCAATAAGGGTTTATATATATTATAGTTTGAACCGAGATTATATGTATATGTATATAACGAAGGTGCAGAGTTTTTTTTTTAAATGGAACCATGACTATAAGCGGAACCCCGAACATGAACAGTAAAATTGGAGGGCCAAAAAACTAGCGGGTTCGTGTGAGAATTGAAGTGGTAAGTTGTATTACCAAAATGAATGCGATATATGTCATTGAAGGACACGTGTCCTCAAGCGGTTTTGTAAAACAACCTTTTTCGCGTGATTTTGGAGAATTATGAAGCGAGCATTTAAGTTGTGGGATATTGCACGTCGTCCGTTGGATCATCGGAGTCAATGCGATCAAATGTCAACCATTGGATGGAAGACATGTGTTAATGGAGGTGGGCCCCCAGAACGTATATGTGTTAAAATATGTATCGGGTTTGATATCCATTGCAATATTGGATATATATTAAAGTTTAGTGCACATATTTTTTTTTTGTAAATTAGGAGGGACCTTTCTATTTTCTATTTATAATAAAAGGGCAAATTACAAAAGACAAAATCCATGCTATGGCCTCAACCTGCTCGCAGGAAACCAGGTCTGTTGGCCACCTATAAGCGTGAAAAGCATACCAAAACTGGAATTGTTTCATTTCTCTATATCTAGCATTAGCTATCTGTCTTCCTACTTCCTTATATACCTTCTTATAACATAAGAAAAATTCATATACATATTCACATTGTATAAATAGAAAAGACTGGAAGTGAACTATCCATCTGATGAGGAAACTGGGGCAGGATCCTTCACTGTTGACCCGGGCATGTCAACTTGCTGCATTTGTTGGAGAGTCTTCTCTATACGCCCTATCTTGTTATCCATTCTATTAATGCGGTCTGTCGCTTGATATTGTGTGATCTTTATGTGTTGCAATTGGTCCTGAATTTCTGTCAGCAAATCTTGAATGCGTGGTTCAATCTTTAACTGGCTAGCCTTAACAGTAGCTGGTGGGAAACTCTGCATTTCTTTTGCTATGAGGCATTTAACAATCCAATATATTAGTATGAATCCTTTGTCGAAGTGTACGAAAAAGGACCATTTTAGCTACGCATAACTAATAGCCCTAACAACAAAAGTGGCTGCCAATATCTTCAGATCTGCGGTTAGTTGAACATTAAAGAGCTGCGAAAACCAGATCTATGCATGGAAAGACATTCAGCAGAAAAAATAAGGGTTTGCTCCATAGACCAATTGACAAGACAAGAACAATTTTTGAAAGAATTTTTGTATTAATCGGGCACCTGGGAAGAAAACAAGAAGGCGTATCCAATTCTCCTCAGTGGGATGGGTTCTTGGAAGTCCTCAGCACTTCAGATCTAAAATCTCTCTCTCTTGTTGGTGTAGAAAACCCACACAAAGAATGGAACTCAAAGGGAGCTCACACAGCAAATGGCAGAAAATGGTGACCAAGTGTATAGATCGAGAGTGATCTAATAGGCAACAAAAGGTGAAGAATGGTAGGAAAAACCCTCCTATTTATAACAAAATATTGGGTCATTCTAGATCTTGGTGCATGATTAAAATAATGTTAACCAAATCTAGATCCACCTTTTATGGAATATTTTATTATATTTGTTGGAGGAAAAAGGTATTTGACTTGGGTCAAATCCCTTGATTAGTCAAAAATAAATAAATAAATGATTTATTTATCTTTTTAAGGAAGTGGTTGGAAGATAATCAAATAAATAATGATTTATTTAATTATTTGTGGGTGATTTGGTCATATTTAACAAGGAATATTATCTAAATAAGTTTTAAATAATTATTCCTAGAAAATAATAAGATAAATAAAGGTTTATCTAATTAATTTCTTTGTTTTTGGGTTAAACATGACTAGGAATAATAATTAAATTATGGTTTAATTAATTATTCCATGAGAAAAATCAAACAAATATAGGTTTGTTTAATATTTCCTTTTGGGGTTTCCTATTTTAACATAGTGAAAGCAGTTTTACTTAGGGTAAAACTGGTCTTACATGGTGTACTTGGGTCCATCTAATGATAATAGGTTAGATGACCAAAAAATGATGTAACAGATTGCCCCCCAGCGTGCGAGTGTCAGGAGCAAATCGTATGACCGAAGTACGTTGTAAGAACACAATCACTAGACAACAAAAGGGGTGTCAGAGAGAGAAATGTGAGGTAGATAGTGTGCTGAAGGACTAGACCCTGAGGAGACGAGACTCGCAGGTGCAACAAGTCTCTTTTATGAGAGGGTACCTGTGCTGAAGGCGGCGGGGGAGGCATACCTATGCCCGCCGAGACAAAGTACAAAAGAATAGTGTGTCCAGTAAACAAGGGACCGAACCATAAAGTACATCTGGCATAATCATGAGCCAGATAAAAATACAATGAGGAATCTCACATACATGTTGCGTCTGGGATAACAGCCAGGACTTGTACAATAATATCTGAGTACATGAGATACAAATACAACCCAAATGCCCCCTGTAAATGGGGAAGGGCTCACAAAATCTGACTGATACATGTAAGTCGAAGAGGCGCTGCAAGTGGCTACGACCAACATCATCAAATATCTGGAGCTGCATCGAAGGCCGCAATGAAGAAGTCATCCGGGCATGTGGGGGGCTACCTGCAGGGCCACCCCCTCATGAGGGTTGAGACATCTCACACACACCCGGGGAATCATCAAGAGCTGCTGCTGGATCACTAGACCATCAAGTATACGGATCTCGATCATGCTGAAAGGAGCTAGAGAAACAATCAAGCCAAAGGGAAAGGAGATATCCCTTTGCCTGATCCGAGGCACCGAACAAGAGTGGAAGCTGGAACCAAGGTACACCGCCCTCTAGACCTAGCTTCTGGAATAAATGAGCTGATGTCGACAGAAGGAGGTCCGCCATAGTTGAGGCAATGAGAGACCCTCAACTAAGGCACGAGAGAAAAGAGTAGAGTGACAGACAGACTGACACTAATGATGATAGTGAAGTGGAAAGGACTGAGTAGCTAATGGATGACTTCCCTTGCTAGAGCATAAAGGGCATGAATGACATGGCAGCGACTGACACAACATCATCAGGGATGGGGGACAGTGGAACTGAAGGTCATAATGGGCGACACAAGAGAGAGACCAAGCAATGAAGGATGGAGGGCTATAGTGGGGTACAAAGGGACTCGGTATAGACTCCATGGAGGGAATGATGACTGAACTTGGATGCTCTAAACAAGGGCGACTCGATGGTGCTGCCACATAGTAAAGGCCCCAATGGGGGGACCGTGGAAACATGAGTACATGATGGGAACTCATGACAAAAATAGACATGAACAAGGACAAGTAAGGAGGCAAGATGGTGCCCCAAGTACAAGTGTCGTAAGTGAGGAAATTCGATTTTAAGGAGGGGGGAAGTGACCCTTCTTGGACAAAATGTGTCCTGGTGCAGTATCAGATCTCAAAACGCTAATAGATACCCATTTGAGGGCTCAGTGAGAGCTTTCCAACGGTGCAGACGGTTCGTCAAACGGGGCTACGGTGTGGTCGTAGCAGTCGAAAGAAGAAACAGGGGTTCTCTTTTAATAAGGCAGTTTTCCCTCCAAAATCACTCATTTGCTATTGTTGCTGTGGTGAATGTAGAGAGGAGAGAAGGCCCTAAATCTTGCGGCGAACGTAGCGAACAAACCGACCGTTGGAATCGCGATCCGTCAGTTGCAGGTAAGAGGTCTAACTTTTCTCTTGCATTTTGATGGATTACATTTTCAGTTTAGGGCCCAGAATTCCAGAAACAGCCCCTCCTTCATCTCTACGGCCGGGTCGCACTTTTTGGGCCAAAAAGTGCGACTTGGGAAGCAGGTTTCAGGCAAAAAAGTGCGACCTGTCCCAGAAATGGGCATAAAACTGCGACCTGGGAGATGAGGGGGTTTTGGTGCTGTTTGATGGCTGGAAGTTGGGTTTTGGTGTTTGGTTATGGTTTTCCCGTTCTGTAAGCTGACAAAAATGATGTGTTTGTGCAGGTATGGCAGATTTACGGGTTAACTGGAGAGAAAGAGACCTGGGAACACTACAGGCAGAGATCCAGGCGGATCAGGGCGTCCGTCGTGTACTGGCCAGGTTTGGGGTTCTCAAGTTTTTGGAGAACCCTTTGATGAGAGCAGGAGAACCGTTATTGGCCCGGATTATCAGTTACTGGGATCCAGATCAGGAGGTCTTTGTAGTGCAGGGGCACAGGATCGAACTGACGGTCCAGGACATGTATTTCCTGACTGGTCTCCCACCACTGGGGATGGTGGGAAACACACAGCCAGTATTGCCGCGGGGGCGGCATATCATGGAGTTTGTGGAGCGTCATTGTCGACCGGGTCTCCAAGTCAAGGGGACTCGAATACCGATCGGGGATCTAGAGAGGCTAGAAACCGGTGCAGTGGCTGCAACTGTGCTGCGTATCCTGGGCAACCAGGCGCTCCATCACATCACTGGGGGGAAGATGATGATATTGGAGAGTGTGCTGGGTGGGACCTACTATGGGTGGGCCCAAATGATGTTGGTGTCGCTAAAGCGACAGTTGTCGCTATGCAGGCGGCAGGTGAACCATGATTGCTCATATGGGACTTTGTTGTGCGCCTTCTTCTTTGAGAAGATCCCGACCTTGAGGCCTCGTATACAGCTTCCAGATGGGGGCCCGAGAGAGCCCAGGATGCGCCGTTGGGGACGGCTACTGTGCAGAGGAGGAGGAGGGGCGGTCGGGCGAGTGTTTCGACCTGATTTTTTTTCCCATTGGGATCAGATGCCATTGTACATAGACGACTATCCCTATAGTGGGATGAGCTACTGTGGAGACCCGGACCTGCCACTTCCGCCTGGTCGAGTCTGGGGGCTCGATGGTAAGTGACAGATTGCTATTCTTGTATGGGCATGTTACAATGTTTTGAATAGTAGCTAGGGTACTAATTCATGTACTGTTGGTATGCAGATATAGCACCGGTGAGGCCAGCCGGATATATGGGGCGACCGGCAGCAGCTGGAGCTGCAGGTCCGAGTGGGTCGACAGCAGCGCAAAATGAGGATGCAGCCGCCCTTCTGGAGGACATCCTTCGTAGATGCGAAAGGTTGTTGATCCAGATTTATGCAAGAATGCAACAGAATAAACACATAACCATAAATACAGATATGCAGCGGAAATAACACTTCATTTCATTAATATCAAAGAACTGAAATTTGCTTACAAACAATGGAAATAAAACTAGCTAGGGCACTGGTAGCTATCTCTGAGAAGAGATGTGGTGGCTACAGGCCTCTGAACTGAGTTACAATGAGGCTCGAGGGCCTATTTATTATTGAGAAACAATGGAGAACCCTCAACATCCCAAAAAACCTAACCCTAGGAGATGAAGCGCCAAAACTATGGGCCCCGTTTGGGTAAATTGGTGTTTCAACTTCCCAGGGACGTAACTTTGGCATACTATCTCCGTTTGACGCATATGATACATCATTAGAAAGCTCTATCCGAGGACTACAGCTGTCGGGGCGAATTTTATCAGAAAATTCGCTGGCGCTTTCATACCCAAAAAAAGTCGTTTAGGGCCTCAAAACGGCTCCGGAAGTTCAGGACCCGAAAAACTGCTAAAAATAGTAAGTTATGCCGAAACTGAAAAACTGAAAGAGACAATGGTGGGGGGCCAAGTGGAATAGGTGGGTGGCCACCAATATCCACCTAGATCATTCCTCCCCCTTAGGAAGCAATGGTCCCCATTGCGTTAAGTTCCTCCATGAGATGAGGAAATTTCTGCTGAACTTGGTCCCTGGTGAACCACTTTCCTTGGTGCAGGAGTTGGCCAGCTTTGACAACCCGATACGATTGGATCTGCTGTTGACGAGTGTTCTTGATTTGCATGTCCATGATACAATCTGTGGTGGCCTGTTCCATGCAGTCTGGGTTTAACTCTGTTGGTGTGAGTTGTTCTGCAATGTCCGAGGTGTCCAGTAGAGGTGGAAAGTAAGGACGAAGGCGATCCACATTGAAGACTGGGTGCAGACCAAGGAATGGTGGAATACTAAGCTAGAAGGCATTGTTACCTACAGCCTTGGTGATGGTGTACGGCCCGTATCGGAGCGGGCGAAGCTTGCGGTGAGGTCCAGTGAGGCGCTCCTTCTGCAAATGTAGCCATACTTTGTCGCCCACCTGGAAGTGGTGTGGCACCCGGTGTTGATCATGGCGCTGTTTGTACTTCGCATTAGCTCTGTCCAATATATCATGAACCTGTTGGCGGATGTGTTGAATGCGCTCGATGAAGCTACTTGCTTTGTCAACTTGGTGGACAATTTGAATCGGCTGACCGGTTCAAGCGGCATCATTATCTCAAAACTACATAGTGGATGGAATCAAGCCCACTGAAAGAGGTCTACTGGCCAATTGAACTGTGGAGAGCCCAGTTATAACTGTGTTGTACATAGAGGAGGCTCTCGTCCCATGTGCGTGAATGCTTTGAGTTGTACATGCGCAGAATGTGTACAATCATTCTGTTGACGACCTCTGTCTGGCCATCTGTTTGGGGATGGAAAGCTGTGGACTTGGTGAGCTTTGTGTCCAACATTGACCAGAGGCTGGACCAAAATGTGCTGAGGAACCTGCTATCTCGATCTGATATGATAGACTGTAGGATCCCAAAGTGCACCCACACTCGTTCAAAGAAGAGTTTAGCAGTGGCTTCTGCTGTGATATTCTTCTTACAGGCCGCCATGATGGCCATCTTCGAGAATCTGTCAACGACCACGAAAACACAATCATTTCCATTCTTAGTAGAAGGCAGGCCCGACATGTAATCCATGGAGATGGATTCCCACGGTCGACTAGGGGTAGGTAGTGGAGTATATAGGCCTTGCTTCTTGATGGTCGGTTTGGCAATGGCACAAGCAGTGCAGGATCTGATGTGCTTCTCGACAACCTTTCGAAGGTTCGGCCAATAGAAATACTTCTGTAGTATTGCTACTGTTTTCTCGACCCCGAAATGCCCAGCGACTCGACTGTAGTGTGCTTCCCATATCATCTTGGCACGCTCGCTTGAAGGAACACAAAGGTGTCCCAGGTGAAATAAAAGTGCATCTTGGAGGTGAAAATTTGGAACTTGCGTACCCCCCAAGAGTGCCTTGTAAGTGTGGCCGAATTATGGGTCACTCTCATAGAGAAGCGGCCAATCAGAAGTCTCGTGCCCACAAGAGTTGAGCACGGTGGTGAGCGCCACGATCGGTGGTCGGCTGAGGCAGTCTGCAACATTAGTGGTGCTACCCTTCTTGTACTTGATGTTCAAATGAAACTGTTGCAGATATGTGGACCACTTCTGATGGCGATCATTCTGCAACTTCCCTTGTGTCTGTATGAACTGCAGGGGCCGGTGGTCTGTGTGGATGATTGTTTCCTTCCCCAAAATGTAATGCTTCCATTGTCGACAGGCTTGCACAATGGAATACATTTCTTTCTCCATGTGGGATACTTTAACCTGGTTTCAGACAATGTCTCATCGGATATGCCACTAGATGTCCCTGCCAGCAAGAATCACTACCAGCATAGTCGGTGCATCTGCCTCGATCTCAAATGGCTACCGGCAAGTCCGGTAAGGTGAGATCAAAGGTGAACAGAGAAGTATTTTTTCAATTCCTTTAACGCTCTTCATTGGTGTCCAACAAAACAATTTTGCTCTCGCTTCCTCCTTTGGTGACTTGACTCAAGGGCCAAGTGATATGAGAGAATCCCAACATGAATCTACCGAGAAATTAGCAAGACCTGCAAAGCTGCGAAGCTCACGATAGTAGTTAGGGTCACAATCTTTAATGATCGATCTACTGATCCACATGTAATTCCCTTTTATCAATAATGTATCCCAGATATTGAACCCGGGTTTCATGCCAATGCAGACTTTCAAATTCTGGCACACAACTTGTGTTGCCGCAGTTGTTTGGAGGACTTGCTCTGATGTGATGAAGGTGCTCTTCCCAAGTCTTGTCGACTTAATGTCATCCAAGTACACCACTAACAATGAGTTGGTGAATGGCCAAGATGCGTCCATCATCCTCATGAATTTTTGCGGGACATCTGAAGCAAGAACCCGAAAGGCATGACCAAACATTCAAAAAGGCCTTCCTTAGCTTTGAAGGCGCCTTTCCACATCGTAGGGTCTAATTAAATTGTGATACCGTACTCAGGTCGATCTTAATGAAATATTTTGCACTTTGAGTTGGTCCAAGGTCATCAATCCATGGGATTGCCACCTATTCCTAGACAAATATCTGCCCACGCCCTGATAGTCAGCGCATTCTCCATGTCCCATCCTTCTTCCTGCATCTCCGCACGACTGAAGCTCCCGTGACGATGAACTTGGTCCGATGTGACCCTTTCAGAACAGTCCCGAATCTTCCTTTGATTTCATCATTTTCTGTAATAGAGCATCGATCGGTCCATTGGGTAGTGGCGTTAATTGGGTCGGGACTCAACGGTGCTTGACTTAAGCAAAGGCAGAGGAACCCCCGTGGGTGAGGATGTCCTCGTATTCTCCAACACCTTATCCATTTGTTGTTGTTGTGCGTAGGCTCCATTCGAGGTCACATAGCCTTTTCTTGCTTCGGGCGATCATCAGAAAACTAATTTCTCGGCTTAGAAATGAGCTACCACATTGTTTTGCAAAGAATTCAAAGAGATAGTCGTAGGAGGCACTCTCCTGTATCCTGTATGTTCTATTTTTAAAGTAATAATAACAAAGACATGTCGAGACTCATATGCATGACACTTCATGCATATTGTCCTAATAATACATCAAACATCAATAGGAGCAACGCTGCCATAACACTTCATCCAAGAAGGGCTGATGCTATAGGGCGACGCCTGCACATGCTGAGATCTGCCTCAGAAGCCACCCATGTGAAGGATGTGGGTGAGCCGGGTTTCGCAATCCCAACCGCTTCACTGCCACCGTTGGAATGAGGTTCTTTCGCTCCCATCGTTTGATACCTGAATCTGTGACAGGGAGCCTCATCACACATCTCAGAGTGGAAGAATGCCTCTCCTCCTCCTGGATCTTTCTTGCCTCTCCTTCCTCGGACCTTGTAGTGGCAACAAGTGGCTGGCTCGATCAATAACTGCTTCCCTTTTCATTCCCCTTTCGTGCTCCTCGTATTTGGAGCTCTGAGCACATCCCACCTGGGAAGCTCATCTCTACCACTAGCGATCTGGTCTAAGACCACTGTTGTTGTGAGTGAGTTTCTATGGAATCCACACCACCTTCCTGTCTTCTTGGCTTACGGTGTTGTTATTGTCTCTGTGGTTTACTGTCTTTAGCCGCCAGTGTTCGTCCTTTGTCTTCCATGGCTTAAAGCACTCTTTTCTCGCTTTGATTCATATCCAAAGTCTGCTTCTTCTGCTTATTTCATTAATCTGGCAAAGATACCTATGATGCAGCTGTAGATTTTTCAAGCGAGGAGATGCCGAGGAAACTCCATTTCTCTCCTAATGTATCTCGTATACCATGATACTTTAGCATCTGAATGTTTTCTTCCAATCTTGATACCCAATCTCTGTGCAGAAGGGAATAGATTCACAATTTCATATAATATCTTGTGGATCCCTTTATGTTTGTCGTGGTCCATTGTATGCTTATCTCATAGCTCCTCACGGATAGTACTGCTTCCTCGACTGCGCTCTTTAAAGAATTCCAAGTTGGTACTCTACGAGAATGAGGAGGGTTCTGTCTCGGTCCTTGTTCTTGCGTAGGTTTCCCCACCACCTTAACATGGGGGTAGCTTCTGAGGAGTGCAAAATAACCTCTCCTTACCGAAAGTCATGAATGAAATATCCTTCTAATAGATTCAACTATCTATCTACTAGATTCGCTCATTTGACCCTCAAATATGGGAATGTCAAAATTTACTTGTACCTTAAAGGAGCTCTAACCTGAAAGTGGCCATCGGATGCGGTATGCGCACCATGGGCACTGTCATGGATCTCAGCAAGCTGATTCATCATCGTTGCCTTTGTTTTTCGAGGGCCTCCTCAAGCAATATTTTGATAGGATCTCCTCGCTTCCCTCATATCTTTCTTTTCGTCCCCATAAGTCTGCCGAGGTCAGAGGGCCGATCTTTCGCAAAGGTTCCCACTGGGACTGTGCCCTGTTGCTCCTTATACCCCCGACCGTTGGGGACATGCAAGAAGGATCGAGAAAGCACGTTCCGATACCACCGATCCGCATTTATGAATGCAACAGAATAAACACATAACCATAAATACAGAATGCAATGAAATAACACTTCATTTCATTAATATCAAAGAACCGAAATTTTCTTAAGGCATAATGGAAATAAACTAGCTGTGTAAAATCGGGGTAAATATCTCTAAGAAGAGATGTGGTACAGCTCTTAAAATGAGTTACAATGAGGCCTGAGGGCCTATTTATTATTGAGAAACAATGGAGGAACCTCAATATCCCAAAACCTAACTCAGGAGATGAAGCACTTGAAACTATGGCCCCACAGTAAATTGTGTTTGAATCTCTCAGTGGACGAATTTTGGCATTATCTCTGCTTACCACATGATACATCATTAGAAAGTTCTATCCCAGATCATAATCTCAGACAGATTTGTAGATGATCAAAATCACAAATTAATTTTAATACTCAAAAAACGTTGTTTAGGGCCTCAAACTGTCTGTGACCTTTAAAATCGCAAATAAAGCAGGCTGCAAACCGAAAAACCGAAAGACAATGGTGGGGCTCTGGCGGAATAAAGGGTGGCCACCAATATCCACCCTCGGGACTGGGCACCGACCGGAGTATCGTAGAGTTGTAGCAGAATTTAGACGGGACCGTACATGTAACCATGTATTGGTCTCGCTCGTAATGGCGAGTCAGTGCGGCGCATGGCGATGGTCGGTCGGTGGGATTCAGATCTGCTGAAAGCTTTAGGGCAGAGCCATTGGCTCGTGGATCTCCCGTATAGTGATTAGGTGTGGGGCAGGTGCAGCCCCTAGTGTGTATGAAAGTGGCAGGCCTCAGCTTTGTAACATGCTATACATGTCATATGTATCGTAGTGATGACTCTCAAAACATGTTTTTTTACACATGATATTATGGATATGCATCATTTTTTTAAATGATAATGAAATGTTATTGTCTTGGTATGAATGCAGAGCAAATGCCAACCAGAACATGGTTTGCATTTAATACCCAGTTATTCTTATTCTCGAGGTACATGGATGAAAGTTATGGTTTCAAAGGCAAGTATCAAGAGTTTCACACCAGAACAGCGCCTCGAATGTTATTGCAGTTATGCACACGATAAACACCATTTAATTGCATTACAAGAAGTAGGGAACCAAACGAACGTGCAAAGGGAGGATGGCGAAAGAGGGCATCACCAGAGACCACGACCGCATCATATCTGCCCGATTGTTGGTGGAAGGTAACAATGCAAACCCCATTAGAGAGAACAAGGGCATGCAAGGGGGTGAGAAGATGGCCTCAACCCGTCGAGGCTAGATTCCGAAAGAGTAAATGATTGCACCATCATGAATTGATAAAGTGCGGTGGGACGGGGGTCTGGCACAGTTACAAGACAACAAATGAGGGAAGGAGAGGCAATGACTACAGCTGGGTGAGGTCAGAGACATCAACAAGGAAACTGGGAGGGAGTGCAAGGAGCAGATGACCGTGACTCAGTATACAAACTCGGAGGGTGGTATACGAGGGCTACTCAAGCATGGAGAGGACTCTGGCCGCGGAGGTCAATGAGACACGCGGGTGGAGTGATCCCACGCATGGGTAGAAAAGGCCCATGACACAACAGGAGGATGCAAGATGGGCTAGGCTCCAAGTGTCTCTGCAGAGGAGGATAGGTAAAGAATGGTTGGCAGAGACTCCGTCATCTGAACATCGGGGGGAAATGTCGATGGGAGCGGGGATCTCAAAGGCTGAAGTATACCGCGCGAGGATGGAGAGAGAGGCGATTGATTTTGTTCAACCCTTATACTTTGACACTTCTAAAAGAGGTGCCAGAATGCGGCCGGTGTGAGGACAATGGTGGGAGTAATGGTTATGAACACCCGCACAAATCATGTGGCTTGTTGGTGCGGAGATTCTTGGGGTTCTTGTTACTGACGAGAAGGAAGGGAGGGGCTTCAGGACCGTAGACTCGGGGAACGCGACTTAACGCGGCTGAATACGTGTGCACCGGATACACATGGTGCAAGGACCCAGGACATCACATAAGGCTAAGGCTTCTGCGGCGAGAAGGGTCGGGTCGCCGTGGTGGTCTTGTCTTTAGTGCCCCCTCGCGGGCTTTGCCTTTCTTCCCTGGAGCCGTCACGATGCAGGGAGAAGGGTCCCTGTGAGGGCCGGGGGGCACAGTGGCAATGGAGGAAGCTAGGGGGACCGGTTGAACCGGTGTCAAAGCCATATAGGGCTTGGGATGACCAGGAGGGGTGGTGGCTGGAGGATCAAGGTACCAGACCGGTATGCCCAAGGTCAAGTTAGGGGGAGAGAGGGTGGCCATGACGGGGACAGAATATACTCCGGGAGGGGGAGCTAGGAAAGGGATCTGCCCAGCAGGGTAATGACCAGGAGGGATGGCTTCGAGATGGTTAAGGCCAAGAGGAACCGATCCAGGAGGATAAAGGGGTTCAGGGATACCAGCTGTGGGGGTAGGGCCAGAAGGAGGAGGTCCGGCTGGCTGAGATGAATGGCTAGGAGCGGGTTGTGGAGGGCGAGGGGGAGGTTGCTGGCTAGCCGAGGCAGGCCGCTTACGGGCAGCCTGGGACGATTGCATCATGCAAACATTCGATGAGCTGGGATCGGTGATAGGAGGGGGGGGAAGGTTAGGAAAAGTTCCAAGCAGGGAGGAATATTTGTAAACGCCAGGGGAGACACTGGTCAAGGAATCGACGGTTTGCTTGTTGGCTACAGAAGAGATGGTTGTCTTAGGGGAGGTCTGAGATTTTGGCTCATGATATGTCAACTGGTCAATGGTGACTATCTTTCTATTATGGGGGAAAGACATCTTGCGAAAGACCATGGATGGGACAGAAGACATAGCATAGGTGTAGCTTCGCCCCAATAGAATGTTGTAATCTAGCGGGGCGTCGATGACTTTGACGTCAACGCAAACAGTCTTATCGGCGAGGGTGATAGGACAATTACGAAACAGGCCAATGGGTTGGGAGGCATGACCGTCCCACGCTCGAAGGGTGATCGTGGAAGGGGCCAGTTCAGGGGATCCGAGTTGCTTTCAAACCGAAGCGGACATCACGCAGGTGGATGCCCCCTCATCAATGATACACCGGGACACGTTGGCGTTCCAGATTTTGACTGGGATTTGGAAGGCGACGGAAGGAGGAAGAGGAGGATGGTCTGATTGAGTGGCGTCGAAAACAATCATTTGGTTATCAGCAGGATCTACAGCGCCCACGGCAGATAGTAGGGCCTTCTTTTGGGAAGGACACGATTGGAGGAGTTCCAGTGTGGAAATGGCAGCAGGAGATTGCGCCAAATCATCTACTATTCTATACGAATGAGCAGCTCGACCGGAAGCAGCATTTCGACGTAATGGTCCCTTAGGAATCTTGGTATGAACCTCAACTTTGGGTTGAGGGATATGTAAGGGGCCACTGGGTGTCGAAAGAGGCTCTGTAGAACCCGAAGAAGGCTCGCGCACCGAGCAGAGGTTTGGGGTACCGGCGAGACCGAGTTTGAAGGTGAAGATCGACTGGACGGTTAGGACGGAGTGCATCATAAGGATCCGGCAATCGCAGGGGAACCGTAAAAAGGAAGGGGGGTGGCTACCCTCGGTCGTCGCAAGGTTATAGCCACGAACTCTTGCCTAGGGAAAGGATCAAGAACACACTTACCGGGTAGTGGCCACATTAGGAGGAGCATGAGGGGAGGCGTGTTGTCCGCGCAATGTGGCTTGAGACTCCCACATCTGTCGCATCTGGGGTAAGAGGGGACAATCGTGGGTGTAATGACCATAAACACCACAACACGAACAAGGCTTACTTGTGCGAAGCGGCCTGTCCGGCTTGGGCTGAGTGCCCTGTTGCTAGTTGGCAGTGTTAGGGTCCATACCAGGATTGGGTCCACGGGTACCAAGGGCAGATTGGTTTGGGTTGCCTCTCCGCCTTATTTGAGAAGAAGGAGGATTAGTCGCGCCCTGCTGTGCAAATACTTGCCCTGGAGGGGGCTGTAGGTGCTGGTGCTGGGTTTTAGGAGGCAAGGGAGGAGGAAGCGCATATGCTGGAGGAGCTGGTGCACTAGGCTGCAGGTAAGGGTAATGGGTAGGTTGGGCAACATTGAGGTAAGCAGGAGGTTGGGCAAAAGGAGGAGGCATGCCGTATCCTGGATACATGCTACCGGGAGGGGGGAGAGTGCTGGAGGAGTTGGCCCCTCCCTGAGGGAGACCATAGCCCATAGGAGGTTGAGCATACGGATGGGAAAGGGCTCCAACGATACCGTCGACGGAATGAGATGCCCTCGGGGCATTAGCGCCACCGGGCCTGGGGAGGTCAGGAAGAACGGTATAAACATAACCAGATTGAGCGTAGATCAGGTCATATTTCAAGGCTATTTGGAGGGCGGCTTCTTCGGTTTGAGGAAAATGGGAGGCGACATCCTTGCCGATGGGAGCCGGAAGGGTGAGAAGGAACCAGTCCATATAAACCCGATCTTCGAAGGGAGGGGCTCGACATAAGCTCCGTCTTCTTCGCCATTCCTGAACATGGACAGAAAGGCGGGTTGAAGAGGATTGCTTGAAGGAAGTCAAGAGCTCCGTGCCAGTGTCGTATCGGAGAGGGAGCTGGAAATAGGACAAAAAGGCCTGAGCAAGGGTCGCAAAGGTGGTATGGGAAGAGGTGGCTTGTTCAACATACCATTTGGAAGCTTCGTCGGTAAGCGTGCATTGGAACAAACGAAGACGGATGGAGTCATTGGTAATAGAATTGGAGGAACACCACATGTGGAAAGATCGGACATGATTGGTTGGATCTTCACCAGCTTGGCCTTCGAATTTAAGGATGTCGGAAGGGAGCTTGGTTGGCATGGCAGGCCAACCAACATCGTGGTGGATGGGGTCGTTGATCAACTGATTGAAATCGGGGAGGCTGAGGCCTGCAATGTACGGCAGCAATGGGGTGGCCGGAGTCGTTCCTGTGGCGGTTCCACTAGTAGTCGGGCCGGCATTAGGGCCGGGAGAACCGCTAGCATTAGGCCCTGGACCAGACATGGTGGTAGGGGGAGAACCGGGAGGAGAAGGGGAACCCGATGAATCAGGAGAGGAGTCGCAGTGCGGACTCGGAGGAGGACTGGCTCGACGACGGCGGGTCGGAGCAGGTCGATCGACCGGAAACTGAGGGTGAAGGCCAAGAAGTCTCCGGGAAAGGCGCCTTGGGGGCGCAATGCCGACAGGAAGAAGGAAACCGATAGGGGCAGAAAGGGACAGAATCAATTAAGGTCAAGGGCAGAAAAGGTGCAGTGACAATTGATTTTAGAGTCTTTTCCAGGCGGTGTTAACCAGGCGCTTCTTCGCTTAGGGTCAGTGTGTGGCGTGCGTTAATTTTAATTTTTAAACCCTTTCCGTTTTGAGAGCAAGAAAAAAGTGTGTTGTGTAGCTAAAAATAAACCTACAGAGAACAGTATAAAATGCTGAAATAACAGAAAAATAACAGCTACTTGTGCATCTATCTAACCCAAGAAGGCGGGTCTCTCAAAACTAATCTGAAAAGAAAGGGAAAAATCTAGGCAAAACACACGGAAAAGAGGCCAATAGATATAAGGTCAAAAGGGACGGGGATCTAAAGGATAAAGCTGCTGAAAATGGATATTGGGTCCATTAAAAAGTGAAGAAGATGGTTGGAAAAAAGGAAGAAATCAGCGAAAAACGGAGGGCTTCAGAATAGCCCTAAAGTGATCAAACATTCAAATCTTCGGGGAGGTGATCGTGAAGGTGAGAAGAGCTGATTTCAAAGGGACACAGAAGAAGAATGCAGAATGGAAAAAAAGGAGAAATTTTAACCTAAGAAAGCAGTGCATTTGAAAAAATGAAACTCTTCCCAAAAAGTGGAGGTACTAAAGCCCTAGGGAGTTAGGTTCCCACTTAGATGAGTAAAAGCAGGATCGAACTTAAGTCGAGGCGGGGTGCAGGAGCAGAGAAGGTGGAAAACCTACTGACGAAACACGACGGAGACCCAGAAAAATTGCAGAAAAATCACTGAAAAACTGGCAGGTCGCAGTTTCTGACCTGTTTTCAGTGCAGGTCGCAGAAAAAGGGCAGAAAAGTGCGACCTGGAGGTCCAGGTCGCAGTTTATGGGCCAAAAAGTGTGACCCCCCATTCCGGTTGTCTCGGCGGCAGATTTTCAGAAAAGTTGCCGTCTCAGTTGCGGCTGGTGTCGCTTACCTGCGCAATAGGGCCAGAAACACATGGAAGTTATAAATTTTTATGTTTTAGGGTTTTATGTGAGAAAAACAACATAAAAATAGGAAAAATAAATAGCTGAAAAGAAAACCTAGGGTCTGAAGTAGCTGGATATGCAAGAATATGAAAAACGACAGCGGTCGTAATTTAAAACCCGTGTGGAGTCGCCATTTGTTAGTATGAATCCTTTGTCGAAGTGTACGAAAAAGGACCACTTTAGCTACGCATAACTAATAGCCCTAACAACAAAAGTGGCTGCCAATATCTTCATATCTGCGGTTAGTTGAACAAGAAAAAAGCTGCAAAACACCAGATCTATGCATGGAAAGACATTAAGCAGTAAAAACAAGGGTTTGCTCCATATACCAATAGACAAGACAAGAACAATTTTTGAAAGAATTTTTATATTAATCGGGCACTTGGGAGGAAAACAAGAAGGCGTATCCAATTCTCCTCAGTGGGATGGGTTCTTGGAAGTCCTCAGCACTTCAGATCTAAGATTTCTCTCTCTTGTTGGTGTAGAAAACCCACACAAAGAATGGAACTCAAAGGGAGCTCTCACAGCAAATGGCAGAAAATGGTGACCAAGTGTATAGATCCAGAGAGATCTAATAGGCAACAAAGGTGAAGAATGGTAGGAAAAACCCTCCTATTTATAACAAAATATTGGGTCATTCTAGATCTTGGTGCATGGGTTAACCAGATCTAGATCCACTTTTATGGAATATTTTATTATATTTGTTGGAGGGAAAAGGTATTTGACTTGGGTCAAATCCCTTAATTTGTCAAAAATAAATAAATAAATGATTTATTTATCTTTTTAAGGAAACGGTTAGAAGATAATCAAATAAATAATGATTTATTTAATTATTTGTGGGTGATTTGGTCATATTTAACAAGGAATATTATCTAAATAAGATTTAAATAATTATTCCTAGAAAATAATGAGATAAATAAAGGTTATCTAATTAATTTCTTTGTTTTTGGGTTAAACATGACTGGCAATAATAATTAAATTATGGTTTAATTAATTATTCCATGAGGAAAATCAAACAAATATAGGTTTGTTTAATATTTCCTTTTGGGGTTTCCTGTTTTAACATAGTGAAAGCAATTTTACTTAGGGTAAAATTGGTCTTACATGGTGTACTTGGGTCCATCTAATGATAATAGGTTAGATGACCAAAAAATGGTGTAACACAATAGGTGTGAATTGTTTGATTGAAGAGGGTGAGCCGGCCACAAGTGTTACCTGGGTCTGTAATGAAGTCTAAAATCTCAGCCTCTATTTCATTATTTTCCGAGTCTGTCTGTATATCTCTCTCCCATCCTCTTATTTCTTGACGCACGGTGGAAGAGTTACCCAAGACATAATTAGTTGCGAGAGTTTCCAAATGTTCCTGATTTGTCTTCCGCCCCCGCTTCTTTGGCACATGCTCTAACTGAATCTGTTGTTTTCCTCGCTCAGAGTCTGACCTTGTTTTTCGTTTCCCCATAACCGGATAATCCCTGTGTAATGACAGAGAGCTGCATGATGAATTCATGAGGGAGTTGATGTCAGTGACTCGCCCTTCGGTATAAGTGCAGGACGTGTATCTATTGTTGTTAAGAGAAGAGCTTAACATACAAACCCTATGTTCAGAGATATTAGACCCATACAGCACGGCTGAACAGTTTCCTAGAGGTCTAAGGATGTTCAACTGAGCAAGAAAATTGTCAGGAGACAGAGTCGGCCTCTGGTTTGCAAGGTTAACCAAGCACAACCAAGACATATTCCTGGGTTTAAACAAAACAGGGAGCCTATAAGGTCGATTCAGGGGGCGACAAATCCTCTTCAAAACCCGCTGCCTTTCAAGATTCCAACAACCACTAACAGTGTAATTAGGGAAGAGGGTAGTTCTACAACCAGTACGCAGAGGTGAGATCCATCACAACTGTTCCATAAAAAAAGTAATACGGAAATGACAGAGACAATTCTTATGACTTCCATAGGTTAAGGTCCATGACCGGCCGAGACCGTTGACAAGATATACTGGTTTCACAAGCAGAAAGCAAAGATCGTGGAAGCAAGGAAGAAAAGGGTTTAAAACAGGAGTGTAAAACAAAGTAAAGCTAGTAAAGACCCAACCTACCATGATTGCGAGGCGTTTTAACCCGTCAAAGCCTACAATCATTTCCAGAATAAAAGGGAAAGCAGAAACATACCCTGGTCGAGTAGCAAGGTTGATGGGATGAACAGAGCCTGGCGTCCTCCTCTGCAAGCTCCAAGCATTTTCATGAAATGAGCAAAGCATTAACAAATGGAGTGCAGGAAGGGGCCGCCTTACCTTAACTGCGAACTTCCCTCGCCTCTCTGACATACCAGCCTGTCGATCGTTCAAAAAAATCATGAGTTTGATCTTCTCACACACTTCATTGATCTAGGGTGGCGGTGATCCATCAACCCTCTTGATTACCTAAAGGCCAGATTGCTGCCATCTGGCCATTCCGTTCTGCATGTTGTACACCCCGATCGGGGGGAAGTTTAGTGCACATATAGAAATGGGTTGTGTTCAGATTATATATTTGTTGCAAGTTAATGCATTAGGTTATGTCGAGGGTTAAAGCCATGGTCAAAGATTGACTTAGGCCTATATATATATGTGTGTTCAAAGGGTGTTGTCAGTTGGAATGTACTAAAAGTGTAGAGTTTATCAAACACAAGTGGGCTCCATGGAATGGCTTTGTATTAAAATGTCGCGTTGGGTTTAGTTATAAGTTCATTGATGATTCAAATGAGATGATACAAATGGTACGAACCTATAGCAACTTATATAATGTGGATATGCTTAACTGACGAGGGTGAACAGTAAAGCGCGGGACCCGTGAACCACCATATGATATATGTGTTGTGTTAATATGTATATAAACCTTGAGTGAATGTTATAAGCACAGGTGTATGTAATTAAAAGAGCTGGAACCATTTGTAGCATTAAGACTAAGGTTCGAATAAAGAACATGGCTAAGTCTATGCTGGGAGCGGAAACATTAAACGAAATACGGAGCCCGAGAGGTTATATAAATTATATATTAAGTGTTGGGTTTAAGTCTGAGCCAAAGACTTAATACTATGTTGACAAATAATGTTATACATATAGTGTGGGACCCCTACATAAAATTCTGAGAATCTTAACCCAAGCTGGAGGATATATTAAATCTGAAGTGGAAAGCTTATATATATGCAGCGCGGTATATATGTTGCACTTTATATACAAAGGACCAAAACATATATATATACATATATGTAAAGCGCTCTATTGTTCGGGCATAATACAAACAAATTCTTATGTTGTGGGACCCCCACCAATTGCATCGGAGAAAAGTTGGCAGCGGAACATGTTAACAAAATATTACGATTGCGATGAAGATGCGGACCCGATGGGCTTATAAACTGTGACTCATACATGCTTAAGTTCCGACATCAAAATAGGCCACCGCATCGAAAAGAAGCAGAACATCGGAGCACTATATTGAAAGCTGCGATTGCGATGATCGCAGCGGGTCCTTTGCAAATGCATTAATCGTAATCAGAAATATTCAAAGGGCGATACATCGCATCATAGTGATTCATCGCATCGGCATTTCAGAGTGAACAGTGATTGATCGCATCGGAGGTGAAAGAGTATCGACAAACTGAAAGTTCCAATTGTGACTTAGCGATTGGATGAGAGTCGTTAGATTCATTGAGAGATAGACGGCGGAGATGATTCGACTGACTATATGGTGGGCCTTTGCTAATCTCATTGGCGGAAATCAAAATACCAAATCGCAGGATATTTTTGAATGTTGCGATTGGGATTGAAATAAATGAGCAGAGTGTAGCTGGCATGTGGGGTCCATTCAAAGGATAAGACTAATAACAGGTTTTCTCCAATTTAATTAATCCAAAGCTAAAGAGGAAAGGAAAGCACCGCAACACACACACACACACAGACACACATAGATATATATATATATGCAAAATGATACATACATATTTCCAATATGTGGACAGTAAAGCATCGCATCGGAGAATAGAGAAAGTTCAGGGAATGGGCCCGTAAGGGAATTTTATGTATTAAATTTTTTTATTATTTGTATAATGCCAAGAGTTGAAGTGCATAGTTACATGAATGCAGTAGTTACACCACGGCAGAGAATAGGAGAGCTAGTAGAGTTGAAGAAGACATACACGGTCAAAGAAAAGACAAATGCACAGCGATCCAAAAGGCAGAATGAGTTGAGCTAGAATTCTTATTGTATTTGAATATAAATGTTTTAATTGATTTATATTGTTGTGATGCATTGGCAAGTCTCCAGAAGAAAATAAAATTCCCACTGTAATATTAAAATTAGTACATACAACTATATATTTCTAAGTGAGCTGGAAAAGAAATGAGAAGGCAGAGGGCTAAGAGGTATGGCTATTCATTTCGAATTCCCTGAGGAATATAGACAGTCATAAGAAAATTTCTATAAATAATATCATCTTGATATGCATAGAGAGGTTAGAGAGAGTGAGTATAGAGAATGCAGAGTATGAAAATTGAGGCTGAGAAGATAAGGAAGAGAGGAGCAGAGAGAGATGCTACAGAAAATATTTGATATCTGAGGTAAATCAGCAAACATTTCTTTTGATAAATTGAGGAAGTTGGAGCTTCCCTATCAAGTTGAAGCTTGATAGTTGTCAGTTGTAGCTGACTAAGGTTGGCGCCTCCTGTAGATTGGTGCCTGCAGAAAAACGGTGGTGAGTGGGAGTTGGAGCTTGCCTTTGCATCACAATAATAATAAGATGTGGTTTTCTCCCTTTATGGGTTTCCACTTGTATCTGATGTCTCTATGTGTGTTTCCTATGTGTTGATATGATCTACCCAATCTGCTTAATGTTTGTTGCTCTCATAATAAGTTTGGTGTCTCATTAATTTAATACTTGCTGCAACATATTAAGACTGTTCACATATTAAAGTTAGTTAGAAAATTAAGCTGTAAATAAGTTGATGAAAATTTTAAAATGCTGATGTATGGGTTAAGCTGATTCACCCCCCCCCCTCAGTTTAACTAAGGATTCAACAATTGGTATCAGAGCCAAGTTCCTTTATACCAGTTTAACCACTGAAAGGAGATCCTAGGTCCCCAAGATGGCTAGTCAAGAAGGAAGCTCAACCAATAAGGTCCATTTTTTCACCAGTGCTAATTATGCCTTCTGGAAAATAAAAATGAGAGCATACATAATGTCTCTAGGAATAGAGGCTTGGGCTGTTGTAGAATTTGGATATGCCCCAAAGGCAACTGACCCAGAGAGAGAAGCTAAAAAATAATTTGTAGCAAATGCAAAGGCCATGAATGCAATCTTAAGTGGACTTTTTGAGGCTGAATTTATCAAAATAATGCACAGTAAGACTGCCAAAGATATGTGGGATACTCTTGAAAACATCCATGAGGGAAATAAAAAGGTAAAGACCGCCAAACTTCAAGTATATAGAGCTCAATTTGAAAATTTAAAAATGAATGATGATGAAGATGTTGGCATCTTCTTCCTAAGAGTTTCAAAAATTGTTAACAATATGAAAGCTCTTAGAGAAACTATATCATAATGTGTAATTGTACAAAAGATTCTAAGATCTCTTCCACCCAGCTTTAACCCCAAGGTTTCTACCATAGAAGAAACAGTTGATTGGGAAACCTTGACCATGAACCAGCTACTTGGAAATCTAACAGCCTATGAGATGAGGCTCCCACAGAAGAAGCCAAGTATGAGGGAGGCAGCTTTTAAAACAGAAAAGAAGAAAGAATAAAAGGAAGACATATGCTCTTGCTCTGATGAAGAATAGGCTAAATTTGTCAAGAGACTGGATAGAGGCTCAGGTAAATACAAAGGTAAACTTCCTTTCAAATTATTTAACTCTGGAAGAGTTGGACACTATGCTGCTAAGTGTCCTCACAAGAAAGTTAGGAATCAGGCTCAAGAATCAGAGAAAAATACAACGAAGAACTAGAAAAAAGGAAAGAAATTCAGTAGAAAATCCTTCTATGCTAAACAAGACAGTAATGCATCTGAAGACTCAGATGAACCCTCAAGTGAAGAAGGAACCTCTGAATTTTTACTGATGGCCATAGAAAAACTTGAAGGACTCTGCTAGAAGATGAAGAAGAAGGTGAATTTGACCTTGAGGGGGAGCTAAGAATTGCCTTGGAGGAGACTGACAGACTCAAACTGAAGTGTAGAAAACAAAAGGAAATTATCCTCAAGTATGTAAGAGAAGATAAAAATTCAGAATTCCTCATGCAACTGAAGGTAGAGCTTGAAGAAGCCAAGAAGATAGAAGACATGTTACTTCAGCAAATCAAGGATAAAACTCAGGAACAAGAGAAGTTGGTAGAAGTAGTATGTCTAAGGAAGAAAATAGGAAATGCTCAAAGGAAAGTGTCTACAAATTCTTCTCAAACAACAAGCTCTGGTAAGTTGAATGAAATTCTGGATGCTCAAAGATCTCCTCTTATAAAAACTGGACTAGTCTATGAAGGAGAATCAAGTAAAAGCAAAGAAAAGGAAAACAAAAATATTATTTTTGTAAAAGAAAAGAAGGCTGATGAAGCAGCTCAAATAATTCCTAAAAAAGAAGAAACATGTAATGAGGGAGACAGAGATCAGAAGAAACCTCTAATGACAAAGAATGCAATAAATACTAAGACAACAGAAAAATGATCATATACCCCTGAGTATGTCAAATCTGGAAGCCATCAAAGGAGATTCTTCTCTCCTATGAAAAATGCTACCTGTTATGTCTGCCACAAGCTGGGACACATTGTTGCATACTGTCATACAAGGAGGAGTAATTCAAACCAGCAAAAGATGCAAACAGTGAAGAGACTGCCTCAAGAAAACAAATGGAGAAGACAACCTCACATCAGGTATGCAAACTTTTTCTATGGTTACTGTTTTTATTGTAAGAAATTTGGCCATAAAATCATTGAGTGAAGAAAATATGGACAAATATTGATGTTCAATAGCTCAAAGAGGTTTATGAATCAAGGAAATTTTACTCATACTCACAATTCTGCAAAAATCATAATCAAATGTTGCGTATGCAATAAAATTGGACATATGCCTTCCAAATGTCCTCTCAGAAGATGTAGTTCATCATCTCACAAAAGATACCAAACAAAAGGATGCTTCCAGTGGAAAAAGAAGGTGAATAAATGTGACCTGGGTCTAACTGCTCAAGACCTGAAAAGCTAGTGGTATTTGGACAGTGGCTGCTCAAAACATATGACTAGAGACATAAGCAAGTTTATAACTTTTGATGAAAAGAAATCTGGCAATGTTAATTTTGGCAATGATAACTCAAGAAAAATCAAATGAAAAGGCTTAGTCAGCATAGATAATGGCAGAGGAAAGGCCCAAGATGTACTATTTGTAGATGGGCTGAAAGAAAACTTGCTAAATGTCAGTCAAATGTGCGATAAAGGCTATGAAGTTCTTTTTAGAGCAGAAGACTGTGAAGTCAGATCAAGCACCACAGGTAAGACTCTGCTCAAAGGAGTTCGAACAGAGATTAATGTTTACATAGTGAAAGAGGAAGATGAAGCATGCCATCTTAGCAAACTTGAGGAGTCATGGTTATGCCACAAGAGGTTGGGACATCTCAAGTTTGATCATATCATCAGACTGAGCAAGAAGAAAGCTATCAGAGACATGCCATAAATAAAAAGGCCTTCTAATACCATATGCAAATCTTGTCAATTGGGCAAACAGACCCGCACATCATTTAAGGAAAAAGATGAGTTATCAAAAAGAAGACCACTCCAGCTTCTGCACATGGACCTGTGTGGACCTGCAAGAACTAAAACACCAAGTGGAGAATCCTACTTCATGCTGATAATAGATGATTTCTCCATAATGACATGGGTTGCATTTCTTAAGAATAAATCGGAAGCTCTGGAGAAATTCAAAATATTTAAAGCTTTAGCAGAAAATCAAATAGGATGCAAGCTAAAATGCATCAGATCAGACAGAGGAGGTGAGTTCATAGATTATGACTTTTCAGACCTATGCAATGAACATGGGATAAAGAAACAATTTACTATTGCGGACACCTCAGCAGAATGGAGTAGCAAAGAGACAAAACAGGTATGTACAACAAATTGCTAGAGCCATGATGCAAGAGAGTAATATTCCTCAAAACTTCTGGGCAAAAGTAGTACACATAGCCATGCATATCCTTAACAAATCTCATTTAAGGCTAAGCGGTGACAAGACTCCCTATGAACTATGGCATGGTAAACCAGCTTCAATCAAGCACTTTAGAATCTTTGGAAGAAAGTGTTACATAAAGAATAATGATGAAAATCTTGGGAAATTTGATGCAAGAGCAGATGAAGGGATATTTCTAGGATATGCATCCAAAAGTAAAGGGTATAGATGCTACAACAAGACTCTTTGAAAATTTGTAGAAAGCATTGACATGAGATTTGATGAAAAACTTCCAAACAATACAAGAGGTACAGACTGTAGCAGTCCTTCAAACAACCATGAAAGAAAACCAAGATGATGATGAAAAAAGAAAGACAACGAAAGATGTTGAACTGAGCTCTAAAGCCCCCTCAAGATACACTCAGAAGAACCATCCTGAAGATCAGATCATTGGAGACAAGAGAGTAGGGGTCCAGACAAGAAGGCAACTAACTGAACAGACATAAGAGGTATACATAGCCATGCTATCACAAATAGAGCCAAAGAAGTTTGAAGAAGCCAGCAAGGACAAGTATTGGGTGAATGTTATGAATGAAGAATTGGACCAAATTGAGAAGAACAATACTTGGGAACGAGTTCCTAGAACCACTGAGAAAAATTTCATAGGCTCAAAATGTGTATTCAAAAATAAAATGAATGAGAAAGGACAGGTAATCAAGAATAAAGCCAAACTTGTCTGCAAAGGATATTCACAAATCGAAGGACTTGATTACGATGAAACATTTTCCCCTGTAGCTAGAATGGAAGCTATCAGAATTTTTATGGCCTTTGCATGCTACCAAGACTTCAAGGTATATCAAATGGATGTGAAATATGACTTCTGAATGGAGATCTAGAAGAAGAAGTCTACATGGAACAACTAGAAGGCTTCTCATTAACAGACAAAGAAGACTATGTATGCAGACTAAAGAAGGCTCTATATGGACTAAAACAAGCTCCTCGTGCTTGGTACTCAAGGCTGGATAAATACTTGCAAAAACAAGGCTTTAAGAGAGGAGGAGTAGACAGCAATCTATACATAAAATCCCATGAAAATCAACTCCTGATTGTTGTAGTATATGTTGATGACATTATGTTTGGAAGCAACAGAGATGAACTAGAAAAAGGGTTTTCTAAGGAGATGAAATCATAGTTTGAGATGTCTATGATTGGAGAGCTCAGTTTCTATTTAGGACTTCAAATTCAGCAAAAGAACACAGGTACATTCATCTCACAGGAAAAATACTTAAAAGAAATGTTGAAAAAGTTCAAAATGGAAGACTGCAAACCTATGTCAACTCCCATGATCACGAGATGCAAGCTATGTGCTAATGATGGATCTACTGATATAGATCAAAGACTCTACAGATCCATGATAGGAAGTCTACTGTACCTGACAGCATCAAGACCAGACATCATGCTAGCAGTAGGACTTGTTGCTAGATATGAAGCAGCACCAAAGCAAAATCATCTTCTAGCAGTCAAAAGAATATTTAGATATCTACAAGGAACAATACAGTTTGGGCTATGGTATCCAAAAGGAAAAAGCTTCACTTTGACAGCATACACAGATGCAGATTGGGCCAGCTATGTGGATGACAGAAAAATAACAAGTGGAGGTGCATTATATCTAGGAGAAAGTCTGGTGGCATGGCTAAGCAAGAAACAAACATCTATTTCTCTATCTACAGCAGAAGCAGAATACATAGCAGCAGCAGCATGTTGCACACAAGTCATGTGGATGAAGTAAACACTCCAAGACATGAAGGTAAACATTGAAGAACCTATCTCTATCAAATGTGACAATACAAGTGCTATAAGCATATCAAAAAATCCTGTGCTTCATTCAAAAACTAAACATATCCCAATCAAGTATCATTTTCTCCGAGAACAAGTAGCTCAGAAGGTAGTGAAGCTGGCGTATGTGCCAACAAAAGAACAGACAACAGATATATTTACCAAAACTCTTGCTAGAGAACCATTTGAATATTTGAGAGATAGACTAGGGGTAGTATCTATAGATTCTACTCTCTGATATGAAGAGAAGGCATAGTTTCAGGGGGAGAACAGAAACGAAAATATCATTCCAGGGGGAGGTCAGTTAGCAAAGAAAGCATGAAACAGGTCCTCAAGATCAGTGCAACATGGGCGAGAGTTAAAAGCACACTGAAAAATGAGCAACCCCTTGCCATTGATGTCAAAGGGGGAAGATCAAGCAACAGAAGAAAGGGTCCTAAAAGGAAAACAGAGGAAGTGTATTTCCATCAATGCAAAAGGGGTAGACTATTGGAAATGTTGTCATTGATGGAAAAGGAGGCAGTAGATGCAGAGACAGGCAAAGGACAACAACATAAGCAAAGGAGAAGATAGAGAGTTTATTCACAGAGATAGGGCAGCAAAAAGATAAGCAAAGCAGTGCAAAGGAGACAGCATAGAAACGGTCGAATAGCAGAGGACGCAGAGACAAAGAAAGGAAACAAAACCAGAGGAGGCAGAGAAACAGAGGCAGAGACAGAGAATACAAAGACAGAGATTAAATGGTCAAGCAACAGAGGCAGAGCAGTTAACAAACAGCGAAATAATCAAGCAGAGACGGAACCCTGAGGGTAATGGAACCAAGCATTTAAACCTTATGATAGCGTTATATTAAAATATCAATGAAACAGGGTTCATATATATCTAAGTACTGAAGAAAGGCATATAACGAAATCAGAAAGGGTTTATATATATTATAGTTTGAACCGAGATTATATGTATATGTATATAACAAAGGCGCAAAGTTTTTTTTTGGAATGGAACCATAACTATAAGCGGAACCCCGAACATGAACAGTAAAACCGGAGGGCCACAAAACCAACGGGTTCACGCGAGAATTGAAGTGGTAAGCTATATTACCAAAATGAACGCGATATATGTCATTGAAGGACACGTGTCCTCAGACAGTTTTGTAAAACAACTTTTTTCACGTGATTTTGGAGAATTATGAAGTGAGCATTTAAGTTGCGTGATATTGCGCATCATCGATTGGATCATCAAAGTCGATGCGATAAACTGTCAGTCGTTGGATGGAAGAGGTGTGTTAATGGAGGTGGGCCCCGGGAACATATATGTGTTAAAATATGTATCGGGTTTGATATCCATTGCAATATTGGATATATATTAAAGTTGAGTGCACATATAGAAATGGGTTGTGTGCAGATTATATATTTGTTGCAAGTTAATACATTAGGTTATGCCGAGGGTTAAAGCCATGGTCAAAGATTGACTTAGGCCTATATATATATATATATATATATATATATATATATATATATATATATATATATATATATATATATATATATATATATATATATATATATATGTTCAAAGGGTGCTGTCAGTTGGAACGTACTAAAAGTGCAGAGTTTATCAAACACATGTGGGCTCCATGGAATGGCTTTGTATTAAAATTTCGAGTTGGGTTTAGTTATAAGTTGATTGATGATTCGAATGAAATGATACAAAGGGTGCGGACCTATAGCAACTTATATAATGTGGATATGCTTAACTGACGAGGGTGAACAGTAGAGCGTGGGACCTGTGAACCACCATATGATATATGTGCTGCGTTAATATGTCTATAAACCTTGAGTGAATGCTATAAGCGCGGGTGTATGTAATTAAAAGAGCCGGAACCATTTGTAGCATTAAGGCTAAGGTTCGAATAAAGAACATGGCTAAGTCTATGCTGGGAGCGGAAACATTAAACGAACTACGGAGCCCGAGAGGTTATATAAATTATATATTAAGTCCTAGGTTTAAGTCTAAGCCAAATACTTAATACTATGTTGACAGATAATGTTATACATATAGTGTGGGACCCCTACATAAAATTCCAAGAATCTTAACCCAAGCTGGAGGCTATATTAAAGCTGAAGCGGAAAGCTTATATATATATGCAGCGCGGTATATATGTTGCGCTTTATATACAAAGGACCAAAACATATATATATATATATATATATATATATATATACATATATGTAAAGCGCTCTATTTTTCAGGCATAATACAAACAAAGTCTTATGTTGTGGGACCCTCACCAATCGCATCGGAGAAAATTTGGCAGCGGAACATGTTAACAAAAGATTGCAATTGTGATGAAGATGTAGACCCAATGGGCTTATAAACTATGACTCATACATGCTTAAGTTCCAACATCAAAATAGGCCATCGCATCAGAAAGAAGCAGAACATCAGAGCACTATATTGAAAGTTGTGATTGCGATGATTGCATCGGGTCCTTCACAAATGCATTAATCACAATCGGAAATATTCGAAGGTTGATACATCGCATCGGAGCGATTCATCGCATCGGCATTTCAGAGTGAACAGTGATTGATCGCATCGGAGGTGAAAGAGTATTGACAAACTGAATGTTCCGATTGCGACTTAGCGATTGGATGAGAGCTGTTAGATTCACTGAGGGATAGACGGCGGAGATGATTCGACTGAATATATGGTAGGCCTTTGCTAATCGCATCGGTGGAAATCAAAAGACCAAATCATAGGAGCTTTGTGAATGTTGCGATTGTGATTGAAATAAATGAGTAGAGTGTAGCTGGCATGTGGGGTCCATTCAAAGGATAAGACTAATAATAGGTTTACTCCAAGTTAATTAATCCAAAGCTAAAGAGGAAAAGAAAGCACTGCAGCACACACACACACACACATATATATATATATGAAAAACGATACATACATATTTCGAATATGTGGACAGTAAAGCATCGCATTGGAGAATAGAGAAAGTTCAGCGAATGGGCCCGTAAGGGCGTTTTATGTATTAAAATGTTTTATTATTTGTATAACACTGAGAGTTGAATTTCACAATTATATGTATGCAGTTGTTACACCACAGCAGAGAACAGGAGAGCTAGCAGAGCTGAAAAAGACAGACACAGTCAAAGAAAAGACAAATGTGCAGCGATCCAAAAGGCGAAATGAGTTGAGCTGGAATTCTCATTGTATTTGAATATAAATGTTTTAATTGATTTATATTGTTGTGATGCATTGGCAAGTCTCTGGAAGAAAACAAAATTCCCACTGTAATATTAAAATTATTACATACAACTATATCTTTCTGAGTGAGCTGGAAAATAAATGAGAAGGTAGAGGGCTAAGAGGCATGGCTATTCATTTCGAATTCCCTGAGGAATACAGACAGTCATAAAAAAAATTCTATAAATAATATCATCTTGATATGCATAGAGAGGTTAGAGAGAGTGAGTATAGAGAATGCAGAGTATGAAAATTGAGGCTGAGAAGATAAGGAAGAGAGGAGAAGAGAGAGATGCTACAAAATAGAGTTGATATCTGAGGTAAATCAGCAAACATTTCTTTTGATAAATTGAGGAAGTTGGAGCTTCCCTATCAAGTTGAAGCTTGATAGTTGTTAGTTGTAGCTAGCTGAGGTTGGAGCCTCTTGTAGGTTGGTGCCTACAGAAAAACAGTGGTGAGAGGGAGTTGGAGCTTGCCTTTGCATCACAACAATAATAAGATGTGTTTTTCTCTCTTTATGGGTTTCCACTTATATCTGTTGTCTCTATGTGTGTTTCCTATATGTTGATATGATCTACCCAATCTGCTTAATGTTTTTTTCTCTCATAATAATTTTGGTGTCTCATTAATTTAATACTTGCTGCAACATATTAAGACTGTTCACATATTAAAGTTGGTTAGAAAATTAAGTTGTAAATAAGTTGATGAAAAATTTAAAAAGCTGATGTATGTGTTAAACTGATTCACCCCCCCCCCCCCCTTAGTTTAACTAAGGATTCAACACTAACTGAGTTTATCACACTCAGTTAAATATTACAAGTGATTATGAGATAATATTACAATTTATTGTCCAATTTAATTAAAAGAAAATTAAACAAGACATACATTTCTTGTTGACTTTTCAACAGTGAGTGTTCGATCATAGGTGTGTCAAGGTTCTTCTACTATTGAGGGGTGGAAATGTGATCCTATAAGAGAGAGGTAACAATACCATTCTATTACAAACACTCATGAACATAAAGAATCCATCTAACATCTAGTAGATTAGTACAAAAAGATACGATGGTCATGTAACCAAATTTATCAAAACGAATATGTATAAAATCCAACAAATTAGTCCACAAATACATGACATTCATAACAACCATTACAACACATTCTCATTATGATAAGCACTAAAAAAACCAAAATATTTTAACTACTTTATCACAAGTGAAAACACACATGATCTACAAACATTCACACAAAAATCTTACAAATATTCATAACCCATGCATGAAGAATGTGTTGGCCATTAGGCTTCATATATTAAGTAAAATTTCTTGGACACATGTATACAATGAACACCACTAGCTCGAATACTAGAACATTGGAGCCACTCCTTTCTCCTCAAAAGAAATATTATGTCTCTCTAATGCCTTGCGGGAGGACCCAAGGTGAAAATTACTTTTATAATACAATGAGGGTTTATATATAACCAAGAGGTGATGCTTCACCTTCCTTGTGACTCTTTGACTACCCTCATGATTTTTTGACTTCCTATGACTTTTCGACTTCACATGCCTCTTCATATTTTGAACATGTCCTTTGGAATTCCACTTTACAATCCATTCTGAATAGATAATTACATAATCCACAATAATTATGTGCCATATTATGACTCGTGATAGAACATGACAGTGACACTGATGGCACGGACTACATGATGATGTGGTAGTGCCAAGTTTTCCTTCTTGTTTCTTTTTTCTTTTTGTATTGAATAAGATATGTATCCATTGCTTCATATTCATGTGAGATGTTCTTTGTTCTTCATATCTACTTTCCAAAGGTTTTAGAATGAGGTGGAGCCTTCATGCGATCTCAATTTGTGGTCTTCTGTTGTAGTCCTTTCTCCTTAGCTTCTTAAGTGTCTTCTAGAATTTCCTCCTTCTCGATATCCTTCTTCATCATATTTTCATAGCATGATAGAGTTCATGCATCTGCAATCCACTCATGACAAGACACATCAGTCCTATAAACATATATTATAAGAATTTTCATGATGATCTAGTCACTAAATCGAAATCGAGTGGCAAGCCAAGGGATAGGCTCAGTGATTGTGCAATTGCATAGCTCATGAATTCAAGGGTAAAGGTTGAGGCTTGAGACTGCGTAATGCATATTTCAGGCTTGGCATAAGAAAAATATTGCACAGTTGGGGAGCTCAAGGATCCCAGTTGAGGGCTTGAGCATTGATTTTTCCCATTGCGCAGTTTTATAATAAAGAGGAGCCTAGGTGATTGTGAAATTATATAGTTCAAGTGCTAGGGGCTGAGCCTTGAGCCTTGAGACCATGAAATGTGTAGTACTTACTTGCCAGGATAGATAAATTGCACAATTTTTGGATTCAGTCAGTCGGGATGAGGGGTTTTTCTTCAACATGTGAAAGCCTTTCTCTGCTCCAACAATCCACTAGAATGGTTGTTTATCTTTCTTTATTGTCTCCACAATTGGAGCACCCATCTTTCTGGAATTCCTGATGAATTTCTTTTAAAAAATAGCCAAATTGTGAAATATTCTAACTTCAAAATTTCATTGTGGAGAGGGCTAATCAACAATATATCTTACATTCTCATTATCCATTTTCAAACCATCCTTGGATATGAAAAAACCTAAGTATACACTGCTCTATATTTAGGAATGAATATTTCTTCAAATTAATGAGCAATTTCTCTTGCTATAGCTTTTCCAATACATACCTCAAATGCCTAAAGTGCTCTTCTTTGGACCGGTTGTAAACTAAAATGTCATCTAAATATACAATCACAAATTTCCCTCTAAAATCCTTTAACACTTCGTTCATCAATCTCATAAAGGTATTGGGTGCATTTGAAAACCCAAATGGCATGACCAACCATTCAAACAAAAAATTATTTGTTTTAAATGTTTTCTTCCACTCATTTCCCTCTTTGATCTTAATCTGATGGTACCCACTCTTCATATCGATTTTAGAGAAACAACTAGCACCACTAAAATAGTCCAACAAATCATTTATGCAAGTTAAAGTAAATAGATACCTAATTGTTGATCTTGTTCAATGTTGTGGAGTCTATACATATGCACCAACCACCATATTTTTTAGGGCTCGGCACTATGGGAACTGAACATGGACTAAGTATTTCTCTAATCAATCTTTTACCTAACAACTCCTGCACTTGGTTTTTTATTTATTCATTCTCTTGTGGGGTCATTCTATATGCAACTTTATTTGGTATAATTTCTCCCAGTGTCAAACCAATATGACGACTTATACTCCTCATAGGTTGCAACTCATTAGGAAAGTAATCCACTATGATATCACTATACTCATTAAACATATATTGAATATCAAAAGAAAAATCATTTACAGTAGTGGAAATAATATTTACCCTAGGTTTACAAATCAAAGAAAATCTCACCTCATTATCCTCCATATATTGTAAAAATTATTTCCCACTCAAAAATATTTCCTTGGAGTCATTTATCTCTAATGTCCCCACTTCTTGTAAAGGTAAAAAATTATGGTTGATGTCATCCTTCTGGATTTTACAAACATTCTTCTTCCCATGATTTACAACACATCTATCAAACTACCACGGTCTACCCAATAGAATGTGGCACACACCCATGGGCATGATATCACACATGGTTTTATAATTTTAGCTGTTTATCTTAATCTCCACTTCACAATGTTCATTCACCAACAATTGATGATCCTTTTGAATCCATGAAACCTTATAAGGCTTTGGATGATTTATAATCTTAAAATTAGGCTTCTCCTCCACTTCTATAGACACAAATTTTTCTGTGTTGTCACTATCAATCACCACCTTGTAGTGTTACTTTGAGCTAGTTCAACCACTTCCTTCTCTTGCTTCAATAGACTTTCTTAAGCGATAGAGACCCTCTTGTCTCTGGTAAATTTTATGGTTCTTGTACCTTTCATTCCCATTCTTCTGTTGGGGAAACAATATCATTTATTTGGCCTACATCTCTATTATTTAGAAATTCATATTCCATGTGTCCAAGCTTTCCACATCTATAACAATGAATTTCTCTTGCTATTCCTCTTCATCATCCTCTAGAAAAGGAAATTCGGCCTCAGAAGCCTCCACTTTTTTATGTTGTGGACTTGAGCTACTAGCTCCTTCTTTATTTGTTGTATATCTTCTTCTACTTGATTGACATCATTTTCCTCTAACAATACTCTTTCCTCTAACAAATTTCTTTCATTCAAGCTTCACTTTAGCCTTCAAAGCTAGTTGTTACACTTCTTCAGCTATTATGGGAAATAACACACTAATTTCACCTTGTATATCCAACCTAATACCATTAATATATTTGGTTGTATTTTCTACAAACTCTTTTTCATATCAAGACGTGATGTTCACCTTATAAAAATATTTTGTGTACTCCCTCACAGCCATCAATCTATACTTGATATTTTTCATCTGTTTGAATAAAGTGAGTCGATAATCGTTTGGCAAGAACTTTCCTTTGAGCTTCACAACCATTCTCTACCAGCTCTTAATATTCTTCTTGTTCTTCCTTCTTCTCTCATCATGTACACCATCACACCATAAAGCTACATGTCCCTTCAATTTAGTGACAACAAACATAAATTTGTTCTCCTAATCCATCTCCTCATATTTGAAGAACTTACCGTCATTGTAATCCTTTCTATGAGCTCCTCTAGATTCATGTTGCCTGTGTAAGAATATATATCAAGATTTTCCTTCGTGAAATATCATATAAATACCTTTAATATTATGGCTTCTACAGGCTCTTAAGCTAATTCTTCCTCTGGAGATCCTTCTTCTTCTTGGCTTACGTATATGATTTCAGGTTCCCTATGTTTTTTGGTTTCCATGGCTTCCATTCTTTCCTTCAACTAATGGATATCTCACATTACTTCAGTTTTGGATATATAAATTTTTCCTCTCTAGCCTCCTCTGGCACCTCGTCCAACTCTGTGCGTCATGATCAACAATTTTTTCCTAAAGTTGATACAGGATCATCTTTTATACCAACTGGTTCGGGCCTTAAATTTCAAATTTCTACATCGATGGGCTTTAGCTATTTCAGCCCAAAATATTTCCAATCCAGAACCACTACAACCAAAATTAAATTAAAAACATATAATAAATATAAGGATGGGCCTACCTTCTGGAAAAACCACCAAGATCAATCATTTTTCAATAGATTCTAAGACCAAGGCTTCATGTGTTAACCCGCAAGTACGAGACCATTCTATAGTTCTTGATGCTTAAATTTTATCTCATTCCACATAACGCAACCAGCCTCATGACCACCATATTAAATCTTGGGCCTTAGATCTCGCCAAAAACCCAAGTCATTATACCTCTACTCTGGTGTTCCGAGGTGTCAAAACACATTATTTTTCCATCAATTACCACTCACTTTCTATGTTACTCACCTTGCCATCTATCAGAATCTCAAATTTTATTCAAAATGGTTCTCAAAAATTTCTTCCAAGGATTTTCTCCCGAGAAGTATGTTCTGAGAAGGAAAATGACTCTCATCACGTGCCACCCTTTTCCCATTTCTCTCGCTCCATCACAATCTCAATAGTTAAGTAATGGTTTTTATCCAAGGTTATTTTCTGATACAAAACTTCCCAACTTATCATCTCTTACTTTCTGTAAATTTGCAGTTCTTATGACTTAAGGAAGGGCGCTTCTCAATAAATCTTATGAAATGAATTTATTTTGATATTTCCACATCATAATGTGTCTATCATGACAGAACCTTAAGTCCTATTCCCATTTTTTTTCAATTGATGTACTCTAATGAAACTTTAAAAAACACTAAGTATTGTGTGGTTGCCTATGTACTTTTTTCTTTTTCTTTGTTAAGGTGCTTAACACTCCTCTGTCACTCCTAAAAACCTCCCACTCATGCAGTATAAAAATAGTTCTTTATTTAACTATGTCTCTTGTTATAGAGACCAAATCAAAGCACATCAAAACACAAACCTTTTTCAATATTATTAATATATATAATTATGTGATCAATGATATTAAATGAAGTGATTGTAGAAGGACTACTTACAATATTTTATCAGGAAAACTACTCTCACAACTCCATTTTCTGAGTATTTTTATTGATTCAAGGCAACAATAAATAATGCATCATATTATTGGTGTTGATCCATGGAAATAGTATCAAAATTTAGGGGAAAATGAAACAAATCTCAATAATTAACTAAGTTTAATTAATTACATGTTAATAAAAAACAAATTATGTCCTAACAATACACACATTGAGGAACCAACTCCTCTCGGTCAATCATATTTTACCAATGCCCCTGAATCATCATCTCACAAAGGATGTCTCCCAACCCTATGATAGGCATCAAAGGTAATCAACTATTCTCACTACAAGATGCCTTTTTTAGATGGTGCAATAATCTTCATGACACATACCAGTAGTGAAGAAAAGTGTAATATATTTTAGATAGTCAACAACAACTTCAACCTGAAAAAAGTATGCATCGGGAAGTTGATTATCAACATAACCTACAGATTCGCTTAAATCCAAGCATGAAATATGGTACGATCCTAAATTAATTCATCCAAGCTTCACAATCACTTGGAAGGAAATTTTCTAAAATAGCAGTAGCCAGTGACAAATTCTTCCTTCTAATACAGGTTTGTTGACTAAGTACTTGAAGTTTGAATGATCCGTAAAGCATTTAAAATGATGTATCAAATAATGGGGAAACTTAGAGTAAATCATTTCTAAGGCTTCACTCTTAGTCGTATTGCAATTATGCTTCGCAACAAAGAGTTTTCGACTGGCAAAGTATATAGGATGATCCAAATTTCCTTCTCCAAGTTGCACAAGGATAACGCTAAGAGCAGTGTCAAAAGCATCAATGTGTGCATGGAAATATTTATTCTAGTTAGGATACACCAAAATTGGAGCACTTGATAATTTTTCCTCTAGTGTGTCAAATACAGCATCACACTCAAAGGTCCATATAAAAGGTTAATACTTCTTCAGGATCTTCTCCAATGAAACAGTAATAGAAACATAATTGTGGATAAACCTGTGATAATAACCTATGTTTCCAAGATTAGATCTAAGTTATTCAACACTTTTTGGAGGTAGCATATTGAGTATGATGAAAAATTTGGTTGGTTCAACTAAAACATTTTCTTTACAAAAAATATGCCCCAATAGGGTTACAAATGATATATCAATGATGCACTTCTTTAAATTAAGAGGGATATGTATTTATCTTCATTGATTAAACATTACTTCGAGAAAAATTGAATTCTTATTTAAAATATTGTAAATAGTCCAATCATCCATATAGAGCTCCAAAAACACGTGTATGTACTCATAGAAGGTTGCAATGAAAAATCTAGAAAAGACTGCAAGTGCATTTTTAATTACAAACAACATCACATGATATGCATTAGACCCCCATTCAGTGGTAAAAGAAGTTTTCTTGTTATCTTGTTCAGCAACTTGGACCTAGTAGTATCATGAGAAACCGTCTATAAATGAATCAGCTTCCTGGCTTGCAACATTATCCAATACATCATCATTGAAACGAGTAGGAAATGCATCATGGACATAATAATTATTTAGGCTACAATAGTCAACACAAGCTCTAATTTTGTTATTTTCCTTCTTATCCTAGATAACAATGGGGCTTATCCAGTTGGCTTCATCCACATTGAACATAAGTCCTAGTACTAGCATCTTATCAATCTCCCTTTTGAGCTTTTCTTTGACCCTAGGATTTATTAAACATGGATAGTTCTTTACCAGACGTGCTTCTAGATTTAGAATTATCTTCATCTCCCCAATATCTCCTTTAATACCCTTGAGCTCTAAAGTTGATGCAGGAAACAGATCCTCATACTCCTTAAGTAAGTCAAAGATTTCCTTTCTGTCATGTTCATTCTAATAATCTCCTATAGATTCCAACTTATGCATTTCATCAAAACTAATATTTAACTTCTACAACTTCAAGGGTTGTAGCCGAGGGGAATCCTAAGGAGGATCATCCTTAATGTTTTTCTCCCCTACAGATTCCTAGAAAGATAGATGTCTCAACCTTTCTAAATATTCATCATTAGATTCCTTGTCAAATTTTCCACAAGAAACAACCATCTGAAACCTTGAATCAAGTATGGTTCCACAACTTGTATTATCGAAAAAAATCTGCTAAAGGTTTCCTAGTGGGAAATAGAACTCTTTTAAACCATTCAAGGCTTTTCAATTTTAGTATCGTCATCTGAAAATATAAAGGCATCAAAAAATTAGAAAATAAACTCATCCCAACCAGAAGTCTTCCTCTTTATCTCTTCCTTTAAAGACAAATATTTAGGAATAGGTCCTAAAGTATGAATACATTGATGTACCCACAATACAATGGGTATCTTATTGTTCTTCCATGCTACAACACAAGCTTGAATATGTTTCTCAGGACTAGTGTGATGTTGATATAGAGAGACAAGATGGATTCTCTTTTAATTATCATCAAATTAGTCCAAATCTGAATAACTTTTCTGCTTTCGAAAATTATTGGTAGTCTTTTGAAAAAACTCAATAATATATCCCTCATGTTGGGTTTGTGTTATATTCTTTCCACGACTAGAACCAGGCACGAAGCAGGGGGTAAGAGGGGGCCGGAAAATCCCCTTAGGTGGGTGGACCCGCCTATGGTTTTGTGCATGGGTTTGCACATGGTTTTGAGGCATGATGGTTTTCTTCCCCTGGTATTGTGTAGATCCAGTCAAGGTAACTACAATTATATTCTAATATAGGTTTAATGGATTCGGGTTTATGAATTCTTCAACATGTATATATATGTGTTGTAACACTAAAAGGAATATAATGAAAAATCAATATGGTAGTCCTGATTCAAGATCCAGGGGAAAATTCTTTGTGTATATATGTTTTATGTTTTATGCTCTCGCTATTGTTTATTTTCTATTTTTAAGAATTCGTTTGTAGATAATTTCCATATAGGGTTAGAAGCTACATTTGGTATCAAAGCTGTTTCGGCTTCAAGGGGACGCCTTTGCTACTGAGGGGTTTTTTTCTCAGGCTTGTGGTAGACCCTATTTAGTGGGAGATTTGCATGATCGATTCTTGCAGTGAAAGAAGATGGTGAACAATGGAAAGATAGAGATTGAGAAATTTAATGGTCAGGTTTTTGAGTTGTGGAAGCTCAAGATGGAGGATATATGGTGGATAAATATCAGTGGATCATAGTATATCCGGGTACTAAAACAATAGAAATGTCAGATGAAGACTGGGAAAAGTTGGATCGGAAGGAAAAGAGTAAAATATGGTTTTATATCTCATATTCGATATTGTTGAATGTATCTGGGGAAGCTATGATGAATACTTTGTGGGTCAAGTTAGGTACTTTGTACCAATCTAATTCTTTGGTGAATAAATTGTTCCCACGGAAAAATTTGTATAACCTGAGCATGAAGGATGGAGACTCGGTGACAGAGCATCTAAACGCCTTCAATACTGTGGTAATTTAGTTGTCATATTTTGATATTAAAATCTCAGATGAAGATAATTGCATCAATTTGTTGTGTTCTCTACCATTTTCGTGGGTCATTATAGTTATAGCAATAGGTAGCAATACAAATACCTTGAATTTTGATGAAATTGTCTCAGCTTTGCTGTCGGAGGAAATGGGACGAAGAAATATGGAGGGCCAAAATGGACATGCCTTATCTATACAAGGAAGGTCCCATAAAAGAAAAAAAAAATTGAGTGGGAGATCTAAATCTAGGGGGAGATATAAATCTCCGGCAAAGCCTGTAAAGGTTTGCTGGAAATGTGGAAACGAAGGGAACTTCATAAAGGACTGCAGATCTAAAGCTCCTGAGAAAGTAAAGGGATCTGATGATGCTCCTTCTTCATACGAAAAAACCACCTCATATGAAGGTGGGGATGTGTATTTGCCTCCTTCTTCAAGTACACATGTAGATCATGAGGCATGGTTTATTGACTCAAGTGCATCCTTTCACTTCACTCCCCGTAGGGAGTGGTTCTGTGAGTATGAGAAGTATGATGGTGGTGATGTATTCTTAGGGGATGATAGGAAGGCCAGAATTGTCAGACGTGGAAAATTAAAGTTGAAGCTACAAGATGGAAGGATTATAACACTTCTTGGTGCTCTACATATTCTTGCATAGGCCAGAAATATGATTTTTGTAAGAAAGATGGATGATGCAGGTATAAAAATTGTGTTCAAGAAAGATACCTGCAAGATTTTTCGTGGAGCACTGGCATTAATGCGGAGATTTCGGATTGGAATTCTATACAAGATTTAGAGTAGCATTTTTATTTATGATTGCAACAGTTCTGTGGTTCCTGAAAGTGGAGTGGAAATCCTAATGGTCTCTAGAGAAAATACCATGCTATGGCATCAAAGGCTTGGAAGTATTGGAGAGAAGGGCCTTCGGATATTGTATGGTAATGGTATGGTAGAAGGTATGTTTAATTTCTCTCTGGATTTCGATTTCTGTGAACATTTTGTATATGGGAAGCAGAATTAGGTGAGTTTTCCTTCTGGTGCTTAGAGGGCGAATAAGATATTAGAGCTTGTGCATAGTGATGTGTTTGGACATGTGTCGGTTCCATCATTGGGTAAGTTTGGGTACTATGTTTCATTCATATATGACTTACCAAAGAATACATGGATATACTTCTTGAGGAAGAAATCTGAAGTCTTTGAAAGATTTAAATAATTTAAGGCTCTAGTGGAAAACCAGATAGAGAAGAAGATAAAGGTGTTCAGGATAGATAATGGTGGAGAGTTATGCAAGAAGGAATTTAAAGAGTTCTGTACGAATTGTGGTATAGCACAATAGAAGACTACTCCATACACACCTCAGCAAAACGGAGTTGCAAAAATAATGAATAGAAAGTTGATGGAAAAGGAAAGAAGCATGCTCAGTGGTATTGGGTTAGGACAAGAATTCTTGGCAGATGTAGTGAAGATGGCATGTTACTTGGTTAACATATCACCTTCATCACCGTTGGAGGATAAGACTCCACATCAGGTATGGATTGGTAAGAAATCCTCTCCTTCACATCTGAGGGTAGTTGGATGTGATGCATATGTACATGTTCCAAAGGAGAAAAGGGCCAAGTTGAATAATAAATCTAAAATGTGCATCTTTCTTAGGTGTAAGGATGGTTTAAAAGGTTACAAGCTTTGGAACCCATAAACAAGGAAGGTTGTGTACAGCCAACTTCCAAGTTTGGGTGTTTAGAGAGGTGAAATATGTTGTTAAACATGAATTCCTGCCAAAGGAACATGAGAAGATAGAGTTTGAGCTAAAGGAGGATGAATCGGACTCTACAACAAAACAAGATTCAGAAGAGGAAGAGCCACAAACTGCAGTTTTGATAATATCAGTTCGAGAAAGAAGGAAGCTAGAAAGGTATAGTCCATCTGCGCTATGTTAAAATTTTTCCTTAACTATCACTAATGATGATCCCAGAACTATCAGGGAGGTAGTGGATTCAGAGGATGGAAAACTCTGGAAGGAGGCCATGGTTGATGAAATGGCATCCTTGCAGAAAAATGAGGCATGGGATCTGGTGGAGTTGCTAGCTGGAAGGAAGCCCATTAGGAGAAAATGAGTATTTAGGAATAAGATGAATGAAGAAGGCAAGGTGGAGAAATACAAAGCTCGGTTGGTAGCAAAAGGTTATTCCCAAGTGCCAAGAATTGATTTTGGTGATATTTTTTCTCCTGTTTCCAAGGTTACTTCTATTAGATTACTTTTATCTGTTGTTGTTGCATTTGATTTTGAGGTAGAACAGATGGATCTGAAGACAACATTTCTTCATGGGGACATAGAATAGGAGATCTACATGAAGAAACCCAAAGGATTTGCGGTGAAGGGTAAGAAAGAACTGGTATGTAAGTTAAAAATGTATCTATATTGGTTAAAGCAATCACCAAGGATGTGGTATTAGAAATTTGATACCTATATATGGGAAATTAGATTCACCAGAAGCAAAGAGGATCATTTGATGTATCTTAAATTAATTTGTGACTACGTTATTTATTTGGTATTGTATGTGGATGATATGTTGCCGGTTGGAAATGACAAAGAAATTATCTAGGATTTGAAGACCCAATTGTTCTCCAAATTCGACATGAAGGGTCTTGGTGTTGCAAACTATATTTTGCGCATGGAAATTAAGAGAGATCAAGAAATGAGGAAGCTCTAGTTAAACCAAAGGAAGTATATCGAGACAATATTGCAGAGGTTCAATATGTAGGATAGTAAACCAACAAAGGTTCCTATTCCTATAGGTGTAAATCTATCTACTGAATAATGTCCCAAGACACAAGAAGAAGAGGAGGATATGTCTCATGTTCCATATTTAAGTGCAGTGGATAGCCTGATGTATGCAATGGTCTATACTAGACCAGACATTACACATGGAGTGGGAGTATTGAGCAGGTTTATGTCAAAACTAGGGAATGAGCATTGGAGAGCAGTGAAGCAGGTTTTTATATATTTGTGTGGCACTAGTAATTATGGTTTTTTCTACCAAGGAAGAACAGGATTGGACAAAGTTTTGGACATCCGTGGTTCTTTTGATGCAGGCTGGGCTAGAGATTTGGACCAAAGAAGATCTACAATTGAGTATGTGTTTAGCCTATTTGGAGGTGCAAAGATTTGGATGAGTAAAAGACAGTCTGTAGTGGCTCTTTCAACTACATAGGTAGAAGACATGGCAACCACTCATGCAAGCAAGGAAGCAGTTTGGTTGCATAGATTGTGTTAAATTATGGGGTTGGTGCAACAAGCTATAAGGATAGACCGTGCTAGCCAAAGTGAAATTTTCTTAGCTAAGAACCCTGATTATCATTCAAAGACAAATCACATTTCTTTTTAGTATCACTTTGTGAGAGATATGGATAAAAAGGTGTTATAGGTAAATGTGGACAATTTGAAGAATGTTGCAGATGCATTGATGAAGTCTATGAGCACTGAGAAGTTTTCTTGGTGTAGAGAAATAATGGGCATTGCAGGGCTAGATAAATGACTAAGCTCTCCTATGGCCCTCTATGGAATGAAAACAAGAAGTGGGAGAATGTTGGGTTTGTGTTATATTCTTTCTACGACTAGAATAGGCACGAAGCGAGGGGTAAGAGGGGGGTGGAAGCCCCCCATTTTCTTGTGTCGTTCGCAGCAGGGGATCACAGGGGGGCAGCATACCCCCCTATTCGCGGGTTTGTAGGGGGTGGGTAGCCCCTTGCACAGGGTCCAAGGCAGCGCCCCGAGAAAAAAAAATTGGACCCTATTTTAGGTGGTCGGACCTGCCTATGGTTTGGTGCATGGGTTTTCACATGGTTTTGGGGAATGATGGTTTTCTGCCCCTAGTATTTTTTAGATCCTGTCAAGGGAACTATGATTATGTTTTAATCAAGGGTTAATGGATTGGGGTTTATGAATGCTTCGACATGTATATATATGTGTTGTAAAACTAAAAGGAATATAATGAAAAATCAAGTTGGTAGTCCCAATTTGGGATCCATGGGAAAAATCTCTGTGTATATTTGTTTTATGTTTTATTCTCTCGCTATTGTTATTTTCTATTTTTAAGAATTTGTTTGTAGATAATTTCTATACAGGGTTAAAAATTACACCTCCAAGGTAGCTCATACCTAAAAATAAACAACTCTAGTTAGCTCATGATCCGTTTGATGTATTGAAACTAGATTAGATGTAGCCTAAGTACACTAAATATAGCCATCATTCTGGTATCTCAAAGGTTCCCACAACCTTCTCAAACACTATACAACTTGTCATGGAACTCAACCCAAAATATCTCATATTGGTCACATGCAGGTTAAAAAAAAGAATATCGTTATGAACCTAATCTAAGTTATTTTTTCGTAGTTGTGTCCTCTAATAAATAAAAGAATCACACTTGTCTTCCCACCATTCCTAAATAATAATCTTGAGGATCCTAGCCATCATTATCTAAAACCCCAACTGAATTTCAGGCCTGACATCTAAATCATTTATTAGCGAAAAATTATTGCAGAGGCTAGGGTTCTGGTTCTAGGGGCCAAAAAAGGATTCCATCGTAGTCTGCCATCATGCTATCACTTTCAATCTTCCATAAGGAAGAAATTCTAACCCTAAGCTCAACTAGGACTTAGGTGTGATGATTGGGGTTTAGATGGTGGAAGGATGCATTTTACTGATTAAATATGTATTAATAGCCATTAACTATTATAGAGTGATAAAAAACCATTACATAAGAACGAATAAAAACTTAATGTACAAAATATCTAAACAAAAATATTTAAAAAAAATTAGTCACAAAATCTCTCTCTCACACATTGCGCAATAAATATCCCTACAACAGTATTCTCCTACAATTATCAAGCTATCTCATCATTATAATAATAGATCTGTAATATCTTAGCTAGATCTTTCAAATACCATTCCCAAAAATCCTCACATGTCGGCCTTTCTCTACTAGCTCTCCCTTTACGCAAATCTCTCTGTGCTTCTTTAGATAATTTTTCTCTGTTGATCTCATCAAGTTTAACTCCTTTGATGATATCAACTTTAACTCACGCTCGCTTGATAGGATCAACTTTAATAACTTGTGCAAGACAATCCACATCACACTCGCTTGTTTCCTTCAAAATGTAATGGATTGATCCTTCTTTTGCGTATACTTGGTGAATTCCAAAATAACCACTTGGTCAAATACTTGTTGCTTCCTTCTTTCCATTCCACTACTAATTTATAGTCAAATTAACCCTTCTTTTTCCAAATTTCCCTTCATATTTTCTACGATAGTTTTCTAAAATTATCAAAAATAAAATAAAAGACCCAACACTTTAATAAATTTTAAAACACCCTTAATATCATTACAATATCATTTTTTTAATATTTTAATTATAACATAAAAATAATAAATTTTATTAATTACCTATAGATAATTAAAAATCAATTAATTAATTTAAAATAAAATTTATATTTAAATTCAATTTAATAAATATAAAAAATAGAATATCATTTTCTTCTCCTACATAATATCAAAATTCAATATATATCATAATAAAACATGTACTTCTTTTACATGAAATAAATTCTAAAATTGTTGTGTATATATCATTATCATTACAATGTTTATGTTTATATACTTTTGACTTTTTATAAATTATATAAAAGACATAATATAATAATACACTTTATTCAACCCGGATGCGGGTGATTAATTCTGGAACAAGTTGGTGGCCAGACGGCACTACGGCATGTAGTTGGCCTCATGGCACTGCAACTGTCCGATGGAGACTGTACTCCGGCGTGACGCATTTATGTCAAACCATAATGGGCGCGGTTCACAACTCTACAAACGAAATTCGAGATCATTCTCCGCAAGTTAAACAAGATCTGGTTATTAATCCTTTAATGGCGAGGTTAATGCGGTGGGACGGCAATAGATTCGAGGTCTTTGATTACAGGATGGAGAACGAGCACGCAAATAGCTGCTTCCCTAGGCCTTCAGCTGTGTATTGCTCGCCCACAGTGAGGCTCTCCTCCGAGCGCACTATCACAGGCAAGCGAACCAGGCTTCATGGTTGCCTTGAACTGGGCGACAATATTCATTTCTCCATTGCTGGTAATTGTATGCGTCAGTCCGGGATTTGGTTTGAGAATCTTCTCAGCGATCCCATAGCTTCTCCGCTTTCTCACTTGACCAACGCTCAGCTTGGGTCTCAGCATTCCTTCAGCTTTCCTGCTAAGATTGACAGAATGCCTCGTTTAAGGCACAAAATGAGGTGCCGTCGTGGTTATTCCAGGAGGGTGAACAGGCGCTCCTCCCCGTCCTCTAGTACCTCGGTTGCGGACTTTCTTGGCTCTGCCAGAACCTCTCATGCTGCTCGTGGTCGAATTCTTCGGTCTGAGAACTGGAACACCAACTGCCAGAACACTCCGGCTCACTCTCAAACCAGGCAATTCTTTTTTCAAAGTGCGCTGATTCGCCCTTGTATAACAGCCACAGTCACCATTGTGTTCCGTGAATCCCCTAACGATGAGGCTCCCGTTGCTGAAGGGCGGGTTGGTCTAGGTGAGCAGAATGATGAAGATATGCCCGAACAGTACAGAGCCAGCACCGAGGAAGTTGATAGACAGGGCAATGGCATGAATGTCGATATTGAGATGATACAGGAAGAGCAGCAAAGTGCAATTCAAGACCGGGATAATGCAAACACTCAGCACCAGCAACATCCGGGCGATGGACAGCGCACCCCTGCTGCAGAAAAGATCATTCACTCAACTGCGGACCTCTACAATTCTGATGGCGAACCAGATGAGTTTTGGTGCAGGGTCGAGGAAGAGGAACCGGATGAGTGACCCTCCTCAGCTCCAGGTTTTTTGCTATGGCACTGTCTTTAGTATGAAAAATGTCAATGTGTGTTTTTTCTGGTTTTGGAGAAAGGTCTATAGGCTTTTTCTAGATTTAGACATTGCCCCTGTGTGGGTCTTTTTTGAAGGATCTATGTATGCACTGGTTTCCCTCTGCGGGCAGTGCTAAGTTTTTGAATTTCTGCTCTATAGGCCTCCTAAGGCCCAGACCTGGTTAACTCCTGATGTACATATTTGTTTCTGACTATCAATAGATTAAACTTATTTAGAAAAAATGCACTTTATTCATTATATTTATATAACAAATTGATATAAAAAAATTTAGTAGGTAAATTGAGAAAAATAATTATAGATTATAGTATAAATATCAATATTAAGAGGACAAATTTATGAAATATTTCAACCACTATATAACAATTAAAAAAAAAAAAACTATGAAAAAATGTAAATATTTATTAATAGTTTTTTTTAATAAAATTAATCTTATTTTTATAGAAATATTATATATACAATTTGAATAGCCTAATAAAATTTATAGATTCAAAATTAGAAAGTGTAATATATATATATATATATATATAAACTTAAAACTGACAAAAAGATCTCATATACTATTTTATTATCTAACTTGATTTTAACCTTAAAATTAAATAATAATAATAATTTTATTTTATTATAAAATTTAAAAATATTCATTTTAAATTAAAACACACATATATATAACTCAACAAAACTATAAAAATACATTATTTTTATTTTCAAATAAAAAAATTATATTTATAAAAACCAATATAATCAACTTTTATATATCATTCATATACATTAAAATTTAATATATATTATACGAATATATAAGTTTTTCATTTTCATAAAAAATATTTCCGAAAAGTATAAACTAATCAATAAATCAATATGCATGTACTTTTATTTTACAATATAAGTTAACAATAATCATTTTAAAATTTAAATGTCGTACGAAACAACAATAATGATGTTATATATAATATGTTATGCACTATTGTGAAAAATGATGTTATATATAATTTGTTATGCACTATTGTGAAAGGATTTTTCGAAATTCAATATATATCATAAGTCGAGATGCACCTTTTTTTTACATGAAATTTATTCTACAATTATTGTCTCAATATATCTTTAACTTTTTATAAATTATATAAAGGACACGATAATAATACATTTTATTCCCAATATTTATATAAGAAATAGATATAAAAAAAATTAGTATGTAAATTGAGAAAAATAATTTTAATATAAAGATTAATATTAATAAGAAGATGAATTTATGAAATTTCTCCACCATTATATAACAATTTTAAAAATACAACTATTACAAAATTAAATATTTATTAATAATTTTTTTAAGAAAATGAATTGTATTTTTTTTCTAAATCAAATTAAGATATTATATATATATATATATATATATATATATATATATATATATATATATATAAAACTCAACAAAACCATATAAAAACATTTATTTTAAATAAAAAAATTATATTTGTAAAACCGACCTAAATAACTTTTATATGACATTCATATATATTAAAATTTAATATATATTATATAAATATATTAATTTTTCATTTAAAAAAAAAAATTCCTAAAAGCATAAATTGATCGATATGCATGTATTTTTGTTTTACAATATAATTTAACAATAATAATTTTATATTTACAACAATATAATTTAACAATAATAATTTTAAAATGTAAATATAGTACGAAACAACAATAATGATGTTATAGAGAATATGTTATGCACTATTATTGTGAAAGGATTTTTCAATTCATGTGATTCGAAATATCTTTAATTGTAGTGGGATTATATACTGTAATATAAATTGGGAATATATATTGTAATATAAATTTTTATGCAGGATACCATGCAACATCATTTTTTAATATTATGAGTATTTTTTCTAAACTATGGTAATGAGTATTTTTTCTATGTTTTATGGTAATGAGTACTTTTTCTATGTTTTAATTGTATGTGTAGAAATTTGAATAACTGATATATTATTCACCGAGATTCTCCTGATCACACATTATTTTATCTTCATGCACAATACATAATCTCTTCTACCATTTATCATTAATTGTGGAAATAAAAACAATCGCATGCGCACATTAAAACTATAAACAATCACACATATGAGCACAATATTTCATGGGAAAGCTTAAAGCTAAAAACCCCAACTATCTGTATATTATATGTCATAGAGATCATGTAACAATCATTGTACAAAGCTCCTCACAAGCTCTCAACACAACCTCCAATTGCTACACACTAATCAAGCTAGATCTAGCAAAACACATGCTCCAATATCTGCCACCTGATAGCCAGCCTCTATTGCATAATCAATGTTGTAGGATGGCTCATTAAATAACTTGAACCACCTGGCTTGTACTGCGCAATCCTCATTGGCTTCTCCAATCACTGGTTGTTGCAAATATGCAACAGTATAGTCACAACTGATAGTTAACCTGCTCTTTCACCTATCTCTACATTGGTCTCCACTGAAACTGTCCATGCACTGAAGTTAAATGATGTATTCTTTAGTTGATTAATGAGTTTATAATTAGTGAATTAATTAATAATTAATTCACACCACTCTCACTAATTGTATCAATTAGTTAAACTAGATACAAATAGCTCAACTATGTTTAGATTAGTTAAACTGAACACAACTCCATTAACTTCTTCAATCAACTCCACCAAACTCTGTCACATGAGTTCTAACCGAAGTATCCATGCAATAGCTCCACTTAACCTTCAGGGATAGCGTAATTCCTTCTGTCAGCTCCTGTGCCACATCTGTGCACTTAACTGAAGTGCTCCAAGAGAATAAGATAATGTTTAGAGTCCAAATATTATTAAGAGCTAATAATATTTGACATATCTATTTTTAGACTGGCAATCTAAAAATAGATTCCGCTCAATATGTCTAAAAATAGAAGTCCATCTATTTTTTCCGACTTGACCAACCATCCACAAATAGCATCCTGCAACTCATAGAACATGATCCATATGTCTAAAAATAGACATAGTCTAAAATAGACTTTGCGCCAAAAATAGCCTGCGGGCCCACTTAGTGAAGGCGACTCCTTTCCACTAAGCTCATCATCTTGTTGCAATCTCAACAAGATGATATATATAGTTGAAGCATCATAATTTAAAATAACATAGTTGGTAAGGAATATTATTTTGTGATGATTAGTAATGAATATTATAATGTGATATAGTTATTTATGAATTTAATAATTCATTTTAAATTAATAAAAATGATTGTTTCAATGTAATACATCATATTATTAATATTTCAGTGTTGCAATATCACATAATATTGTGTTTAACCTTTTAATGTCACCATGTAACATAATATTGTGATTTTTATAATATTGAAATATGATATTTTGTTTAAGTCAACATCTTAACGTCTAATGATACATAATTTTGAAATCAACATTTTGATGATGTAATGTGACATAATTTTGAATTCAACTATGTTTAACCAGAATCAACTATTGTGAATATTCTCAATCATCATTAAATTGTTATAAGCCAATGAAGATGACTATTACAATGATACATAATCCTTAAGGAATGTTGTAATCCAACATAGCGCTTGAGAAACATCAAAATGCAACATAGCCCTTGAGAACACAATAATGCAAAACAACCATTGAGGAATGTAACAATTCAACATACATTACGTAAGATGGAGATTATAACGTGACAAAACCATTGGGAATGTTGGAATCCTAGATAATCATTTAATAACATTTTAATGGGACATAACCCCTTAGTGAACATCGTAATACGACATAATTATTAAGAAACATAAAAATTCACCTAGATGAATGAAGTAAGAGATATAACCATATTATCAATATTGCAATGTGCCATGATATTGAGTTCACCCTTTTAATTTCAGAATTTTATATAATATTGTAGTCACCCATAATGTTAAATAATATATTTTGTGGGGTCTTGGTTAAACGGTGATGAGGCAGGTTGATCACAGGTTCAATTCTCTTCCCCAATTGGGGGATGTATCTAGACATGTTGATGAAGAGGGTGTAAAAAAAGAAAAATGAAAGGTACTATCAAACTTACAAAAGAAACATGTTAAATAATATATTTTGTTTCAATAACCCTCTCAATAATAATGTGACATATTTTTGGATTTTACTGCTTAATGTAACAATTCAATATAATTTTGGATTCAAGCTCTTCACAAAAGTTAACCATAATCAATTATTGTCAGTCATAGTCAATGTAGTTAACCATAATTAGATTGTCAACCCACCATAGAAAAATATGGTCAATCATGGTAATGGATAATCAAGCATGGCCATCTAATGTCAACCATGGTTAATTAAACTTTAGTTGTAGCTTGTCATATTCAACCAAAGTTGACAATAATCAAGCACTGTATCAAGAGTCACCATATCCAAACATAATCAACAATAGTCTAACATAAAATACATGGTGAACCATGGTTAACCATACTTAACCACAGTCAATCAATCATATATAACCATAGTTAAACATACATATTCATCCATGTTTAATCATAGTTAATCATTATCAGTCATTGTCAAATGTGGTCATCTCTAATTAACTATGGTCAACCATCACTAACTACACTCAACCATAATTAATCATAACCAAACCAATTCAATTAAAATCAATGATAATAAACTATGGTCAAGAAAATCAACTATAAAAACACAAAGTCAACCATCATAATAAAAATAATCGATCAAAGTCAATCAAATATGGGTATACTGATTCTTACTTAAATGAAAAGAAATTACAATGTAGAATAAAATAATTTATATTCTACTTTAATCTGGATCCGATAGCACTTTTAATGAATGCCAAAGAAATTATGCTACTGAAAAGGGAAAAGACTGTCCAATTTCTTCAGATTGGGGAATATAGAATGAATTGAGACACTATAGTCACAGTAAACTTTATAAAAGAAAGAAAAGAGATGCGGATTGTCCAATTTCATTAGCATCAGGAATATAAAAAAGGTTTTAGTTACAGTAGATTTATAAAAGAAGGAAAAGATATGCAGAGTATCCGATTTCTTCAAGTTGGGGCATGTGAAAATAATTGAGACCCGATTGTGGTCAATGCATAGTCAAGATGGGATCCGATGGAGAGAGTATTGCTCAATGCGTATTGGATGAAACCACAATTTATCGCTCGGGAGCCCAAAAGGGCAACCGGCACGATGATTGAAAACCAGGCCTGCCCCATTGTCCCGCCACCTTAATTCTCCTCCAGCCTCCCCATACATCACATTCCGATTTTCCAATAACTTACGGAAATGGGAAGAAAACGCAAGAAAACTGGATGATGATTGGATGGAGTTTTGAAAGTAAAAATTTTGATTAGTGTCCTTTACCCAACTAAATCTAAATCTAACAAAGTGCGCAGCATCTTCAAGGATTAATCATATCAATTTTTATTTAAATATAGAACTCTGTTTATTGGAGGCATCACATACAATTATGGACTAATAGAAATTTTATGTCCCTGTTTCACCATCAACTTTCCAGGTTATGGCTACCGGACTTCGCACGACCTGCGCTCCACCCTTTACGCATTGCCACGAAATTTGCCCGAAGCTTTGGCGTTCTCTAGATTTGAAACCGAATGCTATTTTGCTTTCGAATTTGACTGTAAAATTCGCCTTCTCATTTTTTTCCCGGAAGGTCAGGATGCTGGGCTCCACGATTATGTTTACAGTTGGAGGGCTCTCAACTACGATCTTATACACTGAGGGGGCTCCCCCAACATTTGTGACTGTTCTTCTCGTAACTCGAACTAAATTAAGCGGTTTAAACACCACGGAGAATGATGGGTAGTTGAGGTCGTCGGGATGAGCTGATAAGTTGGGGCAGGAGCTGGCCTTCCTTGCTAGAAGATGTCTGCGCATATTTAGCCGGAGGAATTGCCCGGCTTCCGTCAGCCGGAAAAACTCCCGACTCCCGCCGGCATTCCTCCGACGTGCCTCCGTTTGATATGCATTCTGACACGCCTCCGTTCATCGATATCGAGCTTGCTATAAAGCATTTAATGCTCTTATGCCAACCCTGCCACCATACATGGCCATGCTATGGGCATAGTAACGCTACTGCCCTCATGGGTATTTTAGCCACCTCCATTAACTGCAGTTACGCATCAATACTATTAACCTGCCCAAAAATTCAAAAGCTGTTTCGGCGCCAAGAATTTCATAATGCTCTGCATGCCTGGTGATTTTGACGCCATCCGCGGAACTGCGTATTAGTTGAAGACGCAGAGTTCGAACGCTCAGATCGAGCTCGATGTGGGACTCGATCAGATAAACTCAAAGTTAACCGATTTTTTTAACAAACTGGTGTAAAAATGGAAGATTGCTTTGAAAGCTAATTGGTACAGCATCGATGAGGTAGAGAACAAGTTTCTTCAGTTGATCGGACCAAAATCCCCAAAAGATTGGTCTGATCTGAAAATGGATCTTGGAAATAAGCCCTTAAGCCAAGAAATTGAATAAACCCTATCTTTCCGAATGAGTATTGAGTGGTAATTCGAGTTATTTTGATCCGCATTGCTCTGTATTTGACAGGATAAAAACAGGACCGATACTTGGCAAAGCACATCGATCGCTTCTGCTCTGTTTCTGAGCAAAGTTGTCCCAACATCCTTTTAATTTCGCAATGAATTCATTGAAGGAACTTGACAGTTTGTATTTCCTTTCGTTGATCTGCCACTGATAGCCATACCCTCTTGGCTCATTCCATGCCAGTGTTCATATTATTCTATTTTTTCCAATTAAAGTTTTGGGTATGGAAATTCGGTACCGATTGCGAGGCAAAGCTAGTCGTGCTACTGGTGAGAAATTCAATGATTTTCCTAACATCATGGTTTGTTTTTCCTCCATTTTGAGTTAGTAAGTGTTAATTTTCTCTTTGTTTCAAGATTTTTGCTATTTATTGAGGGATATAGATAGGATGAAACCCTTACCACTACAGCCAAGGTTAGGGTTTCAACGTGACACCAGTAATCTCTAAAATTTGCAGTTGTTCTTGTTTTCAGGTATGGCTTTTCCTATCCGTTTTCGTTTAAGTTAGTAGGTAGATATTGAACTGTTGACTTGCCTAGTCCGGTCATTTCTTTCTGAAGTGTCAACGGAGACTTCAAGAAGTAATCATAAAGATGCATTAAAATGGAGATTACAGACCCAAAGATACATCTGTGTGCCCCAGATCTTGATTCTCCATAAGCTTTCAAGCTTCTTTGCTGTGCAGGAATTTATATTTAGCTACAGTTTTTCAATAATGCATTTTTTTTGCAATATTGGTTTGCAAAGGTGCCTGTATAGCTCAGTGAATTTAAACAAATGTGTAGATAACTCTGCCAATGTTGGGGTTTTCCCTGCTATCAATTCCAGGAACTCATTATTTGGGATTCTCTTTCCCTGTTTGTCTGTGTTTTATGGATCAATCCCAGGAACACATTATTTGTTCTTTGGCATGTGAACCAGATAAATCTATTAATTTTTTTTCCAGGTGAACCATATAATTCTATTCTTCCTTCTACCCGAAAATAAGTCAGAATTTCTAACACGTTATAAGGTAATAATGCCACTCAAAATTCCCTGAACCTTGATAGAGGAAAATTTAGAAAATGAAAGACAAGTAGCCGTGCAGGTAACTTGCATCTCCTTTGATCCACCTTACATACAAACCACAATTTCGAAGATGAAAATCAAGGAACTGTGCAGGTAAATTGCATCCTTTGATCCACTTTACATACAAATATCAAATGCTCGAATTGGCATCATTGGAAGTGCAGAAAGATAGATTTCTTTATTGGGTTCCTTTGTAATTGGGAGTGGCCATGATAGAGATAGTATTTTATTTTATTTTATTTTATTTTTTATTTTTTATTTTTTTGGTGTAAAAGTATGTATTAAGATTGAAATTCTGACATTTAACTTGGTTATTGTCCCTTTATCAATGTTTAAAGTAATTTCTTTCACTAACCTTTCCAAATAACATTTGCTATTCATTATGCAATGCCACAGTATTGATATTAATCCAATAATACAGATGTACATTGTAAACTTGATATAGTTTGATTGGTGTAAACATTTTTGATGTATTTGTGATTAATGATAAATGATGGTTAAATTCTGGAAATTGATTGGAGATATATTATTTCATTTTTCTATTTTTTTTTAATATCTAGTATGAATCAAAAAGCATGTATTATTTTTTAGAATAAGAAACCATGTTATAAGTTTTTTTTCTATTTTTTTGGAAGATATGAAAGTTTGTTTGTTTATCAATGTTATGAGTGATACATTTGTGAATTAAAAATAAACTACTTTCTAAATAGAAAAGTAATATTAGCTATAATAGAAAACAAAAACTAATATGTAAACTAATATGCTATATATGTTTAGTTAATTGTCCATATGACATAATATATTTTATTTTTTTTAATTTCATCTAAAGAAATTAGAAATAGAAAATATGTTTTATAAAGATGTTTAAACTTTATATTTTTTAAAAATATTTCAACACAATTGCTTTTTAACTAATTTGAATATCAATGTTAACTCGTTTATTTGGATATCGATTAATTGTCCATATGACATAATGTAATTTCATCTAAAAAAAATTAGAAGTAGAAAATATGTCTTAGAAATATGTTTAAACTTTATATTTTATTAAAATATTTCAACATATTTTTTTTAACTAATTTGAATATCTATGTTAACTCATTTATGTGGATATCAATTTATTTACATATTATATTTTGCACTTTAAAAGGGATTTATACTTGAAGAAATTTGATCTCTCTTGGCACAAGTTAGATCCGGAGTTAGATGATTTATTGTTTATTGTTGTGTGCGGCACATCAATATGATTTAGGATTTTTGAGACATTTCGAAAAGAAATATTACTTTTATAAGAATGTGTAGATATTGGTTTTTTCCTTGCAATTTTAGTTAAGGAAATGGATTAAATTTTACTTTTTTCAAAAGTGTTTTTATATTTTACAATTATAGTTGTGTTTGGAAATTAATACAATTTATTTATTTATGAAAAATAAAAATGGTGTTGGAGAGATTCACATAAATGATATATACACATTTTTTTTGGGTAACATTAAAAAACAAAAACAAATAGATTAGATTAGATTTGAAATATATCTCCAACAAAAACAAATAGATTAGAATTTCAGTTTCTACTAGAGAAAGACTCCACAAGTCCTTTGTCCAATGACACTCTCCATGAGACTCATTATTAAATTTAGTTAGACCTATACTTGTATTTGTCACCATCTCCAATGAACGAGTGGCTCCATCAAATTGCATCATCTGTGATGTCACCAAATTGAGTAGAAAATGTTCCACCAAAAAAAGACAAAACTCTTCGCAACTTCTACTATACATGGCCTCAAAGTAGAAAATCAGAACTCATCCTCCACCAAAACACGTACAAAACTCGACCATTAATAAATCATGTTTTCTCCTCTTCATGAACATAACAACAAATTATCCTTTATGTGGACATAATAGAGTATCTTAGCAACATATTTATTGGTTGTTTCTCTTCTATATGGATAAAATCTCTCGTTGTGGCTTCTCCTTTGTGTGCAAACACCTCTGGATTGCAACCTATTATCTTCCTGCGAGAGACAAACTTATAGCTCACCACCTCTCACACCCCCCTTCACCTTCACTCTGATAACACTTGTTGGTATATTTGAGTTCACTTAAAATTTGGATGCAAGGAAATAATGAAACAAGATAACAAAGAAGCATTCAAACAAGATAAAATATTTATGTAGTAAAACCTTGACAATATGTCAACGAAGCATCAATGGACAAGCTATTGGTATTCTTATTGTTCGAGGATCAAGACTACAATATTCTCACCCCTAGCTTCCAAAAAAACTAGTTATATATACCTCTCAAGCTATATAGATATATGATTATCTTGGCGTTGTTACATGTGTTACATGAACTTCCATGGTTACATAAACTTCCACTGTTATATGTGTTACATGAATTTCCATAGTTACATAAACCATCACTATTACACAAACCACCAAATATCTCTCAACAATAATCACTTCCATGTAATTCAATGTTTATACTTCCATACTTGTATGTTAGTCATGTCCCTCTATTCAAGATTATGAAGTTATAAAATTAAAATAAAATATATCATGTGACTATTATGAGTTCTCTTGTTCTTAAATGTCTCTAATGAATGTATTGTTATGGTATAGGCTCTCTCTCGATATAGAATTATGGTATAGAATTATAGAAGTTGAAGTATAATAGCAAGCCTTTGTTTCCAAGACTATTAAACAAGCATTTATGCACACCATCTAGCATTTCCCTCATAAATCTCTACAAAGAAATTTTTGACAAATTTAAGGTGAGTTCTCAAGCCATTACAACAATAATTCAATAACAACAATAGCAATGTCATTTCCTTTATACCATCTCTATTAAGAACAACAATTTCATTTCTTTAATAATAATATTATCAACTCCATTGAATTCAAGAAGAACAAATTGAGGCCTTGCAGAGGCTCTGTTGCCTCAATGGGCTTGTGTTACAAAAGACCGACAGGCATTGGCAACAGCTGCAGAGGAGGATCCAGTGATAACAGTGGTAGATGCTACTTGCTCTGGTTCCTCATATGATGTGCCTGGTTTCGCTGGCAATCATTTTGGTCATGTGCTTTTACTTCATAGTGTTCGTCTTTGCCCTCCATGATGTCGTATCACTACAAATCCAGAGGTGCTCATTGAAGGCTTCAAATTATACTTCTCTTCTGAGCCTACCTCGTTGTCGCATGAGGTACATTAACATCCCTAGGGGGGTTGTGTGCCTCAGGCCTATGACGAAGTTGGATGAGGGAGGTTGTGTGCCTCTAAGCTTGTTAGGGTTGTCTTGGGGGTGTCACGACCTGGTTTATTCTGTCTATGATATGGATAGATTCTGCCTATGAAGCCGCACACCTGTTTTGTGGGTTTGTTTTACGCTTTCCCAAGTGGTATTCATGTTGGGAAGTGTGTTATGTTGTCTGCAATGGCACATATTTGGGGTGGGTCGTGGTGTTTTAACTGTAGTGTTCCGAGAAACACTGGACAAAACCTAGTATGTGGTTATGTGTTGATGAGGATCCTAAGGGTTGGATTGTGGCTGTGCATTTGAAGCATACAATAAAGAAGTTGGGGATGATGGAACCCTAGCCACCCCTTCCCCTGGTTCATGGCATCCCTTGAGAGACCAATCTAAGTATCTTTTGGTGCTACCAAGGTGCCTTATGGTTTCATTGAGGCATGTTGTAGGATCTCGAAGCGCTTACTTTCCCATTAGAGTATCGTCCAACATTGTTCTTACTTGTTGGTAAAATTACCTTTCGACATTGTTCTTTTTTGTCAAAGCATCTTCCTATGCTATCTAGGTGTCTTAGGGTTTCAGCCCCAGAATTGCTACAACCCATTTGAGTCTATGTATGGACCTTGCACCCTTTTTTTTCTTTAGATTATTGTTGGGGTTTGTTGACCCACATTATAATGTTTGGTTGCCCATTTCCTGGGCTATATCTGGTGCTCCCTATGGGATTCTTTGGTGAGCCTATGTGCCCTATTATTTAGTTATTTTCACCATTTATGTAAACAACTTTCATTTTAATGAAAATGCTATTTTTTTCTTTTTGAACAAAAAAATACACAACAATGTCAGTTCTTTAATAAAATATGATCAAGTCCACTGAATTTAAGATTTGAATATATATATATATATATATATATATATATATATATATATATATATATTTCGGTTATTTTCACCATTTATGTAAACTGTTTTCATTTTAATGAAATATGTTGGTTTTTATCCTTTTGAAAAAAAATATACACAAGAATGTCATTTCTTTAATAAAAAGATGATGTATTGAGTTGAATTTAAGCTTTCAATATATATATATATATGATTTTTTAGTTTAAGATTACAAATTTTGAAATAATGTCTTCGGGGTCTTGGATAACGATGATCGAGTGTTCTGTTAAAGCACTCCTTGATGTGAAGTCACCGGTTCAATGATATATTGGACATGTTGAAGATGTAGTCTTGCCAATCTTACAAATAAAATGAAAAATTGAAATAATAAAAATAGAAATTTAATGTGTTCCAACATTATCATAACCTTGGAAATACTTAATTTCATGTGTCCGCTTTTATTTAACAAGATGAAACATCTATTACTTTGTATAATAAAATTAAATTGTTTTTAATTTTATATATAGATTTTCTCTAAACAAAAATATATTACTTCATCTCAAAATTATAAATTGTTTGAATAGATCATATAATTCCAATTCTTTATTTTAAATGTTACTTGAAAGTTTATAGAATTGGTTTATACTAAACTAAAATTAAAATATTGGTTCATATGTTCCAAGATAATGATTTTCAATTAATTTTATATTTAAAAACAAATACATGTCATTTTCCATATGAGGCTTGCCAAAATCAAGCTATAAGATCTTTTAGTCCCAAAAAATAAAAATTTAAATGATCAACTTATTTGATTAGTATTAAGCATGTATTATGTATACACATCAATAGATTGACAATTATTAATGTTTTTACTTTTTTCACTTTAATGTTACCCAAAAAAATGTGTATATATCATTTATGTGAATCTCTCCAACACCATTTTTATTTTTCATAAATAAATAAATTGTATTAATTTCCAAACACAACTATAATTGTAAAATATCAAAACACTTTTGAAAAAAGTAAAATTTAATCCATTTCCTTAACTAAAATTGCAAGGAAAAAACCAATATCTACACATTCTTATAAAAGTAATATTTCTTTTCGAAATGTCTCAAAAATCCTAAATCATATTGATGTGCCCCACACAACAATAAAACCAGCCCGGATCTAACTTGTGCCAAGAGAGATCAAATTTCTTCAAGTATAAATCCCTTTTAAAGTGCAAAATATAATATGTAAATAAATTGATATCCACATAATAAATGAGTTAACATAGATATTCAAATTAGTTAAAAAAAAAATATGTTGAAATATTTTAATAAAATATAAAGTTTAAACATATTTCTAAGACATATTTTCTACTTCTAATTTCTTTAGATGAAATTATACTATGTCATGTGGACAATTAATTGATATCCAAATAAATGAGTTAACATTGATATTCAAATTAGTTAAAAAGCAATTGTGTTGAAATATTTTAAAAAAATATAAAGTTTAAACATCTTTATAAAACATATTTTCTATTTCTAATTTCTTTAGATGAAATTAAAAATATATATATTATTTCATATAGACAATTAACTAAACATTTATAGCATATTAGTTTTTGTTTTCTATTATAGCTAATATTACTTTTCTATTTAGAAAGTAGTTTATTTTTAATTTACAAATGTATCACTCACAACATTGATAAACAAACAAACTTTCACATCTTCCGAAAAAAACAGCAAAAAAAACTTATAACATGGTTTCTTATTCTAAAAAATAATACATGCTTTTTGATTCATACTAGATATTAAAAAAAATAAAAAAATGAAATAATATACCTCCAATCAATTTCCAGAATTTAACCATCATTTATCATTAATCACAAATACACCAAAAATGTTTACACCAATCAAACTAGATGAAGTTTACAATGTACATCACTGTGGCATTGCATAATGAATAGCAAATGTTATTTGGAAAGGTTAGTGAAAGAAATTTACTTTAAACATTGATAAACGGACAATAACCGAGTTAAATCTCAGAATTTCAATCTTAATACATACTTTTACACAAAAAAAAAACTAAAAAATACTATCTGTATGATGGCCACTCCCAATTACAAAGGAACCCAATAAAGAAATCTATCTTTCTGCACTTCCAATGATATTTGTTTGTAAAGTGGATCAAAGGATGCAATTTACCTGCACAGTTCCTTGATTTTCATCTTCGAAATTGTGGTTTGTATGTAAGGTGGATCAAAGGAGATGCAAGTTACCTGCACGACTCCTTGCCTTTCATTTTCTAAATTTTCCTCTATCAAGGTTCAGGGAATTTTGAGTGGCATTAGTTACCTTATAACGTGTTAGAAATTCCGACTTATTTTTGGGTAGAAGGAAGAATAGAATTATATGGTTCACCTGGAAAAAAAATTAATAGATTTATCTGGTTCAGGTGCCAAAGAAGAAATAATGTGTTCCTAGAATTTATCCATAAAACACAGACAAACAGGGAAAGAGAACCCCAAATAATGAGTTCCTGGAATTGATAGCAGGGAAAACCCCAAAATTGGCAGAGTTATCTACACATTTGTTCAAATTCACTGGGCTATACAAGCACCTCTGCAAACCAATATTACAAAAAAAAAATGCATTATTGAAAAACTGCATCTAAATATAAATTCCTGCACAGAAAAGAAGCTTAAAAGCTTATGGAGAATCAAGATCTGGAGCACGCAGATGTATCTTTGGGTCTGTAATCTCCATTTTAATGCATCTTTATGATTACTTCTTGAAGTCTCGGTTGACACTTCAGAAAGAAATGACCGCACTAGGCAAGTCAACAGTTCAATAGCTACCCACTAACTTAAACGAAAACGGATAGGAAAAGCCATACTTGAAAACAAGAACAAGTGCAAATTTTAGAGATTACTGGTGTCACGTTGCAACCCTTACCTTGGCTGTAGTGGTAAGGGTTTCATCCTATATATATCCCTCAATAAATAGCAAAAATCTTGAAACAAAGAGAAAATTAACACTTATTAACTCAAAATGGAGGAAAAACAAACCATGCTGTTAGGAAAATCATTGAATTTCTCACCAGTAGCACGACTAGCTTTGCCTCGCAATCGGTACCGAAATTTCATACCCAAAACTTTAATTGGAAAAAATAGAATAATATGAACTCTGGCATGGAATGAGCCAAGAAGGTATGGCTATCAGCGGCAGATCAGCGAAAGGAAATACAAACTGTCAAGTTCCTTCAATGAATTCATTGCGAAATTAAAAGGATGTTGGGACAACTTTGCTCAGAAACAGAGCAGAAGCGATCGATGTGCTTTGCCAAGTATCGGTCCTGTTTTTATCCTGTCAAATACAGAGCAATGCGGATCAAAATAACTCGAATTACCACTCTATACTCATTCGGAAAGATAGGGTTTATTCAATTTCTTGGCTTAAGGCCTTATTTCCAATATCCATTTTCAGATCAGACCAATCTTTTGGGGATTTTGGTTCGATCAACTGAAGAAACTTGTTCTCTACCTCATCGATGCTGTACCACTTAGCTTTCGAAGCAATCTTCCATTTTTACACCAGTTTGTTAAAAAAATCGGTTACCTCTGAGTTTATCTGATGGAGTCCCACCTCGAGCTCGATCTGAGCGTTCGAACTCTGCGTCTTCAACTAATACGCAGTTCCGCCGAGGGCGTCAAAATCACCAGGCATGCAGAGCATTGTTAAATTCTTGGCGCCGAAACAGCTTTTGAATTTTTGGGCAGGTTAATAGCATTGATGCGTAACTGCAGTTAATGGAGGTGGCTAAAATACTCATGACGGCGGTAGCGTTACTATGCCCATAGCATGGCCATGTATGGTGGCAGGGTTGGCATAAGAGCATTAAATGCCTCGATATTGATGAACGGAGGCATATCAAACGGAGGCACGTCGGAGGAATGCCGGCGGGGGTCGGGAGTTTTTCCGGCTGACGAAAGCCGGGCAATTCCTCCGGCTAAATAGACTACTC